>VXAX01000379.1:0-45172 GCA_013399835.1 Leptocoma aspasia
TGTGAAACACACGTGTAAAAGACTAAAAGGAACACGGGAGTTCTCTTTTTTCCTCTGGGCTGCAGCAACGTAACATCCAGCCAGCCTGGCCCCACCCTCGGCCTGGCCAGGCCGGGCGGGCAGCCCTGCTGGGGAGGAGGGAGGGAGGGGGGGTCTGGGCCCCTTTTCCTCCCTGGGCCACCTGCCGGCAACCCTCCCACCCCATCGGCTGCCGAGCAGGCAGGGGTGTGGTTGCCACGGGCCGGGAGGGAGCCTTGTGAGCATCTGGCTGCTTGCTGCTCCCCAGCCCGGGGCCCAGCCGAGCCTGCTGGGCCCTGAAGCAGCCCAGGGCTGGTGAGGGGATTTTTTCCCCTGGAAACTGCCATAGCCACTTGGGCAAGGGGAGGAGAAAGCCCCCCACACACCCCTGGTGTGTTGCTGCTGGGTTCTGGCTTGGTTCTAAGCCTTCCGCTATGGCTACCAGCGGGTCAGGTGACCTCTGCAGGCCTCGGGTGAGGTGTTAACCCTTGCAGTACTTCAATCCTCCCTCAAAAGAGAGACAGACACCAGATGAAAGCAATGTAAAGGAGCAACATGAAGGCATCGAGGTCAGTGAAGAAGAAGTCAAGCCCCAGATGGGAGGGATGAGAAGATGCCTTGATTTTGGAGCTGAAATCCTCTTGTGAGCTATGGAGAAAAGACTCTTTTTTCCCTATAAATGAGACTACTGGGGAGATGAGAGGTTCAGATTTGAGCAAGGGTCTCCAGGCTGAAATATGCAGATGATGAAGTAGCTGTGATCCCATGAGAAGCTTGAACAGAGAAAGAGAGAAGAGAGGATGAGATCCTGTGCCCCCAGGAGAGAAGATCTCTGTTCCCAGGGATGAAGACGATTTTTGAGATAGATAATGAGAACCTTTGCTCTTTTGAACAGCTCATCTTTAAACCAGTAACCCCAAAGCTGACATGGCCCATAAACACAGCTGTGGGAGGCTTGTGGAAATAGGAAGGTCTTCACGGTGGTGGGTTATTTTTCCCTGGGTGGCTGCTATCTCATGAGGACATTGAAAGCCACGAGAGAACTGTTTTTTTCCTCTTGTGGAGAAGTCTCCACAACATTAACAAGAGGGACTTCTCTCCCTGAGTGAGCTGAAGAAATACTATTTCATAGGTGGTGATCTGACTGGAAATTTTAGGGTTTTTTTCTTTACATTGACAGCGGGAAAGGAATGGCTGTGGGGGGAGGAGAAGTGTTTGGAAGGGTTTGTGTTATTTTTACTACATTTTTTTTCTTTTAGTTACTGTTAATAAAACTTTTCTTTAAACCCTTTTAAAGTTTTGAGCCTGCTTTGCCTTTCTCTTAATTGTCTTCCTATCTCACAGCAAGAAGAGGATGCATTGATTGGGGAAATCTAAAACTGGCGAACCAAAACCACTACATGCATTGATGTTTCTGCCCAGTTTCGAACTGAAACTCTCACAGGGACCAGTAGAATGATACAAAGCCCAAGGAGAAGGGTGGGCAGTAGTTTGGAAGGAGTTCTGCTGAATTCCTCCACCCCTCTGCACGGGAAGCCATTCCTAGAGAGGGATGAAATAGACTCATCACTCCATAGAGACCTGCTTTAAACTCTCATTATTCAGGACTGGTTTACTGTGGATTATGGAAATGTGCAAGGTGCTTAGGGTAAAAATGGATCTGAAGTCAAGTATGAATCAAAGATTCATACAGCATCTCCTTAATGGTATGACAAGAGGCAATGACAAAGGCATTAGACACATTAAGCATCCAGTTTCACTTTGCCTTCTGTGTCCTCATCGGGTCCACAAAAAGCAAGTACATATCTGCCATTCTGGCAAGGTAATAACCACTACAGCAAAAGACTGATATTTTCAAATTTCCAGTGGTCCCCCTACCATTCTTTCTGAGTCTGCTGTTTGCTCATTTTCTTCCATTTCAGTGTGTTGGTTTTTTGGTTTTTGGGTTTTTTTTTTTNGGTTTTTGGGTTTTTTTTTTTTCCCTAGCTGCAACCTTGGCTGTGACTAATTCAGTAAGAAATAAAGCCAGCAAAAATGAATCATTTGCTCTCTTCTATTGATTTGGACAAACAACACCAGTCTGCAAATGCTTCCATCATCACATTCAGAATTGTAATTTCTATTTTTCATTTTCAGTGACATTTTGTGTCAAACCTATCACAAATTCCCCATGGTGTTTTGAAGACAAAACTGCAGTAATGACTTTGGAACAGCATGACATCCATGTAATATTGTTAACCATCTATGACGTTACCAGCTGCATTTGCCCATTGTTGCTGATACTTAACCTTTACTCTCCTTCTAAAACTTGAAAGTGCTTTTCAAATATATGTTACATCATGATCAAAGAAATTTAGGTAAGGCTGACACTGACAGTTTCTTTGTTTGGCATTGATTTTTCCCAAAAAGAAATGCTGTTAAAGTTAAGCAAAAGGCATTTTTCCCAAGTACAGTTTTAGCACTCCTGTTGATCGAATTGTCTATACTAATCAGTAGAGACTTCACTGTAAATAAACCTGAAATATTGTACAGCTTTAGAAAGTTTCTTGCTACAAAAACACTGCAAGGTGGAGAAAATAGCAGTGTGCATATCTCTGTCATGCCAGTTATCCAGATTTCTCTTCTTTTTGCTGTGAATATGGATAAACCACCCCTGGTATAAAATAACCAGGTTGTGCCTTCAGTGCTTCTGTCCCGTGGGAGAACATGCTGTGTTGAGAGTCATAAAATACCTCAAGTTGGAAGAGACCCATAAGCATCACTGAGTCTAGCTCCCTGATCCTTCCAAAACTACCTATAATTAACCATATGACTAAGACATCATCCAGACACTCCCCTGATTCTGCTGGGTTAATGCCATGACCACTCCTCTGGGGAGCCTGTTCCAGTGCCTGATATGATCCTATTACTGAGAGATGCCTCTGCCTGAATTAAGGTGCAAATGTGACCATATGCCAAAGTCAACAATATGGATTTGATTGAACAATAAAATGTGAGGTGGAGAGAGAGAAAGAAATGGAAAAGAGAGGAGGGAGACAGACAGATCAAGCAGAAGATAGTCACCACTCAAGTGGTAATACTCAATGCTGACCATCCAGTGGCATCCTGTTGATCCTTAATCGCCCTGGGCTTCTCAGTGGTGGGACTCCTGAGGCTGTTCAAAACTTTTCACTACTTATACATTTTAGCAAACAATGAAATTAATTAATTAATTAATTAGTGCTCATTGGTGTTATGCCCCAGTCTGCTTGGCAGGTTTACGGGAGTGTTGTTTGGTGTACTCTGGGCAGTGTGCAGGAGAAACAACAAAATTCTCCGGAGGCTCAATAACAAAGTTTTACTTGCAAACTTTAGAACATTACAGTAAAATAAGGTCCTTGGCAAATTTTAAAATGTAGCCATTTTGGTTAGAAGTGCTGCAATATAAAAATATAAAAATAGCACTTAAGGAAAT
The DNA here is from genome assembly GCA_013399835.1 of Leptocoma aspasia. Lineage (NCBI taxonomy): Eukaryota > Metazoa > Chordata > Aves > Passeriformes > Nectariniidae > Leptocoma > Leptocoma aspasia. The sequence goes on from VXAX01000379.1 coordinate 3,473, forward strand.
GTATAAGGTAAAGGAAAGAAAAAGAAAGAAAGGATAAGTGTAGACAGGTACGTGGTCACCACCTGTGGATTCTGTGGCAAGATTTGATTCTTGCAATTTTTATGTCCATTGGTTGACGTGTTGGTCACAGTCTTGTCAAAGTGATGGTCACAATCTTGATCTATTTGGGGTGAGGGAAGCTCCTGAAACATAAAATCTGGTGGGTTAATATAGGCTCAGGCTCGGTGAGAATGCCCAAGTACCACCCCTGGGGTGGTGAGTTTTACAATGGATGATGTAATGCTGTGGATCAAGGGATGTTTTGGGAATCTTTGATGGTTTATGACAATTTCTGAGACTTTACAGCTGCCTCTCACATCAGTGTAGTATCAGTTGTGTCATAACTGATGACACAGTTATGACACAACTGATAACACATAACACATAACACATAATGGTTATGTGGCCCATCAGCAGACATGAAGACCATCAGACCTGTGAATGTCCTGGTGCTTCCCCAGAGGGGAGTCTTCACAGCTGAGCCACTTGTGTATGGACACTGGCATGATGAAAAGCACTATTCCACCTCACAGGATTTGCCTCTTACCAGTCCCTTCCCTTGTCTTGTTCAACACTCCGCTGTTGCCTTGGGTTATGGGTGTGCACCTCCTCTGCACCCGGGCAGTCACTGCAAATGGCAGATTGTTTGAGCATTAACCATTAACATTCCAGTCTCTCACAACTAGTTACACCATTCTCTTATTCTATTGGTTAAATGATTCCCTCTCTTCTCATACTAATTAGTCCCATGCTCAGCCTTTCTCTTTCGAGTCGGTGGGTTCTCCCCCTGCCAGAATTACCTTTTACCCATTCAGAGCTGATGTCAGCACAGTTGCTGAGTTGACTTTCCTTGTGGCTGCATTATGTCCATTATTAGTGACACATTCTTCTCTCCTAGGTTTGTTTATCTCTCCCTAGGAGAGTGGAGTTAACACTGGGACAACAGTAACACATCTTATGTCAAGTTCCCTCCACAGTTACCAGGTTTCAGGTATCCATGTAGGCATATTTGGCAGTGGGGGCTTCAGTGGTCCCAGGTGCAATCTGTTCCGTAACTTGAGGGGATCTTTCACCCTATGAGCAGTTCCTTCTTTACACAGTTAGCCACTGTGGGAATTTTTGTCTGCATCCATTACCCAGGATATTCTAGCTGTTGGGGGCTTTTTGGCTGTTGTTTCCCCCCACAACCTGCTGGGAACCTACCTCCAGGGCCCTTGAAGGAGATTCCCTGCGTGAGTTCTTTGCCAGGGATGAAAAATGAGCGAGACTCACTGATTCTTGGTCTTCAGGTTATTGTTTATTCTTTTCTTATCTTGAGGTTGATATACTGTCCACACCAGACTCAGCATCACAGGAGCAAGGCGCAAAATGGACCCCGAGTTCTCAAAATCAAGGCCTTTTAAAGATATTTGACCCAATTACCTTTTAACACGTATCTTGTTTTTACTTTACTACCAATAACTTCTGCTAATCTACACACGTAACAATTATGCTGCTACCATCTCTAACCAATGACTTTGTGCCACCACTACTACAGAAAATGAAGAAGAAGAAGGAACAAGAAGGAAAGGAAACCACACCCTAAATCCTCCATTTTGTCTCCCATTCACTCTCACACCAAAATCCTAAAATCCTAAATTCTTCACCCTGTGATAGATTACTACTACTACTGCTACATACCTAGTTCACACCTGTGTTCTCCAATTATCCAAGCCTTAGCAATTTTTCTCTGGGACAAAGGTTAAAAACAGTGTCTGACTGGGGGTCAGGGCTCCCTAATACAGGCAGGGAAATGTTCCCTGTGCCCTGGATTCCAACACTAGCCAGATCTCAATTACACCAGGCTTGGAGTTAAGAGTCATCCTGTTGCTCCCATCTGTGCTTATTTCACAGCAAAGTCCTTCTGTAGTAGCAGTGTTTTGAGACAGGTGATTGTGCTCTTTAACTCCTTATAGTGCCCCACCACACTCAGTGAAGAACCTTTTCCTAATGCCAACCTGAACCTCCCCAGCTGCTGGCCCCCTTGAGGAAGCAATAGGGTCACCCCTCACCTGCTCTTCTCCAGGCTGAACAAGCAAATTTTACCTCAGACCTTCCTTGTAAATCTGGCCCTCGAGGTTTTTCACCTTCATATTGGTCTTCCTCTGAACACGCTCACACAGTTTGATGCCCTTCTTGTATGTATCCTCTTTTCAGGGTCTCTCTAAATAGGATAAGACTGCCTGAATAAAGAGACCAGAGCAGAAGGGTTGCACAGGTGGAACAGGGCTGTGTTAGAAATTCCAGATGGAGAACTGGGGAATTTTGTACAAAATGGCTCTGAGCCATCAGCAGCCCTTCTGCATGAACCAAAGAATCCAATTCTGTTAACACGGTATGACCCAGATTGCCTTAAATTGCTTGGGTTTTTTTTTAGCTCAGATGTTGGCTATGCTGTGAGCAGGCACAATGGCAGGTAGGACCAGGGATTTCCCTGTCTGTAGCAAGGGTAAGGAATGGCCACAGGGAGTGGGGTGGAGGACGGAGGGGTGGGGAAAGTGGTCATATGTGGCAGGTATAAGTGGTCTCTTGTCTAGGAACAGTGTGGACTTTGCACCAGGGACATGCAGCATGCAGGAAGGGGTACAGATTTCGGCTGCAAAAAATTAGAAAATCACCCTAGGTTAAGATAACACTCTGAGAAGAGTTTATTTTAAGGAGCAGCCAGCATCCCACTCTGGAGCAGCTGGCTGCATGGGATGCTGAAGAGAAGAAGCAGACAAAATTTGAGGTAATGGTCACCAAAGCTTACAGGGTGTGGAGTGTTCCTGGGGATCTGTGGCTGGGCAAGATCAGAGTCTGATTTGATAACTCTGATCTGTAAACACATACGTTGTTGCTTGAATGATATACTTTTTAAGAAAGTAAAACCACATGATAAATAGAAACAATTACTGCAAAAAAGCTGTGCATAGTTGGAGCCTGCCTTTTAACCTTGCTGGAAATCTTTCATTGTCTCACTGTGAGACTTTGAGAAGATTTAACCTCTCTGTCAGTTTTCAAGTATCTAACTTCGAGGTGATCAGCCTCGGTGTAGTACTGCAAGGATAGCCTTGTAAACAGCTATAAAACACTAAACACTGTATGGAAGATAAAAGAATCAACAGAAAAATCTGAATAAAGAACTTGAATAAATACCATAGAAAAGAGTATAAGGTACTTAATTTACCTTGTCACTCTATTGGCATGCTTTTCATCCATCTGTCATTTGTTTTCAGCAGATTGTGAGCTCCTTGGAAAAGGATCTGTGTCCTCAGCATCACCAGAAAACATGCCACAAAGCTGAAATGCCAAAGTTGAAATAATATTGTGAAATAACTGTCACAATTTCGGAAGGCGGAAGTGTACCGCCTATCATCCCTGAGCATGTTTGTGAGGTTCTGAGCGTTCTCCTTCCCTCAGGACCTCCATGAGGTGAGGAAGCACTCCTCTGTTCATCCCACACAAGGACATATAATGATGAAAACCCGGAAACTGTGTCAGGGCAAGGAAACCTCAGCAATCCCAAAGCCCAGCAATAGCTTTGGGATTGCACACTCAGGTGGGGTGGCATACTTCAGACACATTTGCTTAGACAAACCACCCAGAGGAGGCCAGCAGATGTGAAACAAGACCTACAACCTGTGCCCTTCTGAACTGGTGGGCCCAACAGGTACCCTGGGACACCCCATGTGTCAGGGTGTAACACAACATGCCTATGTTTAGCACTCCAGGTCCATGTTTGAGCATTTGCACCAAGCCTCACAGCCTCCCTTAAAGCAGTGACAGAAAACATGATCTTTTGAAAAATTAATGGTACCAGGGAGTGTGGCAGCAATCATTATTATTTTCATCTGCTTAGATGCTGGTGTCAGGCCAAAAAGCCTATAAAGCATTAGGGCTGGCTTCATTTTTGAAAGGAGTAGAAATCCCAAGAAACTGCAAATGACATCAGGCATTTCAGATGGAAACTAGACAGATTCATTACCTTGTCACAGGTGACATTCAGCCCACAGATCTCTGTCCTTTGCTCTGCTATCAGCCACAGCCTCCTTTCTGACACACGATTTTCTTGCATTACTTGCTATTATCACTATTATTTACTATTCATGGAGAGTTGATGGCATACTCCAAGATGGACTGATGTGCAGGAGAGTGTGTGCACTGTCTTTTTTAATAGATGGGGAGTCAATTAAGCAGACTGCCTGACAGTTTTTCTACCTACAGCTCAGCATGTAAACTAACATCTGTCCTTAAACTTCAAAAACCCCATGGCATTGCCTCATTGATGACACACATAGCTTGCTTTTCCTCTGCATTTCTCCTCAGCCTCAGCAAGGAAGACAGATTAGTCTTACTCCTCGTGTGATTTTAACAATGATGAGTTAGTATACCAGGTAAGACTTAATATACCTGCAGGACACCTATAATGACAGAAATAGAGCTTCCAAAACAAACTCAAATGACCAGACCTTAAGCCCAGTTCCCAGCAACTCCCTGGATGCTCTGGGAGCTGATCAATACCTGAATTAGCTGTCCACGTTTCAATTAAGCACCAATGAAACAGAGTGAGGCTGAAGCAGCTGCCAAGAGAACCATTTGGGTCAGGATCAGTGGCCAGTGCAAAGGCCAGAAGCCGAGTCCCGCACTTGCCAAGTGCAGGGTTAAGACCCAGGTGTGTGACCCTACAGAGATTTCATACCTGTGTCACAAGATGGTGCTGCTGCTCAGCCAATGCACAACCTAAGCCTGTGTGGGCAGCAAAGGAAACCTAATGCTGTGCCAACATATTGATTCACATGTGCACGTTTGTTTTCCTTAGTGTTCTGTGGCAAATGAGTTTTTGAAGGTCACCTAAAGAATCACAGCAAAGGCATAGGCAATAGCAGGTTTAATATAAAACAGGAAGTGTGATGTAGTTCATTTACAAGGTTCCCTCTACTACTTAATGCTACTGCTCTGGTTAAAGCGGAAAAAGAATGAACTAAAACCTAATACCAATCAATTGAAATCCAAAATCAACCCAAAACTTATCTCTGTGGAGGCTGGGATAAGGAATAGGATAAGGGATAGGAAAGGGATAAGAACCAACAGGAATAAGGAAGACCCTCCCATTGTGTCACAAGTTTCAGAGTACAACTGTTGGGGGTTGGGTTTTTTTGTTGATCTTTTTTTTTCCCTTTCCTGTTCATTTCTTATCACTGTGAAATTTTGTCCCATTGAATTGCCAATGAAGGACTGATGACTTGGGCAGGGCAGGGATACTGGGAGAGTTTGGATTGGGGGCAGCTCCAGGCTCACTCTCTCTCTTCGTTTTTCACTCTCTCTCTTGGTTTTTCGGAGGAAGACAGCCAGAGCCGCTGCTCGGGAAGAGGAACTTTCACTGCCGCTGCCAGAGCCCAGCTCAGAGCTGCTCCTTCTGCCGTGGAGTGAGCATCTGCTCACGAGAGCAGCCCTGAACTGGGACCTTACTGACACCCACCTCACTGAAAGAGAGACCTGTCACCGTCTGCTCAGGTGCCGGGATCCCGAGCTCGGCTCTCCCTGCCCTGCTGGGAGCCCACTCACCCCCTGCCTGCCAAGACATCCTGCCGGCACAGCTTGCTGCTTCCGAGAGTCCTGCTAGGGGCACCGGGATCGCTGCCCCAGGGTCTGTGAAGCGAGGCCTCGCTCTCTCCCATCCCTCCCCGTCTGGGACAGAGCCGCCATCGCCACGCGCTGCCCGAGCCCGCGCCGGAGCGCCCCCTGCAGCCGCGTGGGGATCACCGCACCTGCCCTGAGCACCGGGAGCTGCCAGCGCCCCTGCCGGCCGTGACCGGAACTGCACCACAGGGACAGTGCCGCAGCTGTCACTGGGTTCCGGGTTCTGTTTGTTGTTAATGCTGCAGGTGTTGTTGTTTGTTTGTTCTGTCATATATACCAGGAAAGAACTGTTATTCCTATCCCCATATCTTTGCCTGAGAGCCCCTTAATTTCAAAATTGTAATAATTCAGAGGGAGGGGGTTTACATTCTCCATTCCAAGAGAGGCTTTTTCTGCCTTCCTTAGCAGACACCTGTGTTGTAAACCAAGACAACAATCCTTTGCTAAACTGTGCCCCATACTTGACCAACAGTTTAGGCCTATAGATTTAACAGCGCTTAAGAGCACTTAACTGACAAGTTAAGTTAAACAATTTATCTAAAGATTCATACAGAATTTACTATCACTCATGGGCCTAACTTACAAAACTGAAGTACTTAAGAATCTAGGAAAGCAGTATTCCTTGTACATATGCTATATATTCACACCCTCATGCGCACAGACCTAAAGAGTCTGTACAAGACACTCACAGAGTACCTATGACAAATCCCCCTCAAACTCAGTGAAGGACGCACATCTGATGCCTTTGAATCTTCCCAATGGGTGAAGAGTTGAGCCTGAAAAAGTGGGGGTGTCATCCAGGCTCCATCATTGTCATTCAGTGATCCTCCAAGTTTAGCAAACTGGAGAGTTCTCTGGCTCCAAGAGGCCCCACATAGAGGGAGGTGCTGGTCACAGTCTCTGCTATCCAGGAGAGCTCAAAGGACCATTGTTTATAAAATCACCATTTGGACCATTGTTTATAAAATCACAAGAGAGTGGGTTTCAATCATAGTAATTTTTCATCCTAACTGCAATTCGGGCCAGCATGTTCTTTGAAAGTTTGATTAAAAAAATTGTTATTCTGCTTGGGTTGTTTTCCAGGCAAGAAAAATAAGTTTCCAAGGCTGTTCATTAAAAAACAGGAGCTCATTAGACATTACTAGTTCCTGGGAACAGACTGATTTTGATAAGCTCAGGAGGACCTCAGCCTAGGTGCTGTCTGTGAAGATTGAGGCCTAATGAGCATTTCTCAGATCATAGTGAGGCCCCAGGAGGAGTGCAGGGGATGCACATCACATGTACACATATGCCATTGCACATCTCTGTAGTGTAGATGAATTAAAATTAATTACATCCAAATCTTGATCACAGAGAAGTTCTTTGAGTTCTTTAAAGTACTTTTCTCATGACAAGCCCCCCAGGATAACACCACTTTGTATCATGTATGTTTATTCCAGTAACAAACTATAACGAGAATCTTTACATTTCTTTAGATCTAATTCCCATTTCCCATATATGTTTCTTCAACTCAAGTGAGGAACAGATTCTGAACTTTGTTTATTCATGGCTTTGTATTTATTAATCATATATGCAGCATTTTACAGAATTTGTTATTCTCGTGTCAAAACCATTAGAAGAGCATTAATGCATTGTACATGGTATCATATATTGGCTTTGCAATTTGGTGTGACTCTTATGGTTTGGAGGTATATGTAATATTCCAGGTGTTCTGCACATTGTACACAAAAGAATACTGAAGTAGAGGTGTTACTGCATGAGCAGTAAAGGATGATCCAGCCACCCACCTTAGATTCAGCTGTGAGGAGAAACAACCCCGCAAAGACACATTTAACTTCCAGGCTTGTTTCTTTTCAGATCAGAAATGAAAATTCCCCCATGAAGGCAATTTGCAGGCTCTTCCTCATTGCCCAGATCACTCTTGATGGGCACTGGTGAACAAGCCAGCCAAAGCACAAACATGCTGGGTCCTCGTGAGGGAGAGACCCAAGAGCCTGTGGCACTTTCCAGCTTCCTGTTTGGGTAATTCAGGGAGTTGCAGAGATGTACAGCAGGAAAACGTCACAGATTCAAGTCCAGACTGCCAGCAGGTGTTAAAACCCCAGGCCCCCTTTTGCTGGCCCTTTTGGGGTGACTTTTTCTTGAGTGTCTATTTATGTGCCTAATAAAACTATGAGGCAAACCAAAGATTTTCTTCTGAGAGTACTCAACAGATGAGCAGCTGAACGGAAAGAGCTATTTGGACATCCACCACTGGGATGTGACAAAGGATGCTATGGATGTCAGGCCTGAGAGACCCAGGAAAAAGCTGGTGAGTTTGCTGTTCTCCTTAGCTGTGGGTGAGCCTCCTGCTGCTGCTCAAGCATCTGTGTTCTCATCCTGAATCACTATGGGAAGCAAAACATGAGCATGGGGAGTGAAGACCCCAAATCACGTAAGCACATAAGCCAATGTCGAATTAACATTCAAACCTGACACCCGCTTGGAGAAGATTAATTTATTGCCAGTTTAAAATAGAGTAGGATACTGAAAAAAACACCTTTCTCTTACCCTCTCCTGCTACCAAAATCACGGATGGGCTCAACTTTGGCCATGGGAGGTCTGGCTGGGAACCAACTGGAGTTGGCTGTGCCTGACAGAGGGGCAGCTCTTGATGTCTTCCCCCAGAAACCACTCCTGCTGTCACACAGGCCCAATATATAGACCCAATTCAATTGTCTTTCAAGCTGCTGGAAGCCCCAGGCTGCCATGGAGCACAGCTGCCCTATTCCATTATATGAACAAGAGGGCAGCTACCCACTGTGCAGATCTCAAAGACGTGGTGTAAATCAAATCTGAGTCAGCAGCTTTGCACTCTACTCCTTTGCTAACTGGCTAACAAAGCAGTAGCTACAAGCATCGTTTTCCAAGAGAAATGTAGATTTTAATTTTAATAGTTTCCTCACCCTGAACAATTCTCCCTCTCACACACATAGTCAACAAATATTGTTTTACAAAAAGCAGCAGATCTGGCTGTTACAACAGTCATATTCCACTGTGGAAAAAGATTGTGGTTTCTTTGGAACAACACTCTTTCTCCTATTTTTTCTGAGGAACTGTGGTTTACTGGTCTGTCTTATTGACAACCTTCATTCTGTTTCCTCTCCTAGAGGCTGGTCATGCAAGACCAAGCACAGAAACTGCATGCCTGGCTCTATACTAAGTCACATGGGAATTAAATTTAAAGGATCATTAGCACAGAAGCTTTGTGTCCTACCAAATTGCTGCTCAGTGCCCTTAGGCTGTTGCTAATTTGTTCTCACTGCAAAAGTAAACCTCTGAATTGTTTTCTTTGTGTTTTCTTTCAAAGAAAAGAAGGCAGCCCAAACTTCTGCTGTATCATGTGAAAATAAGTTCTGTGCCATGGAAGCACAGTCAAACAGCAGGGAATGGTCTGAGGACACTATATAGAAAGCATGGACCCCACACCTGAAAGTCTATTTAATACTAATATTTAATTTCTTATTGACACTGTTCAGTATCTTTGTCAATAACATTGTGGGATTGAGTGCACCCTCAGCAAATTTGCAGGTGACACCAAGATGAGTAATGCCATTGACACAGCCGAAGGACTGAGAGTATTATAAGACTGGTAAAACACTGGAGAAGGTTGCCCAGAGAGGCTGTAGCCACATCTTTGGGAACATTCATGGCCAGTTCGTAGAGGGCCCTAAACATGTGCTGGAAATTGAAGATGTCCCTGCTTATTGCAGGGCAGTTGGTCTAGATGACCTTTAAAGACTTCATTCAACCCTCTCTATTCTGATTTTATGATTTCCACAACTTTAGGAAGACTAAAACTATATAACAAACCAGAGTACAGCTATGTTGTAACTTGATGTGCTGAACTTGTGTTTTAGTTTATGGCCATTGCTCCTTGTCCTGTCACTGGGCACCACTTAAAAGAGTCTGGCACCATCCTTTGGCATCTGCCTTTGAGATATTTATATGCATTAATGAGATTCCCTCTTACAAAGCTGTGGATGACTCCTGCCATCCGTGCTATACTTAGATTTGAATGCACTAATACTGGCTTAACCTACTGCACAAAATGAGGACACCTGTGTGTCATACTAAGACCCAGTTGTGGGAGACCCTGTTGGGCTTCTTAGGAGAAGACCAGCTGCCTGGAAGGAAGATTATAGCAAGGGGGAGGTCAGCCTCCCCTCTCACGCAGCAAATGGGGAATGGCCTTAAATGTGCATGGAGAGGTTTCGACTGGACATCAGGAAAAAAGTTTTTGACAGAAAAGGTGACCAGATGTTGAAGTGGGCTGCCCAGGGAGGTGGTGGAATCACCATCCCTGGAAGTGTTTAAGGAAAGACTGGACCTGCCATGGTCTGGTTGACAGGGTCGTAGTTTGGACTTGGTGATCTTGGAGGTCTTTTCAACCTAAATGATTCTGTGATTCTGAGGTAAGGGATCTTTAAATCCACAGGGTGTGGCCTCCCACTCCTAAGGGGAAGGAAGATTTATAAATGCTCATGGTTTAAAGGAACAACGAAAGTCAGAGGGTCTGCAAACAATTAGAAAGTTTTATTAGTAAATTACACACTTTGCATGGAAATTGGTATTTAGTCCCTGACCTACTATATAAGCACATGGCAATGTACCTTTTAGACAAAAAGGTAGTATGAAAGGGAAGACAGAAAGGAAGAGGTGCATTGAAGAGGAAATAGAGAAACTTTCAATGGCCTGATTTCCCTGTCCTGAAGTGTTTCCCACTTTCTATGCAATCAGTTATCACGGGCAGTCTGTTCTTTCAGATCATTTATGGAAATGAATCACAGGGCTTTGGGGATCTTGGGTATAGCAGAGGGACAGTGGAGCCACAACCAACACTTTGGAAGGCTGCAAGCATTCACTTATACAGAGTANGAGGGCGGGACGCTCCTCCGCCCGCCGCACCGCCAGGGGGCGCCCTCACCCGCCCGCCCTCCGCGCCGGACGCCCCGCCCCGGGCCGGGCAAGCGGAGCGCCGCCATTGGCCCAGCGCCCCCGGCCCCGCCCCCTCAGCGGTCACGCGCGCGGCCTCACCGAGACCGGAAGTGCCGAGGCGTGCGGGACCGGGTCCGCTGNTAAATGTGCATGGAGAGGTTTCGACTGGACATCAGGAAAAAAGTTTTTAACAGAAAGGGCGATCAGATGTTGAAGTGGGCTGCCCAGGGAGGTGGCGGAATCACCATCCCTGGAAGTGTTTAAGGAAAGACTGGACCTGCCATGGTCTGGTTGACAGGGTCGTAGTTTGGACTTGGTGATCTTGGAGGTCTTTTCAACCTAAATGATTCTGTGATTCTGAGGTAAGGGATCTTTAAATCCACAGGGTGTGGCCTCCCACTCCTAAGGGGAAGGAAGATTTATAAATGCTCATGGTTTAAAGGAACAACGAAAGTCAGAGGGTCTGCAAACAATTAGAAAGTTTTATTAGTAAATTACACACTTTGCATGGAAATTGGTATTTAGTCCCTGACCTACTATATAAGCACATGGCAATGTACCTTTTAGACAAAAAGGTAGTATGAAAGGGAAGACAGAAAGGAAGAGGTGCATTGAAGAGGAAATAGAGAAACTTTCAATGGCCTGATTTCCCTGTCCTGAAGTGTTTCCCACTTTCTATGCAATCAGTTATCACGGGCAGTCTGTTCTTTCAGATCATTTATGGAAATGAATCACAGGGCTTTGGGGATCTTGGGTATAGCAGAGGGACAGTGGAGCCACAACCAACACTTTGGAAGGCTGCAAGCATTCACTTATACAGAGTAACACCTACCACTTCAGAAGGCTGCAAACATCTGCATCTCTTTATTGTTCCTCAGTACAACCTTTTAAACTCTTCATCTCACATGCATTCCACCTGTGTGTCCTCTCTACCCTTTTGTGACTGGTCAGTGCACCTCAGCATTCCATGTCCCATTACCTTCAATACCACTCACCTGTCTTACACGGCTGTAGCCCATTAGGGATGAAGCTGGGCCACAGCCCCACTCCCAGTTACCACAAACTGTGTGCCTACAGCACTTGGGTGGTCTGCATTCCTCTCCATAGTCCATGCCCCACATGAGTCTTGGGCTCATCCCTGCGTTTGCCGTCTGCTGTGTTGTGCTCATCTCCAGGGTTGATAAAAAGGATGTTTTCCCACGGAAAGTACTGTCTCATGACCCGCTTTCTCCGGCGACCTCTCGTTCTTTCTCACGGCTTCCGCAAGGGGGCGGCCCGCCGGGAAAAGGCCGGGAGCGGGTGCGGCACAGGGATTCTCCACACGCCCGGGAGGGCGGGACGCTCCTCCGCCNNNAGCGCGGCCCCTCCGCTCCTCTCTCGCTCCTCTCCCGCTCCTCTAGGCCCCGCCGAGTTCCCTCAGCCACCCCCGCCATGCACCCGCGGCGCCCCGACGGCTTCGATGGCCTCGGCTACCGCGGGGTCGGCCGCGACGAACTGGGCCCCGGCTCCAGGCCCTTCACCGGCGGCTCGGAGCTGGGCCACTGGGTGACCAGCCCGCCCGACATCCCCGGCAGCCGCAACCTGCACTGGGGCGAGAAGACGCCGCCGTATGGGGCCGGGACCCCCCTGGGCGGCGCCGGCCCCAACGAGGAGGCCAACCTCGGGGCGGGAGGTCCCGGCGCCGGTAAGGGAGGGCCCGGCCCTGGGCTAGCCCGGGGGCGGCCGCCGCCTCTCGCCGCTCCTCGGTCCCGCTGACCGCCGGCTCCCACCTCCCGCGAGCAATGACCCGCCGGGCAAGGGCGGGCGGCGGCCCTGGCCTGTGCCGCGGCCAGGCCGAGCGCCGCCCGGGCCCTCCTTTTTACTGGCGGTGCGGAAGCGCCGGGGAAGAAAGTTCTTTAGAAGAAGACGGACTGCTCAGTCCCTGCCTGTTGCGCTCCGGCACTGTGTAGCTCCATGCAAATGTGATTTGAGAGTGCCAGAACGCGTCCCGCAGCTTCTCGTTAAGCTGTGTGCCGTCATCTTGCTCCTCATTGCCCATGTAAACAATATCCTACAGAAACACTCCGCCCTCTTTAAGGGCGAGGAAGCGCTTTTGGGTTGTAATGCGTTGTTGTGGTGGTGGTGGTAGTACAGACTGTGTGGCTTCTGTGGGGTTTGAAACATGAGCTGCTGACATAAACCTCCCGCTTCCATGCGTGATGGCGAGGGAAGCGTGGGACTGGTAGGATTTAAGGAAGCAACTGAGTTCAAGGCTTTTTCAGTAATTGTTGGGAAACTGAGTAAAAGCCTTCATAAATAAAGTCACTTTAGGTCTTCATGAAATTGAGGTAAATTAAGGAAAACTTGCTGTATCTAGAGTACTGTATGTTGTCTTCTTTAAATAAAATAAGTAGTTCATAGACACTTGAGTATCAAAAGATTTATGAAATACTCATTTACCTGAAATCGAATTCTATCAGGCACATCTTTCTTTTCTGACCTGCAGTGCAGTGTTTTCATTCAGGTCCTATAAAGAGTACAGCCTTTAGCTGCACTTCATCCATGCATGCGCTGGTTGAAGCACTGTTTTAAGTGTCCTTGCATAGTTGGACACCACATTTTTTCCCCCCATCGACATATGGAAGGTGTGTTGATTCTCCGCTTTGGAGGACTGATAAGGAATTGCTGTATCCCTGAATCCAGGAGCTGCAAATGGTATCTTACCATTTTTGGGTAGGCTGCCACATTGGTGTGGAGCCCCACTGAAGTTACAGACTTTATCCATGCCTTCAGACTCTGAAGATTGAAATGGTCAGATTGAAGACTGACCATTAACTTTAAAATACCTTTCCTGTTCTGATGCTTTTCTTAAAATCCCTTCTGATAATTCCCAGTGTGCAAAAGTCTGTCTGGTAGCAGGCAACAGAGAGTTAATTCATTACTTTTGTAATTCTCCAGTAACTAGATTTTTGCAAAGGACTGGAGATAAACAGCTGGCTTGGAAACTTAGTTTATGTTGATATTTGTTATTTCATCTGTGGCTTTTTGTGTAACTTCTCCCAGAATTTTGCTTTTTTTATTTTAACATTATTTTCACCTCAATTATCTAAATTTATGTTTCAGAATTATTCTAAACTCATGCATGCGAAATCTTTCAGTAGCTGATTTGGATTGGTTTTTTAATAGTCTTGTTTTACTGTTTGTTTTCTCTCTTCTTTTTTTTCTCTGTAAGAAAACCATAATTTTATATATAAGAGTATGTACAAACTCAAATGCAGTCCAAAGTGCAAATATTCCTAGTCCAAAGTGCAAATATTCCAAATATAATGTTTTTATATCCTCTGTTGCTGAGCTGCCATAAGTACTGTGGTTTAGTGCTTGTAATTTTCTGATGCAAGTACAGGATAAAATTAGTTTTTCACGTCCTGTGCATGGCATTTTTTCTATGTTGTGATTATCACTGCTGTATAATCTGGTTTTGTTTTGTTTTTTGTCTTTTTTCAGAGCAGTTGAACAGATTTGCTGGCTTTGGTATTGGCCTTGCAAGGTAAGAGTTGTGTTCAGTGGCAAAGGGGTAGTAAAACTCATATTTGTCTTATAAACCCTACATACACTGGATGTACATATGCATGTACCCTACATACACTTTTATATTGTGTTTTTATTTCAATAGCCATAAGCAGTTGAAGTGTTTTTAGAAAACTATTACACCCATTTAGGTTTCTGTTTCTTTAACTGTTGCTCAAAAAACACTTACCTGAATGTAAGAAACAGTTTTGCATACAGGATGCCCAGATGTTTGTATCTCGTCCAAGTAATTTGAAAGCAACAGCAGAAAACTTTTTTGACACTTGCAACTTTTGTTAATATTTTTAGGCAATACAGATGTTTCCTAAGAAGGTGAAACTGTCTTCAAGTATATTACCAAAGTATCCTCAGAGCATAATGTTCATCTAACCAAGTGGCCTGATGGCCATTTTATTCTTTATTATGGTGACCCTGGATATTGATAGTATTTTTGAGAAACTGGTGAACTTTAAGATGCTGATGTCCAGGGAAAGTTTTACCTTTTTTGGTAGGAGCAAACTACTGATGAGCTCAATTGTTATAAAACTGCAGTATTTTTCTGTGCCGGTTGTACTTGTTTGTCGGGAGTTCAAACCTCTACCACAGGTGATCCTGTAGCTTGGGGTGTTTGTAAAAATCCTGGATGTTCTACTTTTCTTATCCATGTCCCAGGTTTGAACAACATACAGGTAAGTATTCTGATCACTCAGGCACTTTGACATGAAATTAATATTTTCTCTGAATGGCTGCAACCAGGAATTCTGCTTTGGAAGTAAGAACTTTTCTGTGAAGTTTTGATTGAAATATGACTTTTGCCAGTGGTGGGCAAGTTGGTTTGGGTCAGTAGTGTTTTCGGTGAAAAAGTAGTCAGCTATTAGTACCAGTCCTTCTCTGACCCTTCTGAAGAGACTCTTGATTAATAATACAGTATGCAGAATTAGCATAAAACTAGGAATCCTCTCATAATTGTGGTTGTGTTTTGTTTTGTACCCTGATACTTTGAGGAGGGTGAGATTAAGAAATTTTGTAGGCTTTTTGATTATAAAATTATGTGCATACTACATATATATGGGGCTTTTTCGTAGTAAATGTATGTGTCAGATTTTATGTAGCTTGTTCCTTGGGGGACTGTTGGGTAGCCATCAAAAATGCCCTGTTAGTTCACTAAAAACTAAAAACTTATTATTTCCAAATACTGATCTGCTGTTGTTAGAGACAATTAACAAGCCTTTTCTAAGGAATTTTTAGTGGCTTCCCGTGCATTAAATACAATTTTCTTTTAAAGCCTATTTACAGAAAATGTGTTGGCACATCCTTGCATTGTCCTACGTCGTCAATGTCAGGTATGTCTTTTATGTTATTTATTCCAGTCAAAGCTGCTGCGTACTGACTGTTATATTGCTGTATTTTCATACTCTCTATGAAAGCACGTAGTATAGGAAGCTTTGCAATTTCTAGGGGGACTCTGCTACATTAACAAGTTTTTACTTGTAGAATATATGTTTTCTATTCTGCAGTTTAGCTTATTTTGAAAAATCTTGCTCATTTTTGTTTGCGCAGTGGAAAGCAAATTACAGCAACTAAGTGTTTTGGGGTCTGCAGAGCAACTTTCAGATCCCCATTTACAGCAGGATGCTTTGTTTCAAAAAGTTCTGATATATGTATGGTTTATTGTTTAGACTTTCAGGATACAAATACTTAAAGGGCTGCCTATTTCCCTAAATTTCAGTGAGAACTTACCCATATTTTTAGCTGATATTTACAGAGATAATTACTTTTGGAATGCCTTTGTCCTTCAGAGTTGTAGCATCTGCAAGTGTGTTTCTAAGACTGCCATTATTTATATTTTTAACAGGTTAACTATCATGCACGGAATTACCATCTCACACCATTTACTATTGTCAATATCATGTACTGCATCAATAAGACACAGGTTAGTATTTGGTGTCAGGCTGTACCTGGGCACTGAGAGTTCCTGCAGCATGTATGTATGTTGAAATCTCTAAATGTTTATGTAGTGGTGTTGAAAAGCATGGCTATTATGAGCGCTTCTAATTTTTGTGGTTACACACATGGGTCAAGAAGATCAAGTAAACCATTATTTTTTTCAGAAGTACGGTGCTTAGTGGGGAAAGATTTATGGGTGTCAGAAAACAAAAGGTCCTTGAAACTAATTTTTTCATTAGGTTTCTAACAGATCATTAATCGTTATGTGAATGAAGTTATTGTTGAAGTGACCCTTTCCAAAGATAGTACTGAATACATTTCCAATTCTGCAGGGGAATGGCAATCCTTAAACTCAGATAAGAAGGCAGGAAGAAATTCTTAATTCTGAATTTATTATGGATGTACTTCTGATATCTCAAGCTCATTTTGTCCATAGAAAATGTTGTTAGGTTTATAATACAGAGTATTATCAGTGGGAGACATGCCTCCAAAATTATTGACAGGTTTCTGAAATGATTAGAAGCAATTTCTTCATACATTAAAAAATCAGTTGTTACCTGAATTTAATGACAAAGTTGAATGGTAGAATCGTAGCCCTGTGTGATACGAATTTACTGAAAGTTTTAAATTAATAAGTTGAAACTATTTTTGAGTTTTATGTTGCATATTTCAACACACAGGGTCCAAAAGCGCTCTGGAAAGGAATGGGCAGCACTTTCATTGTTCAGGGCATAACCCTGGGAACAGAAGGCATCATCAGTGAATTTACACCTTTGCCAAGGTATTGCATGGGTTTTTTTACTGCTTCTAACAAATTAATAAGTTGTTGACTTATTTTCAAAGTGTTAGTAAGACTGTTTGAAAAATATTACTTCATGAGAACAGTCAGACATTAAATAGGTGTTTCCAAACACGGTGTGGTTGTCTTGGAAAAGACAACCTTATAATCCATAAGTAGTGAGGAGCTCTTTCTGGGAACTTTATTTGTTTGTGTCTGCTTACTTGTCTGAGTATAGAAATACTGCAGCAATACCAAATTGGTCTTTGGTATTCAACTCTGTAACAAAAAAAATAATAATTTTCATTTTATTTAGGTTTTTATTGTGTGGTACAGAAAACTAAATGCAGAAAACTTGCACAGCTAATGAGCCAGCACTGACATTTTGCTGAATATTGGCACTATCCTTGGTAGGTGGGAGAACAGAATGGCCTGCATTAGTAAATGAGAAGACATGGTAGATGAGCATCCATGTAACTGGCAGCTTTGTCTTCTGCCTTCCTTGACCAGCAACTATATGTACCTTGTTCAGTATTCTCATAAAACAGATGTTACAACTAAAAATTACTGACTTCATTTAAAGAGATAGTTGTCATTCTACATCACTGTGTCAATGTTCTAGTGAAGATTAGAAAAGTTCAATAATTTTTTACTAAAAATATTCAGGGACATGGAAACTACCCCAGGTTAGTTTCCTTGAAACATGGTTAGGCTGAATCAAATACTGTTATGATGCATGTATCCATACTAATAGAAGTAGGCATTTGCAAGTTCAAAAGCATTAGCAAAACCATTTCATATTTAAATTGTATTGAGTGTGTATTTAAGGTTTTTGGTCAGCTCTGTTTCATAGGTAGTTGAAATTTCCAGGCATGTGCTTTCCTCCAAGTGTGTTTTAGATACAGCTCTAGGGCATGCATAAGTTTATGAGCTGTGATATAGTGTTTTTATTTTCATAGTTCTGAGTTCTCAGAAATGTGAGCAATGTTTTTCTACTTGTGGGCCAGTTCAGCAGTTTGAAAAGTAAGGTGCTGCTGCCAAAAGAAGTAAACCTTCCTGCTGGAACCAGCTCATTCTTTCCTCTGTGCTACTCCCATCTTTGTGGAAACACAATGTGTGAACAGTCAGGAAATTAACTGGGTCAGGAAAGTCATCTGGCTAAAATGGTTGTCTCATACCTGCACCCCCCCAGAGCAGTTTTCTACTGAATGCTCTCTCTTTAGTGGTGGCTTGCATGTTTGGGTAGTCACAGGATATTGGGAGTCACAGAAGATTATTGCTTGTAGCAGCAGTGCCAGCAAATCTGATTTAAGACGTTATTTAAGTACCTTATCAGGCTCCAAAGAACACAGAAAAGTGAAATGTCAATTCTAATTCTATATTATAGTTACATGAAAAAATACCCCTGCTTTAGGTGAGGAGCCCAGAAATGGGTGTGGACATTTTGTACTATGCAAACTTGTTGCATAATTGTTCTTGCACTGCAGGGAGAGTTAAACCTTGTGGATTGACAGGTTAGGTTTTCACACATTAGTTTGGCTGGTTTAATTTTCCACATAATTTAAGTGTTATGGGTAAGTGGATGTGATCCAAGTGTTTGAAATACATAATGGTAAAAATGGTCTTCTATTCCTGTTTAGTGATTGACCTGTGTATTTAAAATGTGATAGCTAGTAACAACACACAATTCTTGAAAAAGAGTAAAATCTTACCTTTCTTGGATTAGAGTTATTTTAACTACAAGCTGTGTCTGATTGTGATTCCTGGACAGCACTTGAAGCTGAGCGCTTTATAGCTTGTTATTAAAAATGCAAAGTCTAGTGTGCCCAGCACTTCAGACAAGTATCTATACCTCGTAGCTAGAGTATTGACCATATGCATTGTAAGTACATGTTGTATTTGAATGGTATCTAGAGCTAGGTGGGTTTACATTTTCTGTCAAGTGGAATGTAAACATTTGCTGTTTGTATGTTGAAGTGTGTAACTAGAAATACTACTTCAAGGAAATACTTTTGGTGTCACCTTTGTGTTAAACGCACGGGTTTTCTTCTTTTTTGTCAGAATATGCTAGCTACTGGTCATAGGACAAAAAACTTCAGTTATGTTTGTATGGAATTACTGTGTAATTTCTAGTCTGACCTCTTGTACTTGATTTGTTCTTATCTAACTGTGCCAGAATATGATTTAGATTTTCTGGAAAGAAACAACAGGGTAGACATAACCGAATAACCAGAAAAGCGCAACCAAACCAAAGTGAAATAAAAACTATTTCGTAATAAAGGAAAAGTATGAAGATTTTAAAGTACTCTAATGTTCCTTGAAAATTGCTTTAAGCACTTGTACGTAAGGTTAGTAAATAAATGCAGAACTGATTAAAATCAGTTGCTGTGAGAGCTGCAAACATCTTACTAATTAAGAACTGAAACCTTTTTTGATAGAATGTCTGACAAGCCTGAAAAACTACTGGAAGTTAAGCATGATTTACTAAATGTTTTGCTGTGTCTTTCCAATATGAGAAATACTTCAACATAAATAGTAGAACACCAATATGAAAACTGGTTATTGACACTCAGGGAAGAATTGCTTGAGAATTACATGTGGGTGATTATTCATATTGTGGTAAATACTTCTCTTTTTAGAGAGCTTTCACATAAATGGAACCTTAAGCAGATAGGTGGACACCTTTTACTCAAAGGGTAAGTATAGCATGTGTCTTATGTCTTATTATCTAAATATAATAAAACTACCAAATGGACATAAGTTTAGTGTCCTGGTTTAGGACAACTTTGGGAGAAAATCCTCTAAAGGGGCTTTCTCTAGAAAGCAAATTCAAGCGGCCCCTCCCCCAACTGCTTCGGGAAAAAAGATTTCCTTGGAGAAAAAAGTGGAAAAAACTTTATTTAACAAGCAAAGCATTCACCAGCACAAAAAGAAACTTCAACAATATTAAGCAATAGAACTCTTGCCACTCCAGAAGAGATGACAAAGCTCGGAGAGTCCCAGGCTGTTACCAGTCCCTCCAGCGCTGGAAATGCTGCGGCCCAGGCCCAGCCCGGAGGGCCACAGGTGTGTGAGCTCCCGGTCCTCTTCTGGGTGTTCAGTCCAGAGCAGGTTTAAACAGGTCCTAAGAAAAAGAAAGAACCACAGTCCAAAGAACTTCTCTGCCTCAGCTAGCTAAAACTAACTAAAAACCAAAGGAGAACTCTGTCCTACTGCAGACACACTGTCCTACAGAAGAAAAAATGTGGAGGAGGGAAGAACAAAGTGTGAAAACAAACTGCAGGCTTCATCATTCCCCCTCTTTGCTCTCAGAATGAATCTTAAAGGTGCAAAAACTTATTTTCTAAGATGCACAGACTAATAGGGATAATGAGCCTCATAAAGTCAACCCAGGACATCTAATCTGCTGCTATGTTTACTTGACAAGATGCTAACAGTACTTTTCAAATGCTGATTTTTGGAACAATCTTGTTCATATACACCACTTTCACAGGTTTTCTCATACTAGCTCCCTGTGTCTATGGAACTCAGCTAAATTTAAAAATTCTATTATTTTAGACCTTAATCAGTCTTGTCACATGGAAATAGAATTTAATTATTTATAGAATTAATTGAAGGTTATCTCAACTTGTTGATGTACATTTTAGTAATTGATTTACACTTTATTTTCTCTCAGAAATAATTTGGTAGATAACTTTATCAACTTCCAGGTGCCTGTTTGGCTAAAATTATAGTATTGTCATTATGTAATTCTTACATTGTTAATTTCTACAGGTTAACACATGTGATAGCAATGCCTTTTTATTCTGCGAGCCTGATTGAAACTGTACAGGTAACTTACATATATTTGTAACATTAAAAAAGATACTGTTACTCTTTATAGATTAGATTATCTGGAGAAATGAATCTTTGAATTCAAGTTTATGTTGCAGTAGTTGCACTTGTTTTGCTTAAGGCTGTATGGCTTAGCTGAAATGCGGGTTTACCATGAAGGGTTTATTAGTGTACTATCTTAACTCTAAATCTAGAATTAGAAAGGACATTTAATGTAGATAGTTGGAATATATTGCATATGAAATAGGGACATGCTATATCTATCTGTTCCAGCAGATAAAACATAAAGAAGTTTTTCTCATGTAAAATTTTTCAACTTTGCCTTCCTAGGCATGTTGTTACAGTGACATCTGTCCCCTACAACAACTGCAAAGTTTTTTTCAGTAGTTCAGTGCGGTTTTTGATGAAATATTCAACTCTATCCTTTCAGGACTCTTTTCATTCAATCAGCTTTTTACTTTTAATTTTCATGTAGTTCTTCCTTAGTCATGAAAATTAAAATCTGGACCTGTCACTTAGAATACATTTTAGCTTGTTCTGTAATGGCAGAGGAGCCCATAGCACTGTGTTGCAGACTGCCTGTCAGTGAGGTGTTGCATCTCCTGGAGAAAGGGAAGGGTTAGCTATGCAGAAATGGTCCAGGGTAATTCTCCCAGCCTTCTCTGTATAATGACTTGCTCTTAGATGACATGACAGAATCTCTGTGCAGCTAATGGAACTCTTTCTGTAGAGTGAGCTCTCATGGGCAGGGTGCAGGATAGTCACTCTCAGTCACTGAGTCATCAAAATAATAATTTTCATTCATAACATGGGCAAGTTTTAGGTACTGTCAAGATTGGTTTGCTGGTGTATGTCTCTAAAACGGTGATTTTTCTGGGGAGAAGGCTGACTTCTGCAGTTCCTTAGTTTCAGCATGTACTTTAGAGGCATGGACTCTTTTAAGGGGCAGGATTCTGCTCTGGGCAGACGATCAAAGCTGAAATGAGCCAGAAGGTACTAGGAGAGCTGAACTGGCTGCATTGTGGATTAACAGGACAGGTCAGATTAAGCATCTGTTATAGATGGGACTTGGGAGTCTGTCTATAACTCTCCCTGTTATAGGGAGAGCTATAGACAGACTCCCAACAACAAACTCACTTCTTCTGAAGATACTCCGTGTTTTAGAAACCTTTCCTCAGGGATCTCTGGTTTGGGGAATTTGGGAGACTTAGCTGCTGTCATAATGAGAGACTGGCTGGAACTCAAATTCCTAATAGATGGGAAATGGCTCTACCCTGGCAGAGCCTAGGGTTTGGAGCTAGAAACAGTGGTGGAACACTGTTAATGTTTGTGGAGTTCATAGCAGGCCACAAAATGGAATGTTACATTCAGGTATCTTACCACTTGTATTTTTGTCTGAAAGGATGTTGTATACCTGTGTTGTTGGACATGGGTAAATTTTTTACCAATAAAAGAGAACATGATTTAGAGCCTCTGTTCTGTTTGCAAAATAAGTACGAAGTTTCTTGGTAGAAAGCAACTTAATAGGAAAATAATGAAAAAACCAAAAAAGCATCTCTCTCAGCCTTTTAGGTAGGTGATCTTTTATGTAATGGATTGGTTATGAAAATTCAACTGAGATCTGAGGATTTTAAGATTAGTAGCTTCAGCTGTGTGCAAGTATTTTAGTGAACACGTGTGTGGCTCTGTGTGTGTGTGTACATGTGTATATATGATGTGTGAAATATTTCTTGAGTTCCTGGAAACATCATCATAAGCTTATTGGAAACACAGCAGAGGTAATGATAGCATTTGTGAAGATTTTTATACTGTGTTAATTGGTGCAGGGGAGCCTTGGCTTGCCAGGTTTACCTTACGTTCCTGTGCTGCAAGGGGACAATGACCAAGGACAAACTATAAAAGTTAAAGATTGTTGGATTTCCTACTAGCAGGTTTATAGTGACTTTGATTGTCTTAATTCTGATAAACCATGCTGTTCAACAGTATCTGTTTGACACTTACCTAAGTAAACACATTTCATCAAAGTAGCTGTAAATGGTGGAAATTTGTAGCTGTGACATTTGTTCTTTTGTCATTAGCGTCTGAAACCTCATGGTGGCGTGTTAGGCCAAAACAGGAGTGGATTTGAAGTGCAGTGACTGTAGTGATGTGGGACAGAAGAGGAAGAGGAGTCAGTAGGGGTTGTGCTGCTTAACTTGTACTTAAAGTCTGCAACAACCTTATGTTCTCAGGCATTTAAACTAGTTTCTCTCCAACACAGAAAAGACTATGAAGGCTGTGCAGGCTGTTTAATATTTCCTCAAAATACTGAGGTATATTCTGATCGTTTATTCTGGCATGAGGTTGGGACATAGACCACATGAACTCAGAGACTTGGACATTTAGGAGAACACTGAAATCTTGAATTTTGGATGTAAACCACATGATAAAATACTGGAGTATAACCATTAGAAGGGGAAATAATATTTTTATCTTAATCCTATACTCACAGGTGGAATGTAACAGAGTAAATAATCATTACGAGATTTTTATTTTCAGTACATGAATAGAATAATTATCTCTTCACTAAGAAACAGCATGGGTAAAGAATACTACTTTAAATGCATATAATGCCATGAAAACATTCAAAACTGAACCTATTAAATTCATGTCAAAAAAGACCTTTCAACACTAGTTTTAATATAAGTCTTTACTATGTAGCTTCAAGTTCAAGAGTTATAGTCATAGTCTTTAAAGTAAAATAATTTTGAATTTAATAAGTACTTCCTGGCATTTTGGTCCAGACATTTTAGTTCATGACTGTTTTGTATTCTGATACTTTCAGGAGTAGGCTGAAAGTTTAATTTCTTTGGTAGAAACACAGATAACTGCAATATACACTAAAAAACCCTCACCTCTTTAAGATGGGTTCATTCTTTAAAAAGAAGCTTTGTTCGATGCTGTGAACAGTGTTACAACAACAGACTTTTATTTGTACAGCTGTGTAGACACAATAGCATGCAAGTGTTTAACTCTTTTTAAAAGTTCAGCAGTGATAAAGTGTCAGAGTGGATGTCAGGATGGTTTTTGAAGTGCTCAGCACGAGTTGTAACTCCTCCTTTGTGCTTGTAGAGTGAAATCATTCGAGACAATCCTGGCGTCCTGGACTGCGTGAAAGAAGGAATTGGCAGAGTTGTAGGCTTGGGAGTACCCCATAGCAAGCGTCTCCTTCCTCTGATGGTCCTGACTTTTCCCACTGCTCTGCACGGAGTTCTTCACTACATCATCAGTTCCATCGTCCAGAAGCTTGTCTTGTTTGTTTTGAAAAGGGATAATTCCCACAACCTTCCAACGGAGAACTCCACTTCTGTGCAGAGCATGCTGGATGCGTATTTTCCAGAACTTATTGCTAGCTTTGCTGCTAGCCTTTGTGCTGATGTCATGCTTTACCCGCTGGAAACAGTTTTGCACCGCCTTCATATTCAAGGGACACGCACAATAATTGACAATACAGACCTTGGCTATGAAGTGCTTCCAATCAATACTCAGTATGAGGGAATGAAAGACTGCATAAATACTATAAAACGGGAAGAAGGAATGCAAGGTTTTTATAAAGGATTTGGAGCTGTTGTAGTACAGTATACCTTGCATGTGGCAGTTTTACAGCTTACCAAAATTATTTACTCAACACTGCTTCAAAATGTTTCTTAATCTGTCCAGGTCTGGATCTAGCACATTGGACATGATTGACTTGCTAACCTAGTTATTGTTTAAATGGCTTAGAAAATGAACTTTGGGGAATCCACTCTGCGGATTCTCCTTACACTGTAGAACAACTTGTTTTAAAAATGGGGATATAGTTTCCGAAGTGTAATTAAAAAAGGACTGTTTAAAAATTACAGACACAAATTGAATATGTCATATGCAGTCATACAAAGGGGATCAGATTTCAAATGTGATTGCATTGAGGATTTGCTTTTCCTCTTACCAGTTCACTGACATAAGGAATGGATATGAATTGTTAGTATCTGCTTTATAAGCATCACATCTGATATTTAATATGGACTGTTAGCCAGTTGAAAGGAATTTATTTTCCTAAGTTATAAGAACTTGCAATTAGGGGACTGATGGCTTTACTGGTCTTTTAAAAATGTTTCCAACTTCACTGTTATTGGAATTGTGAGTAAAATATAAAGTGTAAAATTGACTTAAGTAGACTTAAATGTTATCATTTACAGGTACATAGAAGACTTATTTTGCTGCAGTGTGGCAGAAGATGCTAAATGGGAACCTCTTGCTTTGTATAAAAACAATGAAAAATGGGTGTGGGACAGAGTTGCACAGAATGCAAATTTGGCTGTCTTGCAGTTTGTTTGCAAGACTTAAAATAACTTAAGTATGTGTGAATAAAGCAAAATAGAAACTGATGTGTGCATGTGTAAGTGCCATTTTTAGTTGACTTTCCACTGACTACTTCAGGGTTTAGTTTTACTCTAATGCTCCATATGAGAGTGTAATAATCATACAGATCTCTGTAGTAGTAGTAGTAGTAGTGGTGTTCAATGTGTACAGAAAGCCTAAGAAAATAATTGGCTGTTCTAGAGTTTCTCTTTTGTTAGATTGAAGGGGTGTGTATAAAATTGTCTCCTTAACTATTTAGCACTGATGTCTGTAATTTAAAATCTCTGCTAGTTTAAATATTTTGTGGAGCAGATCTACGTCTGTTAATGTGCAAGGGAACCACTGATGCTTGCCCTCTCCCCCTTCAGACTCAGCCTGAAAATGGTTTTTAATAATTCTAAATAACCTAGTCCTTGGTTTCATCAGTAAATATGGGGGTTGGGAGATGGTTTTTGCAAATAAAACAAGCATGTGGAAAGTCACTTTTAAATTATGAGAGGCTGCTGCTTTTTTCACATTCATGTGACAAGTCTGTTTTTGTGAATGCTGTAAACTGATCTGCATTTTAATCATTAATCATTGTGTAGTTACAACTTACGGAAGGTAGTCATGGTAAAATAATGCAAAGATGTTGCTCTTTGTAAATTCTGACTTCAGATCAGGTCTACTTTATTATTAACCTAACTTTCATGTATTTTAAATGCCTAAGTGTTGAAATGGAAAGTATGGTGAACTTGGAAACTGGTTTCTTTTGAAATGCTGTTGATTGCAATTTTAGTGTATAGTGTATGAAATAAAACGAGAATTCACTGTAAGTATTATAAAATAATTCACCAAAGAGGCATGTAAAGGAATCCTGTTTTGTGTGTTATGTTTTACCATATAGATTCCAGAGTGGCATTTTCAAGTTCCTCAACTTTCCTAAGTGCAAGAACATGATGAATTAAACTACATGCAAGAGCTTAGGTAAAATACTCAGTTCCTGGGTTGGTTTCTTTAAAAATTGCTGTGAGTATCAAGATGGCCATGCCAGAGAATTATCCAGACTGGAAAGGACCTCAGCCAGTCATGCAGTCCAAATTCCTGCTCTAAGCAAGGACAGCATTGACTTGTACATGTCCTTGTCCAGTCAAGTTTTTAATACGTGAAACTGGCCTTTTCAGAGGTGTTGAATTCAGCTGTAGCCAACAATTTTATCGCAGTTGCCTTGAAGCAATAACTAAGTGTATCTTGCAATCTTGCAACACTTCCAGATGTATCTGTAAAATTGGCCAGTCTTGTTTTTCTGGGAATAAAATTTTAGGGCATTTTGCCTTGTGAAATGGAGGACTTGCCTTTATATATTCTTCAAGAGGGAAGATGAGTTCTCAAGAGTGGCACTAGAGACTGCTATCATTTACTGTGTCAAAGGCTTGCTTTCATTGCTGATAGTAACACAGTTGTAGTCTAGGTTCTCAGATCTGTAACTTTAAGCAGGGTGAGAATGAATGCTGTCAGTGTTCTGTGGTGGAAAAAACCTTTTGCTTTGGGCTGTATTTTTTTGGTCATCTTTCCAGCATTTAGAATGAACATGTTTAGATTTCTCGTGTATACTTTTTTTATCTTCCAAAACACTTAATACATTTTGTCTGGAGTTGTTGGGGTTTTGCCCATGCAAAAATGTAAATTAGTATGGGCTGAAAAAAGTTATTTTAACCTTTTAAATCATATGTGTTTCTGGTTTTCATTCGGATTTTAAATTCTAAGTTCTCAATTTCTAGCTCACAAAAATGATCAGTAGGTGGTTTCAACAAGAGATACCACTGAAAACTACAAAATACTGAATTGGCTACGAAAGCAGGTTGTGGTGGAATATGAAGAATTCCTATGCACTCTCGTGCCTGATGCAAACAATTTTTTGTACCTTGTTTTTCTTACTACATTTTCTTATATCTTTAAAGAAGAGAGCTGATTTCAAGAAGGCAAATGTTCCTGAAGAAAGACAAACTCTAATGTTTCCCCCAGTAAAGCATTACTTGGCTTCTTATCCATGTCTCTTACAAGGAAAGCCTTCATGTGCAGTAACCATCAACAGACCAGGCACAAAACTTTGAGCTATGAGGCCTCCTGGAAACAGGCAAATACCTGCCTGTGTTCTTTCATGGGCAGCATACAGATCACACTTGGCTTTTGGTTGTGATACAGTGGAGCTTTTAGATCCAGTCTTCATGCCAATACTGAATTCTGGATTGTTCCAGCTGTGTTCGGTCCTTTTAGGAGACCTACTCTGAGGCACACGTGAGTTGATCTGTCTCTGGGTACTGTCTGTAATAATGTGAAATGTCCAGTTTTACAGATTTATGCAGAATTTGTAAGACAAAATTACATGTTTTTCTTAGCTCCTCTGAATTTAGCAGCAAGTTCAAAGCAAGTATATAGAAGGTATTCATCTCACATGGTCATTCACATGGTCATGGATACGTGCCTGCAACTACAAACACGGAGTGGAATCAGAGTATCTTGAATTGAAAGGGACCCACAAGGATCATCAAAGTTCAGTTCGTGGCACCCCAAGAATCCCACTAAGTGCCTGAGATCATTGTCCAAACACTTCTTGAACTCAGGTGCTGAGACCATTTCCCTGGGGGGCCTATTCCAGTGCCCAAACACCCCTGGGGACAAGAACCTTTTCCTAATACTCAACCTGAAACTTCCCCAACACAACTTCAGGTCATTCCCTTGTGTTCTGTCACTGGTAACCAGACATAAGGTCAAGTGTCTGCCCCCTTCCTCCCCTCACAAAGAAGATGCAGACTCCAGTGGGGTCTCTCCTCAGTCTCTTCTCCAGGCTGAACAAAGTGACCACAGATGCTCCTCAAAAGGCTCTTCCTTCAGATCCTTCATCATCTTTATGGCCTTTCTTTAGACACTCTTTAATATCTTTATATCTTATATTGTGGCACCCAAAACTGCCCCCAGGACTTGAGGTGAGGTTGCCCCAGCCCAGAGCAGAGCAGGACAATCCCCTCTTGCCCAGTTGGTGATGCTGTGCCTGATGCCCCCAGGACAGGCATGTCCCTCCTGGCTGCCACAGGGCACTGTGGGCTCATTTTCAACTTGCCATCGACCAGGACCTGCAGGTCCCTTTCCATGGTGCTGGTCTCCAGCCTCTCCTTCCCCAGTCTTTCCATACATCCAGGGTTGCCCCATCCCAGGTGCAGAATCCAGCATTTGTCCATGTTGAACTGCACACAGTTGGTGACTGCCCAGCCCTTTGATTCATCGAGGTCTCTCTGCAGGGCCTCCCTGCCTTTGAGGGAGTCAACACCTCCTCCCAGTTTAGTGTCATCAGCAAACTTCCTTAGTGTACTTTGCAGTCCTGTGTCCAGATCATGTGTGAAGATGTTGAAAAGCACAGGGCCGAGGATGGAGCCCTGCAAAATTAAGACATCAGACTGGTGACCTGTCACTGCTAGTGACAGGTCACCAGTCTGATGTCACCCCAGTCACTGTAACCCTTTGTGCCTGGCCCGTAAGCAAGTTGCTCACTCGTCACATGATGTGTTTATCCAGCTGTGGACTAGACATTTTGTCCAGAAGAATCTTGTGAGTGACAGTATTGAAAGCTTTACTGAAGTTCAAAAAAATTATACCAACTGCTATCCATTGATCAGTCAGGTGGGTTACTTTGTCATAAAAGGAAATCATGTTTCCAGACAAATAGGACTTTTCCCCTCACGAAGCCACGCTGGCTGTAACAGATGACTGCATTGTCCTTCAGGTGTCCAGAATATTCCTAAAGCTCCTGGCTAATAGCTTCATGGTACCAAAGCATCACAGATAGTAAAGAAGCTGAGTAGGAAAGATGCCGTCCTTGTTGCTCATTTACAGAGGAGGTTTTGTGGCTGAATTGGTGATTGCTGGCCATCTTGGCACAGTGACCACAAAGTGATTGAGTTTAAAATCTGTTGACAGGAGGAAAAGTGCCTCAGCTGTGGACATGAGGAGAGCAGACTTCAGGAACTACTAATGAGGTCTCTGGGAAAACATTTTAGAAGGTGCTGGTGTTCATCAGTGCTGGTCACTTTTTGAGAACCACCTCCTGAATGCACAGGAAATTCCAGAATGTTAGAAGTCAAGCAAGTGAGGCAGAAGGCCGGCTTGGTTGAGCAGGGATTTTTTGGAGCTAAAGCAAGAAAAAGAGCGTGTATGGCCAGTGGAAGCAAGGTGAGGTGACACGGAAGAAACATAGAGATGCTACTGTGAGGGAGAAAATTAATGTGGCCAAAACTTGGCTGGAGTTGACGCTGGCCAGAACTGTGGGGGACAATGAAAAGAATTTACTTAAGTCATTAATGGTAAAAGGCAGTGCAGAGATAACACTGGCCTGTTGCAGGATTAGAATGGTCACCTCCCAAACAGGGACAGAGACAAGGCAGAGGTGTTTAAAGGTGTTAAAGCTTTCCTTGCTGCTGTCTCCAACACTGGTGATGGGCTAAGGGGGTCCGAGTGCCCTGAGCTGGAGGACCATGACTGTGAGAGTGACAAACTCCCAGCTGACCCTGAGCCTGTGCAGGTTCCGTTGCTCCAGCTGGATCCCTACAAATCTATGGGGCTTGATGGGATTTATCTGAGAATAATCAAAGAGCTGCCAGTGTCATCATGAGCCTCTCTCAATGATTTTTGAACATTCCTAGAAGTCTCAGTTGACTTGAAGCTGGTAACCATTGTCCCAGTTTTCAAGAAGGATGACCCTGGAAGCTATAGGCCTGTCAGCCTCCCTTCAGCACCTAGTGAAAATGTGGGGAGTTTATTTTGGGAGTTACTGAAAACCACCTGAAGAACCTAATAAATGTACATGATATAAATGAGGCCTGTCCCTCTATTAATACACAACTTCTTGCTGAGCTCTAAAATTTTTTTATAATTCAGGGCTAGCAGTGGTCACTGTCAGACTTTACCTTTTCAGTGATAATCAAGGAGAAGGGGTCACACACTAAATTTTTTGGCTTAATGGTTGTTGCTGTGAGATTTGAGAGAAATATATAATGGCAGCATTCCCTCACTTGAATGGGAGGAGAGGTGGTAGGAAAATGTGAATAAACTGTTTAATTTTGCTTCAGAATATGTAATACATATGTCCAGCAAGGGCAGAAGAAAAGATCTTAATTTGATCAAAACTGCTGGCATGTGTTCTTCAAAAGCAAATCTGAATTTAAGGACTTGGAAAAAGTTGTATCTTCAGATTTTTTTGATAGAATAAAGATAATTTGTTCTTTACCTCCTGCACTCCAGCCTCCCCACAGACAGCCTGGCAAAGTGGGAGCATAATTTCAGGGCAGAAAAGGAGCAATATTGGAAACGGAATGTATAGACTGTCCATAAATGCAGAAAAACAAAAGTAAATGATTAATGTTCTTAGTTGCAAAATCTTAGTAAAATGTAGAAATGTCCACATGTATATAGGTAGTATTTATGTCTGTATGTCATATTTATGTCAGGTTTCATTTGGAAGTCTATTTCAGTCTTTATGTTTCAAATGTTTCGTGTTAAAGTCACGAAATGTGTTAATCCTGATATACCTTTTTTTTTTCTCCTGATACTTGGAAACGGAGTCAACTAAAAAGCCAGCTATTCTTTCAGCTTTTTCCATAGAAAAGAACAAGTCTTCTGCATCTTCCATTCAAATCGAGGCACCCTTTCAGTGGATGCAAATACCATCATACAGTGGTCTAATATGGCAGTTACAGGGTTTTTTGTTTGTTCAAACTGCTAATGAGTTGGCTGCCGTACATATTGCCTGTGGCAGCTTGATCTGAGTGAAATACTGTATCACTCTTCTCTTGTTTTCAAAACACAGGAGCAGAACGTGACTCCTACCCACCAAAGTAATAAAATCAGAAGGGATGTTTTAGCTTTTACCTGAAACTCTGAATCCTGCTCTTATTTCACAGTCTTACGCTTATCACTAAGGCAAGTCCAGAACAAAGGGCCTTTTTGCTTGGAACTTGACACTGTTCTGCCAAGGTGCTTGTGCTTCATGTCCTTGCCCAAACTGAATTTTAGCAAAAGCAACAGACTTGTAAACTGGTATTCCTAATTCTTGGTTTCAGGGTATCTTCAGATATCCTTTCCTGTTCAGAAAAACAGGAGGTTTGCTTTTACTGCAGCAGTGAATGTAACTCATTGAAGTTTCTGATATCTGAAATGGGATCCTGAATTTATGTATGTAATACTGCAGCCTTTGAGCATTATTTGTAGGAGGAATGACCAATATGCACAGATGTCTTGATTCTCAGCTCCTAGCTGATACCAGCTCAGTTCAGTGCCACTCAAAGTGATGTGGCACCTTTGATGTCCACACAGTCCCCTGACGTGTTTGTGGTCTCTATAGGCAGAGGAATCAGTCTAAACCTGTTGCAAAATACAAGCATGGGCAGGATTGTCAGACACTCTTCCCCTGGACTAGCTTTGTGTATGCAAAATGATACATGAAAAAAACCCAAACAAAAGCATGGAAAAGAGGATTCTTGAAACCAAGTATGTGCTTACCGTTGAGAGCACCCTGACAAGGAGGTACATGTCATTTCAACATGTCACTTCACATACTCGAGAACAGTGAAGGGAAGGAGACTTGTCATGTAGCTACTTGTGTTTCAGAAGCTTAAAAATGCCTGCAATGTTTTTTTTGAAAGATCGAGATTTTTGTATTTCCAATACAATCAAAAAAACCCTAAAAAACCCTGGCAAAAAGTCTGCTGTGAAGCAGGTAACTGTTGCATAACGATTTTGACATTTTTTGAAATTAACTATGTTATATTCACTTTGGCTAATACTTTTTTTTTTAAATAAAAAACAGCTACTTTATAAAGCCTACTTTTATCAAGGGAATTAATGTGTTGTGTCCTATTAAGCAGCTTATTTGTATTGATTTGCCAACATAATGGGTCTAGAAACTCATTTGTGGGTTTTTTCCTCTAATACATTTGTGTCTGGTAAGTGCTCTCTAATAATGGAGTTTCCTCAATGTAACACCAGTTAATCTTCATAAAAACTGCAGCTGAGAAATGGTTCCAATTACTCTACAAAAGGGAAAATATTTATGTATTTAAATACAGGTTCAACATTTGAGGAAAGGCCAGGAGAATTGGGATTGTTCAGCCTGGAACAGAGGCTTTGGGGTGACCTAGTTGTGGCCTTCCAGTACCTGAAGGGAGCTCACAAGAAAGATAAAGAGGGACTATTTACAAGGGCATGTAGTGACAGGACAAGGGGAAATGGCTTCAGACTGAAGGGGAGTAGGTTTAGATAAGATATGAGGAAAAAATTGCTTACTGTGAGGGTGGTGAGGCCCTGGCACAGATCGCCCAGAGAAGCTGCCCCATCCCTGGAAGTGATCAAGGCCAGGTTGGGTGGGGCTTGGAGCAACCTGGTCCGATGGAAGCTGTTCTGGCCCACAGTAGATGATCCTTAAGGTTCCTTCCAACCCAAACCATTCTGTGATTCCACAGATTTTCCCAATGGAAATAAAACCCAAGACATTTTAGGTTCTAAAGGAAAAATGCTGCTGACATGTAGCAACTTAAATTTTTTTGAATTTCAGAACAAAAATCAGTGTGCACTTGCTCTATTAATTAGTAAAGTATTAGGAAATACTTTAGAGTCTGCAATACAAAAAGTTGGGATCCTACTTAAGGACTAACTGGGAAGCTCTGTAACTAAAACTACTTGGCACACAAAGGCTTCTACTTGCATATTAGGACAGCTGTCAGCACATACCAGCACATATCAGCACAGATATGCAGTCCTCTCATCTCTTGCAAGAAAAGGGAATTCAAAGCATGATGGTTGGGTGTGCACCTTCCTCTGTCTTTGTAGCTGTCAGTTTTTAGTTATCTATCAGGTGTTTCCTCCTCTCTATTGAAAAAAATTGTCAATAGATACTTCTCAGATCTTCAAACTCTGCCAATTGTGCAGACTTACCAGGTCAGGATAATTCTAGGTGTAATAGTCATCATGAAAATGACACTGGGGGTGGGTGCTAGATTTCCTAGAGCTCCTGCAGAGCTGTGTGATGTGGAGGATAAAGTGGGATGTGCTAACAGTCATCTCAAAGGGAAGCAGAGCTGCCAAAGAAATGAGAATATACCTCTTATGGAGTTTGTACAAACACTACTTTTTCTCCTTTGTCCCTCCTGCACACTATCCATAGCAAGGTATTTTGGGTCTGTGCTCCTCATATGACATGGAGTCCAAATGACAGTCATAGGTGATTGATACCTGTTCTTTCACACAGGACTCATCTGTTTCCTTTCTCTGTGCAAGTGTCCAGGATGGCTTGTTGACCATTCCCCATGGCTTTGTGTGCACCATGGATTGGTATAAAGTATCTGTCAACAGCTTCAATGTTTAGGGGGAAAAATTGAGTCTTACGTTTTAATCCATGAAATTAAAATCCCAGGAAGACATCTGTGTAGTAAGCATCTGTATAGTAAGATTTATTAAACTAATAACTTCTTCTGTTTGAGGGAGTATTTCTACTTGACAGGAGACACTTCCCACATACTAGAGTTTCTCCTCTCGTTTCTAGGATTCTTGTATGTTCTGCTTGGCTATATACATCATTTCAGTGCCTCTTTATGTACTAGTTGTCTACCCTCTTTTCAGTTGCTCCACCTTTTTCTAATTTTTCTCTCTTTCTCTTTGGTTTTCATATGTGCCTTTTCTGTCTTTGTCCTGTGTGTCTCTCCAGTGAAATATCCAACCCCTGTTCTCTTCCATGTTTCCTTAAATGAAGGGCACTCTGGCTACCCATTACTGTGCATGATGCTGCCCACATCTTGTCATGGAGTACTTGCCAGAAATTATCACCAGGACATAAAAATTGGGCGTTACATAGAGACTGTGAATTATACTCTGCACTCATGAATCCACAGGGTGATAAATCTTCTCTTAACACTTCAGAGGGATGAGATTAAAAGTCATGCAGCTGAGTTAGTCTCAAATAGTATTCTGTTGGCAGTTCCTGCTGTATTTTGACATATGTATATACACTGTACATATATATGCAAATTGCTGCATTACAGCTGTAACAGGAAGTATGTAGCCATGCAGTAACTGGGTAGGGGTAGGTGTCACTCTATCGAGCAACACGAAACGCAGAGACAAACGCAGCTACACCCAAGAGAAGGCAAAGAAGAGAGAAACTTTATTTTGGTTTTCCCATTATATAGGGTTCTGGAAACGACCATCGATTGGAAGGTGAAGCTACCACCTCTCCAACGACACTGGTCAATGACAAAGTCCATCAAACCTTTCTCCTCCCAGGAGAAGGAATGAAAAACAAAAAGACAGTTAGAAAAACATGTGCATGTTTACAAAAAACAGCGTGAGAAACTCCATCACAAGAATGAAAACATCAGAAGGCTGAAAAGTGAGAGTGACAGGTAGGTTTTAAAAAGATGTTAAAAAGTAAGAAGTTTGTTTATACTCTTTGTAATTATTGGGGCAATTTTCTAAAAGGTGCCTAACTTTCTGCATTTACAGTGTTTGTCTGCAATTATTTTACTTCAATAGCTGAAGCAAAAGGAAGGGAAATTACATTCCTACTACTGATGTGTAACAATCACAGGAACATATTCTTTCATGAGATTATAAAAATCTGGCTGGGGTTCAGAAATATTTGCGGAGCCCTCAGTGAGGAAAATAAAAGTTCTCATTAGCCAGAAGCCATTGCACTTACATTTTACTCCTAAGAGCAACAAAACAATGTGCAGTTACTTTCTGTGTGACTGCACCTCTAAAAAACAAGCATGTGGTTGAGAGGAGCTAGAACAATAATAATTTCTTTGGTCCTCAGTTACTTTTTGAGATCTGTGTGCCTTTCTTACAGAGGCATCTTTGTTAATGACTGTACTCAATACAGTCTCTTTTGGCTTAATGCTGCTTGTGGTGTGGTCATAGGTGGCTTGTGCTCTTTAGTTGGCTGCCCTCAGTGTCTATTTCTTTTTCCACTGGAGTTCTGACTTAGTACCTTGCAGCTGGCTACTCTTCAAGCACCAGAAGCAATATTTTAGTGTTAATGAAGTACTTTGATTATTTAATCCCAGCCGGCAGCTAAGGCCCACATAGCTGTTCACTCACTCCCCTGTGGTCGGATGGGTAAGGGAATTAGAAGAGAAAAAAATGACAAAACCCGTGGGTTGAGATAAGGACAGTTTAATAGGAAAAACAGAAGGCACGCACATGCACAGCAAAACAAGGAATTCATTCACTGATTCCCATGGCTGGGCAGGTGTTCAGCCATCCCTAGGTGAGCAGGGCCCCATCACAGTAGCAGTGACTCAGAAAGACAAACACTATCATTACTCTCAAAGTCCTTCCCTTCCTTCTTCTCCTCAACTTCATATGCTGAGCATGATGTCATATGCTCTGGAATATCTCTTTGGTCAGTTGGGGTCATCTGTCCTGGCTGTGTCCCCTCCCCACTCCCTGTGCACACCCCATCCTGCTCACTGGTGGGGTGAGGAGCAGAAAAGAGCTTGGCTCAATGCAAGCCCTGCCCAGCAATAACAAAAATATCTGTGTTACCAACACTTTCCAGCACAAATCCAAAACATAGCCCCATGCTAGCTACCATGAATAAAATCAACTCTACCCCAGCCAAAACCAGAAGAAGCAATTTGTCCATGCTAAATCAATCCTGGAGAATTACCCAGAGCTAAAATAATATAATCAAACTGATTAATCAGGCCAAACAGAGCAACATCGTAATGATGGTAGTTTTTGGGCAACTCTTTTTTTGGTTAATTATGAAAGAACTGCTACTAATTAGATTTAAAAGTAGTGTGGCTTAGTGATTGATTACATAAAAAATTATAAATGATGGAATTATGTAAACCAGAATGCATTTCAGTGGGGGTAATAAAAGTTGTATTTATGCAACAACTATATAACAGGGTGATTTTGCCTTGTAGGGAAAAGAGCGTTGTATTGTTCTGTCTTGCGACATTAGTGTTTACATGGTACTACTTGCCCACTTCTCCAGATACATATGCATCTCCCTAAATCCCGTTGTCTTCCATTCTCTCATTTAATCAGTTCACAGGGATTATATTGATTAAGAGCTTTGGAACAAGTGAGACAGTAGTTTGAAGGAAACATGGCTGTAATTTCCTTCAAAAACCTACTTAGGTTGTTCA
Source organism: Leptocoma aspasia (assembly GCA_013399835.1). Lineage (NCBI taxonomy): Eukaryota > Metazoa > Chordata > Aves > Passeriformes > Nectariniidae > Leptocoma > Leptocoma aspasia. The sequence goes on from VXAX01000379.1 coordinate 39,815, forward strand.
AAACATCACTGACTTTTGGAGATGTTTCTAAAACCCACTGCATCAGGAATCATCAAGTACCCAACCATCACGTGACCATGATGATCAGATAACCAATGTATGCTTATCTCTATTTAAAATAGATATATTTTCCATTTTAAACCAATTTCTAGCCTATCAACACACCTTCAAACATGTATTCAGCGGGGCTTCACCTTTTGACCACTAGCCATAACAATAAACAAATGCCAGGTTCTTAGATGCCAAGTCATAATGTCTGTAAATGAGTGGGGCAGGATGGAAGCTTCTTTTTTATTTTTCTCCATTTTTGTATCTAGCACCTCAACCAAATCTGAGGGTGACACACCACAGATTTGTGACACAAGTAGGTAACAACCTGGTAGTATGTACAGAAATTAGTACTAAATCAGGGATGGGCAGTTAAATATTTATAGCCACTGCCTGCTGGAGAATGAATGACAATTGCTGCAACAACTACAGGCCTGGGGAAGGACTATTTTGTTGCTCTGGAAACATGGTCAGAGTCAATAACTAGCTGGAGAGTGGAGCTACCAGCACCTGGGTGGGAGGGAGGCACTAACAGAAGAAACAGGAAAGAAAGATTTGTGTAGGTCATTCTTTGCTACAGTGTGGAGCAGCACCTGATCGAAGGTCTGCAATTCACGAAGTTTTCCCAAAATGGACGACAGTCTGATTCCAAGAGGAATACCCACCACTTGGTAGGTAATGTGTTCGCATTCTTAATTTACTATTTCAGTAGAGGAAATAGTGGCTCTGAAATGTTTTTTTAATTTCTTTTTTTATTGTGGAGGGGCAGAGGCAGGTTGTGGAATGTCTTGTATGAAATATGAGTATGATACTCTGGGCATAAGTGAAGGAAGTGCAATTTCAGATGCAGAAGAGTAGGAGTGGCATTTGCTTTTATCTGAGAGCAGAAGCACAGTTGCCCAGAGGTGACTTTGCATCCTGCTTCTACTTTTGCAATGAGTTTCTTCTCTGTCATCAAGACAAATTCATTCATTTGCTCCACAAAGTGGCCAGATCAGGTTAATGGTTCAAATTCTAATCTTTCTCCTCTTATTGGTATACTGCTCTATATGTCTGGACAAGTCATTGTGAAACAAATCAAACTGGTGCCTCTTCCACTCTTCTGACCCCTTTCTCCTTCCAGTCCAGTGTGTGCTTTTCCTTGCATGTCATTTCCCAAATACGTAAGGAAGAGCATCAGTCTGTACCTGCATTTAGATGAGTTCTTCCTAACTTTCCTGAAAAACAGTTTTAACACTGTGCTTAGCACAATTCTGTGCTTCTGTAATCTTGGCACAGGAAAAGGCAGTGTGTGTGTCTGTTATACTGATACTGTACAGCCACTGTCTTTTCCCTGCATGAGCGTATCAAACCATCACTACAACGGGAACTTCCCTTCTGCTTTTCTGCATGGTGACTTTAAAATCCATCAAATGGCAATCTCTGAGAAACTTGTGCTGACGTGTAAGTTTTCTCCAGAGATTGTGATGGAGTAGGCGTGGTCATCTGAATGGATACAAGCAATTTGAAAAAGTCAAGACCATTAACGCTGTTCTTTACTATAGTTTTTTAAGTTACTTTCTTGAGAACAGAGGTTGTCTTTACTATCTGTAGGTTCCTGAGTATTCCCTTATAGAGTCTTGAAAAAAGTGTAAACATCATCTTAACTACTTTCTAATCTTCAGGTACCAGAAAAAATTTTAAGTGGTGATGTACTGAAGCCACTTAATTCAACTATTTAATTGTCTGTCTTACTTTAATTGCTTGGTGTCTTGGTTTACAAGGCAGGTGTCTGCTAGGGAAGGCAGAAAAAGCCTCTCTTGGAGAATGTGAACCCCCTCCCTTCAAATTATTAGAATTTTGAAATTAAGGGGCTCTCAGGCAAAGATATGGGAATAGGAATAACAGTTCTTTACTAATATGTAGAATAAAGCAAACAAACAACAACACCTACCGCATTAACAACAAACAGAACCCGGAACCCAGTGACAGCTGCGGCGCTGTCCCTGTGGTGCAGTTCCGGTCACGGCCGGCAGGGGCGCTGGCAGCTCCCGGTGCTCAGGGCAGGTGCGGTGATCCCCACGCGGCTGCAGGGGGCGCTCCGGCGCGGGCTCGGGCAGCGCGTGGCGATGGCGGCTCTGTCCCAGACGGGGAGGGATGGGAGAGAGCGAGGCCTCGCTTCACAGACCCTGGGGCAGCGATCCCGAGCTGAGCCGAGCTCGGGATCCCGGGCACCTGAGCAGACGGTGCCCGGGAAGTGGGTGAAGTGGGTGTCAGTAAGGCCCCAGTTCAGGGCTGCTCTCGTGAGCAGATGCTCACCCCACGGCAGAAGGAGCAGCTCTGAGCTGGGCTCTGGCAGCGGCAGTGGAAGTTCCTCTTCCCGAGCAGCGGCTCCGGCTGTCTTCCTCTGAAAAACTGAAAGAGAGAGAAAGCCAAGAGCTACCCCCAGCCCAAAATCTCCCGGTTTCCCCGCCCTGCCCAAGTCATGAGTCCTCCATTAGCAATTCAATGGNGAATGTGAACCCCCTCCCTCCAAATTATTAGAATTTTGAAATTAAGGGGCTCTCAGGCAAAGATATGGGAATAGGAATAACAGTTCTTTACTAATATGTAGAATAAAGCAAACAAACAACAACGCCTACCGCATTAACAACAAACAGAACCCGGAACCCAGTGACAGCTGCGGCACTGTCCCTGTGGTGCAGTTCCGGTCACGGCCGGCAGGGGCGCTGGCAGCTCCCGGTGCTCAGGGCAGGTGCGGTGATCCCCACGCGGCTGCAGGGGGCGCTCCGGCGCGGGCTCGGGCAGCGCGTGGCGATGGCGGCTCTGTCCCAGACGGGGAGGGATGGGAGAGAGCGAGGCCTCGCTTCACAGACCCTGGGGCAGCGATCCCGAGCTGAGCCGAGCTCGGGATCCCGGGCACCTGAGCAGACGGTGCCCGGGAAGTGGGTGAAGTGGGTGTCAGTAAGGCCCCAGTTCAGGGCTGCTCTCGTGAGCAGATGCTCACCCCACGGCAGAAGGAGCAGCTCTGAGCTGGGCTCTGGCAGCGGCAGTGGAAGTTCCTCTTCCCGAGCAGCGGCTCCGGCTGTCTTCCTCTGAAAAACTGAAAGAGAGAGAAAGCCAAGAGCTACCCCCAGCCCAAAATCTCCCGGTTTCCCCGCCCTGCCCAAGTCATGAGTCCTCCATTAGCAATTCAATGGCACAAAATTCCACAGCGATAAGAAATGAACAGGAGAGGAAAAACAAAAAAAAAAAAAACAACCCCCAACACGTGGGAATAAGTGTAGCAGTTGTTGCTATTTGTTTGCTTTTTCTGTAAGGTCTTTTGTTGCTGCGTAAGTTTGAGTTACCACTTCTGATATATACACCCACAGAGAAGAGGTTCTGAAAATGCTGGAAGCCCTTCCACTGTGAGCACATACACAGACAACTTACCTGTCTTCTGATAAGGCCGTGGTTTTTGCTATCCCTTTTACACCCTGCCAATCTGCTGGCGTTCTATGTTCTCTGACAGGCTTCCTATTAGAGAGATATTGAGGTGATGGCTGATTATTCTTTCCTTATGTACATTTTGGGATAGTCCTCTGTCTCCTTAGACCTTTGTGCTATGTTTTGCACATTTCTTCTGTCTCCAATTATGATTACATCTATTTTAATTTGTAATGGAACTAGAATTTTTCAAAAAGTGGTTTTTAACAATTTCCTTTACCTTTACTGTGCCATTTGTTCACATTGTCTACTTTTTTCTCTCCACTGAGTTTTTCTTGCTTTGGAGGATGTTTCTTCTTGGCTTCCTTCCTGGGGAAGGAAGTCACTGGTTGTGTTAAACATTGACATCTCAATCAATGCTGATACCGGCATATAAATTGGGAGTGGCTGCCTTACCCTTTTTCCTGTCTCTAGTTTCCAGTACAGTAATTAAACTGATGTCCTCATTACAGGTTAGTCATTTCACATCCTCCATCTCACGTGTCTCGGAGTTCTGGTATTTGTATGGAATGCAATTTACTCTGATCCTCCATTTTCTTACCTGTGCATCACTTAGATGGCCTCTACCTGGAAAGCAGAATTTTCATGGCAACAGCTATATGAATACTGATAGAAATAAAGGGCCAGGAGGCAGAACTCCCTGTTGATGGCCTTTATTAAGTGACAGCTCTTTATTGGGAATGGGGGGTCCCGCCACCGCCGCTGCCGCTGCCGCTGCCGCTGCCGCTGCCGCTGCCGCCCCAGGGGTCGTGGACAAGGAGGAGGTGCAGCCTTGTCACTACTGACAACTCCGGAGGTCCCATCCTCACGGGAATCCTCAGGGACCTGGTGTAGGCTCTGTCGTCTAGGGGGTCAGTCTGTTGGTGGTCCAGCGTAGTTATGGTGAGGGCTGGGTCTGGCTCCAGCTGGTGTCCTCCACTTCCCCAGGCTCCTGCTGTCTCGTGGGTATCATTTTTGGCCGGTTTCAAGGGTTGCCTGCTGTCCAAGGTCGGCTGAAATTTGCTGGACACGCTTGCTAATTAATATGCAGGCACTTGCAAGGCATGTTGGTCTTGCAGGTTCTTGGGAGTTCCGCAGCACGACCACAAGCCATGCTGGGAATGCGGAAGTCCTGAGACACGGCACGTTCAAAGCCCTGGAAAGCCATGTGATCTTGGGTTCCACACAGCGTGGGGAGAGCCTCACACGGCCCCGCACCCGTGCAGGCACGGTTTTGAAAAGCCATGAGGTGCCTCATGGGCGCGGCGTCGGGCCGGCTCAAAGTCCCGCACGGTCCCGTGTGGGGGGAAGCCCCACCTGCGGGTAGGCTCCGGGAACCCGCACGGCACGGGTCTCTGCAGGATCGGGGCAGGACCGGACACAGGGCACTGGCAAAAGGGAAGGGAGTGAACTGGGGTTACATGGAGAAGGGGTGGAGAAAACTGGACAACACAACTGAACCTGAAAGAACAAAATTGACACAGTTCTCAAACAGCCACTTCAAAACCTAAACTTCAAAACTGGAACCAGGGTAAGTAATCCTCCTTCCCATTCATAACAAATACCAAAACAACTTCCCTTCCACATCTTCCCCTCTCTTCATTTCAAGAACCCAATTCTAACTATCATCGCTTCCAAGTGGAAAGTTTCTTTATGTGTCCACAAATAGGTTTATTAGTTGGAAAACCTCTGACAGTGGGGGATCAAGATCTTAAATAAGCAGGAAAGTTTCCATAAAGTCAAGCAAAGGACTGGATCTTTCTTTCATGAAGATTAAATGGATTGAAAGCCTGGAGACATGAAACAGTGGAATGCCCTCCTCTCGGTCTCACTGTGCACTGGGGAGATGCAGATTAAAGAACA
>VXAX01000379.1:45193-97650 GCA_013399835.1 Leptocoma aspasia
CTGGTGTCCTCCACTTCCCCAGGCTCCTGCTGTCTCGTGGGTATCATTTTTGGCCGGTTTCAAGGGTTGCCTGCTGTCCAAGGTCGGCTGAAATTTGCTGGACACGCTTGCTAATTAATATGCAGGCACTTGCAAGGCATGTTGGTCTTGCAGGTTCTTGGGAGTTCCGCAGCATGACCACAAGCCATGCTGGGAATGCGGAAGTCCTGAGACACGGCACGTTCAAAGCCCTGGAAAGCCATGTGATCTTGGGTTCCACACAGCGTGGGGAGAGCCTCACACGGCCCCGCACCCGTGCAGGCACGGTTTTGAAAAGCCATGAGGTGCCTCATGGGCGCGGCGTCGGGCCGGCTCAAAGTCCCGCACGGTCCCGTGTGGGGGGAAGCCCCACCTGCGGGTAGGCTCCGGGAACCCGCACGGCACGGGTCTCTGCAGGATCGGGGCAGGACCGGACACAGGGCACTGGCAAAAGGGAAGGGAGTGAACTGGGGTTACATGGAGAAGGGGTGGAGAAAACTGGACAACACAACTGAACCTGAAAGAACAAAATTGACACAGTTCTCAAACAGCCACTTCAAAACCTAAACTTCAAAACTGGAACCAGGGTAAGTAATCCTCCTTCCCATTCATAACAAATACCAAAACAACTTCCCTTCCACATCTTCCCCTCTCTTCATTTCAAGAACCCAATTCTAACTATCATCGCTTCCAAGTGGAAAGTTTCTTTATGTGTCCACAAATAGGTTTATTAGTTGGAAAACCTCTGACAGTGGGGGATCAAGATCTTAAATAAGCAGGAAAGTTTCCATAAAGTCAAGCAAAGGACTGGATCTTTCTTTCATGAAGATTAAATGGATTGAAAGCCTGGAGACATGAAACAGTGGAATGCCCTCCTCTCGGTCTCACTGTGCACTGGGGAGATGCAGATTAAAGAACAGTTGGCAGAGAGCAGTAACCAAATTCTACCCCAGTTAAATCTGTGTTATCCCCAGCTGAATTTACCTTTTCTGCATTATGTATGTCCAATGGCATATTCTTATTATAACTATGCCACTTACTGTCAGTTTTGTAATTGCTTTGTAGTCCTGAGGCAACTTGTGAACAGGGAGGAAGTGATGACCAGAGACACAACAAGGGGAAGTGGTGTGAAGCTGGGTCAGGGAAGGTTTAGGCTGGGTATCAGGAAAAAGTTCTTCACCCAGAGGGTGTTTGGGCACAGGAACACGCTCCCCAGGAAAGCGGTCACAGCACCAGCCTGCCCGAGTTCCAGAAGTGTTTGGACAATGCTCTCACATCTCTGAATTTTTACACAGGATTTCTGGCCCGTGCACTGGCAGAGCATACTGTTTGCAACAGCTGCTCAGATAAAACACATAGAAATTACTTGCAAGCAGAGTTTTTGAAAGAAAACACATCAATAACTACTAGAATTTCTACAAATTTCATTAATTTTTAATTATTAATGATTTTAAGCTGGGCATTAAGAAAAATGCCCTTTGTAATTTATCAAAAAAAGTTTTACAAGATAATTTTTTATAGCTTGGAAAAGCAGATAACTCAATATTTGTAGTAGTAATTGTAGTAAAATTAGTCTACCATTCCAGAATAAGCAGATGAAAAAATTAGCATGGTGAACAGCTAATAGTGTTTTGATTAATGTTAAGGCAATATGATATTGTGAGTTTCTTACTTAGAGAGGTGTGTATGACTTCTAAGGTAAAAATTTTAATGTAGATATTACGGAAATCCTCACTATGATATTTAATTTCTAAGACAGTTGACTTATTCCCCACTAGTCTCCTCCCTCACTGATCTAAAAGACTTAGTTAACAAGATATTCACTGATAGAGATGATATTAAATAAATTAGAATAACTTTAGAATAACCATAAAAATGTAAAAAAAAAAGGGGGAAAGAGTAAAAACGTAAAAAAAAGGTGGAAAGAAAAATAATTAAAATTGGCCAAAGCTACTTTGTAGTTTTATCAAAAGCCTGGGCAAATGTGTTAAATCATACCAGAAACATTTTTAGGATGGTGGAGGACTGTCAAAGAAAGTTACATATGAAAACTTTATGCAGGAGAGTGGTCTCATGGCAACAATATTCACTTCATTGTGCTAGTAAAAAAACAATACACCCAACAGCAACTATCCATCCCTTTTCAAGACAGGAACAGTGCCATGCCAGCTAGACCCTGAAGGTCATAATAGCAACTAAGAAAACAAAAGCCCAGCTGTGGCACCAGGGCAAATACAGGGAACCCATTAGTGTGTTAGCAAAAACAAAACACCAGGAGATTGAATGCATCTTGCACATCATTGCTTCATATTTAACAATGTCAGTGTGACTCATAGAGGTGAGACCTATGAGTGTACTCAAGGGGCCTGCTAAAAGCTTATGTGACAGTCACCACCCAGAAATCTCAAAAATGAAACAAAAAAGTAGACCTTTATAACAGATGATGGCTCTTAAACCAGCCAGAAATCACATGAGCCAGGGTGTATAGGTTGCAGCTGAACAAGTTTTCATCCAAGAGTTAGGGTAATTAATTAGTGCTCTGTGATACAAATGTGAATTTAATACTATCTGAACTCCTCGAGTGCAAAAGCACTTTTGATATATCATGCTTTTGGACCTGAAATTAAGTTCCAAATTCCAAACACTGTGTGTTTCTGTAAATTACTAAGAACATTGTCCAAATGCCTGTTAAACAGTGACAAGCTTGTGGTATCGATCACTCCTCTGGGAAGCCTGTTCCTTTCAGAACTGCTCTCACTAAATACAGCAGCACAATCCCCTCTGCTGGCTCTTGGGCTGTGCTGTATTTGATGCACCCCACAATGGGGCTTGCCCTCCTTCTGAATCTGGCAACAGCTCATTAAGTTTCACACTGACGAAAATTGTCCAATTCTTCCTCGAATCTAGATTCCTCTGCAAGATGCCTTGTCCCTCAAGACAGTGAACATCACCTCCCAGTTTGGTAACATCAGAAATTTGGAAAATGGTGCACTCAACTCCAGCATACAGATCATTAATAAATATATTGTGAAGGTATTGTGAATAAATATATTGAAGGTTCATATATCTGTTCTTCTGACAGCTTTTCACACAGCTTGTATTACTCACCCTCCCAGGTGCTCTTTTCGTGTGTGAGCCATGTGAAGTGTGAGCCAAAACTTAAACAAATTGTATTTTTTTTTTCTTACTGGTATTTTTGCATGAGGCTGTTAGGTTTAGAAAATATAAAATATATTTAACTGTTTCTTTCAAACTTCTGCAGCCTTTGCCCAAAGGCTTATGTGAGCCAGTGTACAGCTGTTTTTCTCCGTCTCTCTTTTCCTCCTTTTCTTCTCCCATGTTGTATTTGCATGAAACAATTGTGGCAGCTCCAAAGCATATTTGCTTTCAGGTTTGATAAATCCTTTCCCTCCAAGACCTCTAGTGAGTAATTCTGTTTCCTTAAAGCAGCATATCTTGTTAAACTTACTAGTTATTCAAGAAAGATATCACAAAGTTTGTTTATGGTATGAATGGATTTGTGAGCCAGACACCAAGAATAAACCATACAAATTAATTTCAAAAATTCAAAGCTCTGCACTCCCGCTGTTGTGAATAATGTTAAAAATTACCCATCTCCCATGTTAGAACAGTAAAATAAAATAGTTCAAAAGGTGGAAGATTATTCAGTAGTTCTATTATTGTTCTGTTTCAGTAACTTGCACAACATTATTTCAAGTGGTTATTTTTAAAATAACCAGTAAATAACTCTTATGTAAGATTTATCTAAAATTGCTGCATCAATTGCAATCATCAGCAACCAGCAATCTGTCATAAAAACCTGAATCAGCAATCTGTCATAAAAACCTTCTACATAAACCTTGCACCTTTCTTTGAAGTGCAGGACAGTTACAATTTGGGAAGTTTCTTCAGGGATATTTTGCTGCCTTCTTCTTAGTTAAAGCTTGATGAGGTCATTATGTGGCCTTCACAAGTGACTTTTCATCAGTTTTAGGTTTGAGCTCGTGGTGACAAATTAAGCCTGATGTGTTTCCTGTGTAACTGGTAAAATTAAGTAAAAGCACAAAAGAGATGTAAGCTATAGGTGAAATTCTTCTATTTCTCCATCCGTTTCTTCTCTTTTCATCACAGATCAGTACTACTTGGGTTTCATTTCTCTGAGTGGACTTGGGTTATTTTTTTCTTTTAATGTGCTAGACCTCCAAAAGACACTGTGAGTAATAATGAAGATAAAAATAATGGTACAGCAGGAGGAAATTACTGTAAAGCAAACTACATATACAGTGGAAGAGAGAGAGACACAGAAGTCACTAAGTGTGTATAAACCTTGCTCTTCTTGCTTCTTGAGGAGAGAGAAGCTTCTTGAATGTTACATGACAAAGTACAACCAGTAGATAGCAAGTAAGATGTAGGAGCTGCTTGCAAGGGGGCTTAAGCCTTGAGTTAGGAGTGCAAAATATCAGTGGTAATGTAAGACTTAGAAGCAAGAAAATTGTCTTCAGTGTTGGGGGCCAATCAAACATTTAAATGGATTTCAACCAGCTGCAAACATCAAGGGTATGTCTGGGTGTGGGAAAGAAATCACAGATTCTTGTCTGTAAGGTCTCTAGTGTAATTTGGGGGTTGAGTTTCATTCAGAAATGGTATGGTGGTACGGTTAAAGCAGTGCAACCTCCATGCTCTATTAGCGGATGTGTTTATATTGCTGCAGCAGTGCTAACACCATTTGAGCCTCAGCCTGTGAAGAATAGTGCTGATGTAGCTGCAGTTTTTCTGAGGGTAGCATCTGCATAACTGCAGAACTCCCGCACCTGCCACTGCAATGTTTTTAGGACAAGTTTTACAACGTGTAATTCTTCTCTCAGACTACTGCCAAACATCAGTATGGCACTGAATCTCAGAAGCAAGGTCCTCAAGCTGTTTCCTTGGCCCCACGGCAGGCTCACAAAGAGCTGTCATTCAAGGTGTGTTTCTCTGCATGGTGGTGAAGGTGTTCCCCAGGCAGCCTTCTCTAACATCCTACTGCTGTAAAGGATTCCTGGACTCCAGCCCTGAGCTCCCTCCTGGGGCCTCCCTACTGCCTCCAGACAGCGAGTAGGCAGAGTTCATAATATATTTCTGCTGTCTGTCACAGAAGGCAGTTCTCATGTCTCGCCTTCTTCTCTGAAAAGTGGGATAACCTTTCCTTGTGAGGCGTTTTTTTTACTCCTTTTATCAGTCTGCATAAGGTTTTTCTTCCTAGACATCTGATTAGCTTTATTGCTCCCCTCTGGTTGACTCCTATTTTGTCAAGAACTTGATACTTAACAATTAACAAAAATATTAAGTGTAATTCCAAATGGCATATGCTATGCATTAAAAAAAGCTTAATAGGGGTATTATTAAGATAAATAAGAGACAGTAGGTAAAAAATACACTTAAAATTCTACCCTTTTGGCAGAGAGCATTGCCATTTGCTAATAATAATCATCAGCTTCTACCCGTGAAAAAAGATTTCAGATTTGTTGGTGAGGAACTGACCATAAGCACATTTCCCAATCTCATGGTGTCTCACACTGACAATATGAAGTTTTGTTTTCGCATTCATAACATTACTGCTTGGGAAAGTGTTTTGAATTGCCACATAATGGATATAGAGCCAGAGCTTCAGCAGCTCTTTTTAATTTCACTCTAACATTTCAACCATTGCTAATTTTCTCTATTTGTTTGCATTACTTTCTGTGATTTGGAAGAACTGAAGGGAAGGCACAAAACCCCCGCCCAAAACTATGTAATTATGAGAAATTATTGACTATGTAAAACATGTTCCTGTATGCCTTTTCAAGTGCATAGATAGTCTAGTCCTTATAGAAAAATCCTCAACATAAAAAGATTTAAGAGGTAAGAAACTTTTGCATCTTAATTATTCCCTAAGTCTTGTCTCTTCTTTAGAAGACTATCATATCTTTAAAGAGTTAATTTATAATTCATGACCACCAGGGATAAAATTTTAATAAAGTCATTAAAAAAAAAAAAAAAGAGAAACATTTGAGAGGGTGACATCTATGGAGAATTTTATATTCTAGTTTTTATTTTTAATAACACTAAAACAGGAAAAGAGTTATCTTTGTTCAGTTAAAGTTTCTGTCAATATGAAATCTGACAAAAGAAGCAATTTTAATAAATACTGCAGAGAAGAACTCTTTTCAAGGGTAAAAATACTGGAAGCAAACCTGCAAAGTGTCTGCTGGAGTTCTCAAAAGGCAAGTTTGAAACCAGGAATTTTCCCAATGAAGCAAAGGCATAAGCTGTCCTGAAACAGAAAAAATATACACACAGTTGTGCACTTGTAAAATCTTTGAGAAAAGATTTTTTGCAGGCAATTAATGTAATTGTTCAGAAAAAATATGAGGAATTCCACTCTATTCTTGGTGGTTATTCAGATTTTTAATGATGAAAAAATGCTGGTGCTAATTCAATATCACATAAATGAATTACTCAAAATTACTTTAAAAAGACTCTTCTATGAAATCATGAAGTTGTGTATCATCTGGGTCTCATTAAAGACCTCATCCCAGACTGAAATTCTCTACATAAGTTTAGATCTCTATGTTCTCACTGTGGTGCTGACAATTCTGTGCCTCTGGAGTTTCCTAGCTGCAGGCCTGCTAGGGTTTTTCTTCCCAAGGGAAAATTTCTCACTTTCCCAAGAGAGATTCTATAAACAATCTCTGTAAACTATATTCTTTATCAAAACAACAGGTCGTATTCTTCTACCCTGTACTCATAACACAGAAGATACTGTTTTCTCTCACTTAACCAATGGTAATAGAGAGCTGTCATTACTTAGCAGCCAATCACTTTTAGCATTAGCAAAAAACATTATAAAAAGGTGTTCCATTTGTATCAATAAAGCCTTCTGATAATAAAGCCTCAAACTTTCTGATAATAGAGTCTTTGTATTCCTGCTCCTGGCTCAACAGTGATGTTTTCACCAGGTGGAAAGAGAAGTTCAAGACAGAAAGGCTTTTTCTTGTATACACAGAATGTGTTTTTCTGATGAATTAGCAGAGCTACTTCTGAGATATTTTCAAATAATTGCTACAAAAGCAAAAAAAAATTGGACTTTTGGTATATTTCCTTAGATTAGAATGTATCTTTTTCACTAATTTTTGAATTTTTTTCTGATTTTATTAGAGTATCAGCTTTAAAGTTTTTATAATGAAAAACTGAATTAAACTTCATTAAACATTTTGTGACAAACTACTTCACACAAAATTATATATTGGATAAATAAATAAAGATACTGTGGTTAGTTTATCCTGGCTGGATGCCTGATGCCCACCCACCCATTCTATTTTTCTGTTCCTCAACAGGACAGCTGGTAGAAAATGTAATGAAAGGCTCATGAGGCAAGATAAGGGCAGGGAGACAGATCACCCAGCAGTTGCTGTCATGGGTGAAATGGACTAGAATCGGGGAAATTAATTGAATTTATTACTGATCAAATCAAAGTAGGAAAATGGGAAATAAAAGCTACGTCCTTAAAAACACCCGTCCTTCACCTCTCTCTCTTTCCTGGGCTTAACTTTGCTCCTGAATTCTCCACCTCCTCCCCAGAGTGGCACAAGGAGATGGGGAGTGTGGGTTATGGTCACTTCATCACATGTGGTCTGCAGGTCCTTCCTCCTCATGGGGAAGACTCCTTGCAGTCCACACACAAGTCTAATACAATATCTATAAAAATGAAGAGTAGAAACCCCACTAAATTAATAATTAATAAAATAAATTTATAAATACATATTTAGAGACTTACAAACTTTATTTTCTGGAGAGTTTATAGGCTGACATGTTTCAAGGAAAACAATAAATGACAAAACTTCAATTCTGGGCTTTTGATAGGCAGTAGTTCTATCACAGATAAACTAATTTCTTTGCTTAAATGTTAACATTTTGTCATCTAACCTTGCCCACAAGTCTAAACATTTTGAAATCTGTAAGAGGCTTTCCCTGCCCATACCATGTCAAACAGGAAGATGAAAAGCCATGGGAATGTACCTGTTAGACCTCACTCCTAAGGGCTGTCTATAAAAATATGTTACAAGGAGATCAGCTTTGCACCCAGCATTCAATCTGTGATCTTCTGAAACCATTGCAAAATCAAAAACACAAAAGGCAGGCCGAGAATATAGATACATGATGGGCACCAAGCATTTTATGGCTGCTGTCACAGGAACTGAGCTGTCTTCTGTGCTCAGGACCTGTTTTAGCAGGTGCTATAGAAGCCAGACCTCGCTGCAGCTAGAGGAGGTGTCAGGCCTTCCATAACCAACCACAAAATAAAGCCAATGGTGCTGCAGATCAGTTGAGTGGGTCTTCAATGCATGGCCAAGCTGTTGAGGTGCTGGCAGACAAACATTCCAAGTAAACATATTAGGACTAGGAATTATTCACAAATTAATAGTGTGGGATCCAGCAGATAGCAATAAAACAAGGATTAGAGTAAGTGGACAGTTGTATATTGAATGCCTACACCAGGAATAAAAAACAAAAAACAAAAATTGCAAAGTGGCAAATACTTTCCCCCACAACATCATCTTACTCAGTGATTTTTATCTGCTAAAGTTACAAATATTAGCATTGTGTGGGTTGACCCTGACTGGCCACCAGGTGGTCACTAAACTGCTCTCTCACTCCTACTTCTCAACAAGATTGTGGTGAGTGGGGAAAAGTGACAGAAATATCATGAGTCAAGATAAGGACTAGGAGACCTCGTCCTAATTACTGCCAAGGCAAAACAGACTTAGATAAATTAATATATTGCTAATTAAAGAGACAGTGATAACAAGAAATAAGAACAAATACGAAAAAACATCTTTGCCCCATCCCTCTGTTCTTCTGAGCTGAACTTCATTCCCAAATTCTTTACTTCCTCCCTGTGAGTGGCAAAGAAGTTTGGGAAATTGAAGGGCTGCTATCAGTTCTTACATGTCTGGGCTGCTTCTTCTTCCTCGTGCTCTTCCCTTGCTCCAACATGGGTTCCCAACCACATGAAATAATCCCCCCTCCAGTGTTGGTCCTCTCCATAGGATGCAGTTCCTCAGGAGCAGACTGCTCCAGCTTGAGTTCTCCATGGGGTCCCAGGTACTGCCAGTAAACCTGACCCTGTGTGGGCTCCTCTCCAAGGGCTGCCAGGAGCCAGCTCCATCCAGCCTGCTGTCCATGGGGTCACAGCTTGCTTCAAGGCTGCTGGTGGATCCCTGCTCCACCGTTGACCTCCATGGGCTGCAGGGGCACAGCTGCCTCACCATGGGCTGCACCATGGGCTGCTCTGGCACTGGAACACCTCCTCCCTGCCTCCTGCACTGACCCTGGGGCCTGCAGGGCTGTTTCTTTCACCCACTCTTACTCGACTCTCACAACTGCTTCTGTGCAGCTGTAATTTAACCTTTCTTTGGTGCAATATCCCAAAGGTGCTGCCACTGTTGCTGATGGGCTCAGCCCTGGTCAGCAGCCAGTCCATCACGGAGCTGTCTGGCACTGTCTGTGATGGCCTGATGGCAGCTTCTCACAGAAACCACCCCAGTGTTCTCCCCACCCAAGATTACCAAGACCTTGCCACACAAGCCCAGCAGAAGCATGAGAGTTCCTTGTCTGAATATATCTTGCCAGTTTCCCCTCAGAATTAGGACTGGGAGATCAGAAATGTCATGCTTTGGTGATGAGAAATAGCTTCTCCAAGGCAAGTCGTCATTTCCTCTCTCTCCTTCATTCATGATATGAGGCAATTTGAGTGTAATTGCTTGATTGTTTTTTCACTTAACTTTTTTTTTTTTATTTCCACTTACAGTTTCCACAGTAGATTATTGTGAACATAGGCATGCGAAAAAAGACATGTTCCTAACCCTATTCATCTCCAATATCCAATATCTCCTTAACTTCATCAATGTCCCTTTCTTATCTGCTGAAAACTGTTTTGTGTTACGTGGTGTCCTACAGTCTTGAATAATGCTCAGCTGGACAGCTGCTATTCCAGCAAGCTGTCTGCCTGGACCTCTCCCACAAAGGTCATCATCCAGCCTTCTTGTCATAGCACCAACATGTTGACCTTTCTTTTCTTATTCATGTGTATACTAGAGATCTCCTATCTAGCTCTGTAGACAAAGATTTTTGCCTACAACATGATTCACTGAAGATAAATATCAATGTGTCATAGGTCTGTTCTGAGGAAATCATCTCATTATGAAGTTCTCCTAAGAAGATCATAAAAGCCATTTTCCTGTTCAATGGTTCATTGCCCTTTTGGTAATTATTAGGACAAAAATACAAATTGTTAGTGTAAGGAAAGTGTCTGTGGCAAAAAAAGAGAATCCATGTTTAAAATTATTAAATATTAAATCCATGTTTAATATTATTACAACATTCTGTATGTATGTATAAATATTTGCCAAAAGACTTCCACTTCTGAGGTCTGCCCTGAGATAAGAAGCTAAGAGAAAAAGCCATGCCGCTGTAATGTCATGTTTCATTGCAAATTGAAAAAATAAACAAGTCTGGACTTAGTTACTGCTAGCACCAGCTGTTCTGACCTCCTACTAAAACAGGAGTGACACACTACGTTTTTCAGATTCTGGTGATGATTACAATTGAGTCAGTACATAGCTGGGTTCATACTAGTATTGAATTACCAAATAGCTACATTTGATAGAGAAAGTATGCAAGCAAAAACCAGTCAATGCCGACATTTTTTAATCCAAGAAATTTAGAAATTCAGCTGCTGTTTAATTTTAAACACCCTTTAAAGATCAGATTAAGAGAAAGTCAGCAGAGCTGACAGAATATTTTAGAGTTGTTTCAGATCTGGAAGCAACATTGAGACACTTATTATGCTTCTGTATATTTTGGGTTTTCTACATGCAGACCTTTTTTTCCAGCTGTAAGTTTTCCCCTATAGAAAAGGAGGCTGTGGATCAACAGTCTTATCAGAAGGCTGCTTAGGCATTGCACATGCAGAAGTTTATTATCGCTTTCACGTGCCTACTGTATCACATAAATACGGGCCTGTCTACATCTCATTTTTCGGATAAGGAAAAGGAACGTTCAGGTACGTCCCAATAAGGAGGGCTTCAGGCAACCAGGTGATGCAATTTCTAAGTGCTGAAAGGTTCCCCCTTGATGTAGGTGGAGACAGAAGAGAGGTTGGCACACATTACCTGACAAGATGGTCTTTTTTTGTAGTGGGACAAACACTGAAAGACAGGAGCATCAGTTCCATCTGGTTCAGTGGGAACCCGAGAGGACAACACAATTCTCCTTGAAACTTCAAGTGGATTATTCCAATCATCCACTGTGGAATACTCAAATATGAGACAATACCTGCCTTGGGTTCCACGCATCTGCTTAGCTTTGGGTTGCAGCATAGCACCCTTTACCCACAGCCCATCTGGGTAGTTCCCTCAGGTCAGTCTTTAACACAGCCACCCACAAAGCTGCAAGCAGCAGGCCCCAAGCACTTCAGAGAGCAGAAGAAAGCCAGAGATTTTAGAAGTCGGCTCGGTAGCATCCTCTGGGATATGGCTGCAACTAAGATCATTTCAAATACAGAAATCTTTAGTAATTAGTTGTGGGCAGTACCTTAAAAAGAATTCCTCAGCTCTAGGACTTGGCTGAATCATAAACAGTGTGCCCATAGCCTCTGAACTGTGTGAGGAACAAACATAGACAAAGAAGTTAATGCTCATTCTACCAAGGATGTGAATAATTGTCCCTTTGCTCCCAGTGCTTTTTATATCTTCTCCTACAAAAGCTTGCATTTAATATCTGGAACTGGTAATTTTCAACAAAAGAGCATCAGACAGATCAAACATATTAAAATGGTAGCCGTTAAGAGGAGGGGCACTTTATTTACAGAGCTGGGCAAGGTCTGGAGAGAAAAAGAGAAATTAGACATGTCAAGGCATAAGAAATGTTGGCTATTTTCTGGGCTGCTACAAAACCCATGTTTAAAAGCAGTCTTCCAAAGTGATTTTGGCTTGGAAGTGCATCTCTCAGCTACACTGGAGAAGAAATACTTGATTTTTATGTGCAATTTCTGCAGTTATATTTTCAAAGGATTTCATGAAGAAAACTTAAAAAATTTTTCAGCAGAAAGAAAGAAATTTAATGAAGTATGCAGCTGATAGTTGTGCTACAAAAGAAAAATATCACATTATTTGTCTCATTGATAGGGAGAATAACATTTGTTTTACATTAGAAAAAGAAAATTTAGCAAACATTTCTCCACACATCTGATAATAATTACTAATGTTGCTATGATAATAGCTCCTTGGCTGGAGTTTCAGGGTGGACTTAGCAACATTTATCTCTTAAAGGGAGCAGCAAGTGCTCTGGTGCTTCTGGTGCTTTGCTTTGCTCAAAATCAAGCTAGTGGCCCACCAAAACCTGTATCTTCAAACCCATCTCTGGACAATCATACCAGGTTCCATAGTTACACGTTTGGACATTTTACAAAGTCATTATGTAAGTTTTGGAGTTATTTTTGTTGTCAGGGAAAGCAGGGTCATTTTC
Source organism: Leptocoma aspasia (assembly GCA_013399835.1). Classification (NCBI taxonomy): domain Eukaryota; kingdom Metazoa; phylum Chordata; class Aves; order Passeriformes; family Nectariniidae; genus Leptocoma; species Leptocoma aspasia. The sequence continues at coordinate 57,758 of VXAX01000379.1, forward strand.
CATCAAGTTTGTGTTTCTGAAGAGTGACCCTCTGATAAGACAGAAGTTGTGTGATTTCAAGGTAAGTTAAATGCCTGACTTGTCCCAGAAAAGGAGAATAAAATGCTTCAAAAGAACCAGGTGCTAGGGAGCTACCCTTTTTTGTCAAGACATTCCCCTTCTGCAGGTGATTTGTTATATGTTCTGTTTTTTCCTCTTCCTTTACTTCCATAGCTGAGAAATACTTTTTTAGATGTCAGTCAAATTTTCATTCCCTCTTCTTATGGGATTTTGCAAGGCTAAAGCAGCTTTCACGCTCCCAGAGCCTCTCAAAGTCGGGGACCTTCTGTCCTTTTGGGCTAAGAGGAATGAGAGTGGCAGGAATCTCAGTGTACAGCCCACACGGGTTTGCTTGTCTGCTGGCTACAGTACTTGTTACAGTAATAAGGAAGGTAGATTTAAACTGCAGCTGATAAGAACTGAATAGTTGTTTCCCTGTGATTTCTCCTCTGTTTTGCATAATGTGCTTGCTTTCTGCACCTTGCATGGAGTTTGATTTAGTGGTTGCTGGAGTGGAAACTGTAGGACCAAGCCCTGCATGGAATCTTATACAGGATTGCATTTTTCATGAACATGGATGAAGGTCAGGTACTTTTCACCTGGCTGAGACCAAGATGTTCCTGATCCAACCTGTAAATCAGGTTTTAGATGCCTTTATAGCAGAATTTGGAGTGCCTGTGAAGCTTGTGTACTTTCAAGTTAATTGGCAGATCAATGTAGGTTTTCTGAGCAGCAACACTACTTAGGTATCTGAAGCCTATCTTGGACTGAAGGTAAAATGTTTGAACTAAATGTTTGCATTAAATTAAGTGGGAGAAAAGGTTTTCCTTCAAATACATACCTGATGTTGATACTGACCTGCTTAGACTTCTTAGCATTTGAATAGTATTTCTTCCTCAGACAGCTTGAGCATTTTTGAAAATTAACTATTCCTTTAAAAAAGTGTTTGGTTAACTTGCAAAAGTTAACCAACCAAAGACTTTTGTATAGTATTTGTCGAAGAGTACAGCTGGATACAGACAGGGTCATGAACAAAAATGGACTTTGCAGGATAAGAACCAGTTCAGGAGAGCTGCAGAGAACCCTCTGAGGCTTCCTCTGTTCCTGGCACCTGTGTGGAAACTGAAGTGCTGCTAGGTAGGAGGGTAGGCATGTATTTTATAGGCTATACATTTTGGAACAGATTGTTATGCTTCATTGACTTAGTCTTTGCATGTTTTTCATTAAATAGATAGTTAAACAAGATTAGTATAATTTGATTAAAAGGATTGAGGACTGAATGCTTTCCAGAGGTCAGATGTCCAAACCATCTGGTGGGCCTGACTTGTCTAACCCAAACCCACACATTACTACAGTGAATTTTTACAGAGCTTGGAAAAACTGTGCAAGGTCTTTTGCTGGTTCTGCTGACTCTTAATACAACTATCAATTGAGGAAAGAAAAAAAGGCAAGAAAGAAGACAGGGTTGGAAGCATGGAGGGATGAAGGCTGGCAGGGCAGCAGGCAGGCAGGCAGGCAAGGAAGGAAGGCAAGGAAAGGAAGGCAAGGAAGGGAAGGGAAGTTCCGGGAAGGGAAGTTCCGGGAAGGGAAGTTCCGGGAAGGGAAGGGAAGTTCCGNACCTAGGGTCAGATAATGTGGAATGTATCAGAAGTCCAAACACCTGGGAGGGAAGGGAGAGAAGCATTATTGCACATAGAGCATGTACTAGCACAACTTTCACAGAAATTGTAAGAAATTGCACACCTCTTCTTTTCTCCTCAGCAAATGAAGCTGCAAATGGGATTTCAGACTCATTTCAATGTGCTTGATTAATCATTCTCCTCATTGCACTGCAGACTTTAAGGGTATGACTGTTTGGATAGTTACTCGTAATCTTTTATCTACCTGTAAATCAGGACAGAAATATAGGTTTTTGCATTGTCCATGAATCACGTAGGTCCACTTTGACATGGCTCCAGCATTTAATAAAGGCTCTAGTGGCAAGAGGCAAGTATTGCATGAGAAATTCCTTTTAGGAATCCAGTATCCTGAAATTATAAGTGTAGTTCGTTATACAATAAAATCAGGATCAAAATCTTCTTTCAACAGAGGTAATTCTCTAACTCAAATTTATTTAAGCTTCGAATGTTTGGGGCTTGGGGTTTTGGTTTTTTGTTTGTTTGTTTGTTTGTTTTTTTATGTTGGCTTTTTTGTTGGTTTGGGATTGATTGGTTGGTTAGTTTGTTTTTGAGGGGTCTTTTGACATGTTTTCTTTGGTTGATTTCTTTGTTTAGTTCATTTTTTTTAAATTCAAGTCTAAATAAAATCAAACTTTCTCTGAACGAAATTGAAAATTTCTTCTAGTAGTGTATTTCAATTGCATATTCTGACACCTTCCTCTTAATTGGTTGTACTCTTCTGATTCTGGCTTCTATCACAAGTATCAAAAAAGCTGAAGAATTGTGAGAAACAGTGAAACATGAGGTAAGTGTGAAAAACCAATGTATTTGACCTTAGGGTAACATTTTTTAGTTATACTGAAAGGTCACCCAGAAACTTCCAATAACTCATAGCACCATTAATTTTTTTATATGAAGCTGACTTGCTAAAATTAAGAAATATATGTTATTATAATGTTTCTATTTTTGTGTCATGTAAGTGGGAAGTGAAGTATAGCTTTATCCAGAAGAGGTAGAAAGAGCTCAGTTCTGCTTGCATAAATACTCTCACCAGGTGTATTTGATTCCCAAAATTTAGCTTACAAGAATTGTCATTTTACAATCCAGATTATTTTTAAAAATTTATTTATGGGATGGCTTGGACACGGTGACCTGTTTTCTTAATTTTTATCTGTGTAGACTTTAGATTCACAAGGAGTTTAATGAGGCTTAGCTTTGTTTTACTGCAGATGTTATGAAAAATGCAACTTTAAAGACAACTATGCTAAAATATGTTTAAGATCTTTACCCAGACTTAAGATCTTGGATAAAATTAATTAGGACTAAAACTAGCCATCATACACCCAAGTTTTCTACCAAAAATATAACACCACAGAGTATGAAGGATATTGCATAAGGGTAACATGTATGACAGCTGTAATGTAAAGCCTTTCACATTTTTATACAGATAGATTTAAAAGCAAATATATCAAAATGCTCTAGTCCTGCCTCCTTACTAGGAAACTGAACATTGAAAACTGCTGTATAACCATAAGTAAAAAGAAATTGTACCTCAGGAAAAAGGAAAGGCAAAAAAAAGGATCATGTGAAGGAATCAGAAGTTCACGTTCCACTCCAAAAGTACATGTATCTCTTTAAATTAAGTTAAATAAGTGAGCTGAGCAGTTCGTAATAACACATCTAGGTAAGGGTTTTTTTTTTTCTCATGTTCAAGATAAAACAATATCAGAATACACTGTTTCATGTGTTGAATACCGTACTTCAATGAGAATGCTCAGAAGTGCATAAGATCCTAAAAGAAAGCTTTTTTACAGTGAGGATGATCAAATACTGAAATAGGTTATCTGGAGAGATTATGTCCATTCCTGGAGATATTAGAAACCCAGGTGAGGAGAGCCCTACAACCTGTACCTGCACCCATTTTAAATAGAGAATTCAGAGCAGATGATCTCCACAACTCCCTGACAGCCTCACATACTCGATGATTCTGAAATAATTAAGAAAAAGATTGCAATGTCCACTGATTTTAACAAAACAAAATTTATATTGACCTTGAGAGGAAAATGGTAAATTTTGTTAAAGGCTTGACTGGTTTTATCTTCTCATGTCCCTTAACAGAGATGAAAAACAACCACTGTGGTTTTGGTACAGCTCCTTCCTTATTTTCATACTCACATTGATTTCTCCATTCCTCAGACCATTCCATCAGTGGGCAATGTGTACTTAATCAGTGGTGTAACACATCTTGTCCCTTTTTAGCATTTTTTTGAAGTCTTTAATTGATTATCTGACAGAAATGTTTGATCTGTATCTTACTCAAGTGTAGAGACATCACCATCCAGGACTTATGTTTGCAATTCTTAGGAATAGTTACTGATGAATGGTGACAAGGCCCTGGTGATATACACAAAATGATGATTAAGGCCCTGGAAAGACTTTTGTTAGAGGGGTGATGGCAGAAACTTTGACTCTTCAGTTCTGAAAATGATAATGTAAGAGGAGAATTGTGCTTTGAAGGGAGAAAGTAAATAAAATTACCTTGCTGACTTGTCTTATCCAAGACAGGGATTTATCAAAAGAAGTGGTTGACTGACATTTAAAGCAAATTAAATGGAGGTGGTTCTTCATACAGCAGAGGCTGTGATATCATTCTTAGTAAAGGATACTATGAATAATAAAAACTTTTGGAGATTTAAGGGCAGATGAAACAACTACATGAAGCAAAAATCCATTGGGTATTGCTCAATCATGGGAAACTTTTCTGATTCAAGAAATTGTGGCAGTGAGTTTCTTACATGCTTGGCGAGTTTCTCTGTTTCCATTTATGGACAGGAGACACCGTGCAGCAGGATAAATGAATCTTTGGTTTGACCCAATCTGGCCAGACTTGTATGTCTGTATATTATACACTTCTATAATTGGACAAATCATTTTGTGTATATCACATATGTATATTTACCACATATGAAATTTCAAGTGAGATGAACAGTTGCAGGACCTCTAACAGCTTAATAATTAAAATTAGGGGGAAAAAAACCCTATTAGACTTTCTAAGTAGCAGCGTCTTAGATCCAAAATATATTTCTATCAAAAGTGGTGGAAAAATCCTTCATATTACAATAATCTGAGAACAGAGAAATAAATATCTCCAGTGCCTTTATAATAACATTTTAGTTTTTTATTATACATGGTCAGGCATATCTCATTATCAGGGGTTTTCATGTCTGTTTTTTGTTTGCTCATTGTCTTCAGAAAACAGGATATACCAATATTTTTTATGTGATGATAAGCTTTAGAAATTAATCAACACCTGCCCTAATGTGTGAAATCTTCTTCTGCATAAATTGAGTCTTTCACAAGTTACCCTGTAAGCGATATACTAAACTGTTCAATTTCAGCATATAAGGTATTTACCACCTACAACTAACGAAAACCAAGTGAAGATATAGTTCAGCTACTACAGATTTTTTTGCTGTCATTTTTTTCTTCTGTAAAAGCTGCAAACCTCTGTTCCAAGCTTGTGTATCCCGCTATTACAGCAACCAGGTCATATTTTGCATTGTAATTGCAGATGAAGGACCAATATAGGTAATATCAGTTTCATTACTTTTCCAAGTTAATTAGCCATGGAGTCAGAAGGTGTCAAAGAGTGGTTTGTAGGCAATTTGAAAAATTAACAACTGAGGTGTAAATATATGACATTATGAACTAAAGGGAAATTTTTCAGAGCACCAGAATTCATTTGTCTTCAGGTGCACCAATTCAAGTCTGAGCTCTTTCATATGTGGAGTTTAATTTATCATAGCTTATTTCTTTGTTGTTAAGACCAATGGGGCACTGATGCTGATAAGATATCTGGAATTATAATCATAACCTAATACAGGTTGTATACAGTAATAAATAGGCCCTTTATGTTTATATGAGCAAACTAAAGACCACAGGAAGGGAATAAGATGACTCAGATTTGGTTTTAGTGCATTTTGCAGTTTACCAGGAAATTAATGGTGACATTACAAACCCTCAGAGTCTCATAAATTGTTCTTTTTGATGCTCTTTACCCAAACCTATCCACAATAATTTTAGCTTCCCATATGGGCTGTAGCAGAGAAAAATATAATAACCAGTCAAGTATTTTCAGCACTTGTAAAATAGCACACAAATGTTACAACATTAATATGTGAAATTATAAAGTGGAAGAAAAAAATTTCTGTATGATTTTGGCATATTCAAAAGAAAGCTTTTTCAAAAGTACGTTTAAAAGTTAAGTTCGGTGTTGCTTTTAATCTTGATTAATATTATGGGAGTACTTCCTGGCCCTGTTCAAGCAGAGGGCTCATCTTAACTGGTGCTTATCCACAAACACAGAGTGAAAAGCTTTTCTTTCTCTAGAGTTTAGGCCAACAGTGGGCATTTGAGATAGGCAGGACCACATAAGGAAGGCATTACCTTCCTAGCGAGCTGTCTGTATTATTGTTATCCTAAATGACAAACCTTGGAGTCTGTTGGTGTAGATTTGGTAGTTAGTGAAGGGAATAACTGAATAATCACAGGCACATCTCACATGACAGTGTCTCGATCCCCACTCTTATACCCCCTTATGCTTGGAACATAACTCTGAATTGCACATTGCTCAGAAGACTGTTAGAACCCTTTAGAAAATATTATGACTAAAATTTAAGTATCTATTTAAATATTAAGTATGCAGTTATTTACTGCAGGTGTCAAAAGTTTGGAGCTTTTCCCTAACAAAATATCAAGACCTTGCAAAATCACCCATAGGCAATTACAAGCATTCTATCTAAATTTTACCTGAGAATTCCTTCAGTATATAGGTATTTAGTATCTCTGCCTTTAAATTAGAGCTATGAACATATGCAGGATGAATGTCACATGTTCCTCGAGGCAAGGAGGAATTTTTTTTCTTTTTTTTTCTCTTTCCATTTTCATTTCAAACATATCCTTGTTGTTTCTTTTTAATACATTTCGTGAATCAAACAAAAAATTAAGGCAGTCAGGACTTTAACTAGAATCTAACAAAGTCTGTTTCCTTAGTCTGCAGCTGTTATGTCCTTGCTTCTCAAATAGAGTGTTAGCAAGAGATATCTCTCACAGAAAAAAACACTTTTCTTTCTTTCTTTGAGAGAAAAAAGAGAAAAATAAGTAAGAGATGCTACATATTATGCTTTGAGAAAGGCTTTTCACCTGGTCACAGGCAGATAAATATGTTGGTCTAATTTTCAGAACTTAATAACTAGCAAGTAAAGGCATCAGTTGGATAGATATGTATGACATGTGGGGATGTTGCCTATTGAAGGCTACTGTTTAGGAGTAAGTGTAGTTTAGAATTGATGCATGGATATTAAACAAAGCACATACATAAGCTTCCAAGCAACTGTGTCCCATCCACATGGTCAGATGTCCCCATGGAATAAAAAGGAAACTGTCCAGTCATTGATGCTGGAGTGAAATGTGCTCTCATATGTCTTGCAGACTTGCACTGAGTGAGGTCTGTGTATTATATTTCTAATTCCTCTAGAAAAGAACTCACAAAATATTGTAAATGCTGTTTGTTCATTTCATCTGGTTCATGTTGGTTCTTGGTGAATGTTAAGGTACAGTGTTATAAAAGTGCTATATCAAGCATTTTATTATTTTCGTCTCAATCTTGCTTATCTGCTAGAAACTGATTTTATGTTGGGAGGTGAAGAAGTGCTTTGACTGTTAATTAAAGCTGTCATTGATTAACAGCCTCACTGCACTCCTCAGGGGGAGCATGCCCTCCCCAGGATTGCAGTAACATATCTTTCTGTCACAAGGTGCCAGAAGGAAAAGCAGTGCCCTTAACACACACAATTGCCAGGCTCTCTGTCCTCGTATGCTTCAATAGAACTGGAGAGGAATGGCAAGAAGCATTGCCACAACTCCTTCCTCTCCTTTCTTCATGCCATGGGCTAGACACCCCATGGTGCTCAGCACAGCAGGATGGCACCTGGCGTTTCTATCCAGTAGAAAAGACAGTCACATTTCCAAGACTTCTGAGAAAGAGCTGAAAGGGAACACTTCATTTAAATGGATGCTCACTACCTGCAACCCAGGTATGAGCAGGAGCTATTTCTTCTGTCATGCTGTTTAAAACAGTGGGTTGGGTTTTGAAGCAGTGGCTGGGGGACCGACCCAAAAATGTGGGTCTACTGTCCCCTCTTCCAGTGGAAAGCAAAACCCCTTCTCCAGAAATATATTCATTCAACCATTTGAGAACTTGATAGAGGTTGCTTCCTGTGCCTCCTGGTGAAGCCATGCATCTGTGCAAAGAAGGAAATTTTCATCGATCTCCCAGAAGACAGCAATGAAGAACCATGGCTCTAACTTACACCAGTTTCATTTGGAAGAGAATGAGAGAGAGGTACTTGTTACCCAGACAAATCTTAGTTAGCAATAGTAGACATTTTATATGAAAATGGTTAGAGGAAAGAATTTCCCATTATCATGCTTCTGGCTTTAAAAAGCTGCCATCCCATCTTTGACCTACAATGAGCTGAGACTCAGTGTATGTCAAGTATGATACATGAACCCTAATTAGGGAACATCTTCTCTGCATCAGGATGAGGGTTAGGCATGAGTTCAGCCCGCAGCTGCCAAATGTGTCCAAGCCTGGGACAGCAGGGAGATCTGCAGAGTTGCCACTCCCAGCACTTGTAGAGAGTTTTCTCTAAAGGTGAGTGTCTAACAGAGACACTCGAGGGTATCTGAAGTATCTCCAGGATGAAAGTGCCAGGTGTTTTCTATTTCAAAATCTTGACTCGGCATTTAAATTCTCCCAGTGTCCCATTTTATGTATGTATTTTTATGGCCCCACCACACTTAGTGGTGCACTGGCTGGGAAACATTCTAAATTGGGAGATTCTGGATTGGCGAACTGAAACCACAACACCGTGCTAGACGACACCTTATGTTCCAGTGTCAGTCCTGAATTCTGCTGCAATGAAGAGAAATTGAGTTCTATCTTTAGCCATGCCTTAAATACTGCAAACTTCCAGAAATGTCTTTACAGGAGCATTTCTTAAAATATTTGTGCTAGAATTATCAACATGTGAGTACTATTTAAAGTTTGCAGAGTGTACAAATTAATCTGAAGCATTAGGGTTACATCATACAAACAGTTGGTATTTGTTTATTACTGTAAGACAACTTTTTTTGCAGGCTTAGTTTTTTTAGCTGTTAGTGCTCATTTAAGGAGATTTAAACACAAAAACCTCAGCTGCTGGGAAATTTATCTGATATGAAGACCAGACCAAATCTGAATCTAAACAAAGAGTGATTGATATACTACTGGATATACTATGATTACTTTTCTACTGAAATGAGCTATTGAGTCAAAACTAATAGTTTTATTAAATATTCTGGTATTTGCTGAGCAAATCAAACACAGAAAAATAGAAGTGTTTAAGAAAAATTCATAGTCTTGATGATACCTGGTAAAACACACACAGAATTGTAGTTTCTATTTACAAGTAACAAACATATTTTGTATTGTAGATAATATCTGCAAATTTTTATTATTAGTTTTTAATTTCCACAATATTTGCTGGGGTGTTTTTAATTAAAGAAGCCAATCCTGGAATTTTAAGACTTGGCTTCCCCATCACTTGGAGTGATGCTCACGATACAGAGAACAGCTTGAAAGCACAGACTCAGAGAAAGATTAAAGTAAAAGGCACCTCTGGATGCCATGTAGTCCACCTAACTTGCAAATTACACCAGGCTGCTCAGGATTTAGCCAGGTTTTAGAAATTCACAGGGATAGCAGTTTTGCAGTGTCTGGCCCACATGCCCTGGTGTTCAGGTAGCCCCATGCTGAGAAATTTGCATTATACTCATGAGGTACAGCAAAAAAAATTGTGTCTTAGGGTAAATGGAACAGTAAGTAGAATTAATGCAAAAATATGCTATCCATTTGTCATTACTTAATAGGAATAAACAAATAAAAACTCAACCCACACAATCCCCTCTGCACCCCTCCCACCAAAATACCACCCCCAAAACACAAGTCATGAAATAAAGTGTCATATCTAGAGTAAGACAAAGGAATGGCAAGAACTTGACTTTCAAAAACTGCTCGAGAAAAGGTAAATTTGAGGGGAGGAAGAAACCCTAAGTAATACACTCTCTGTGAACTCTTGTTCACCAAAGATACCCAGCAATGAGTCAGCTCCTACTGTGTGGTAAAAGTTTAAAAATTGTAAAGAAGAAAATAAGAACGGGGGAGGAGACATATCCATTTTCACATTCCTAAGCAGCAACAGGATATGCCTTTCTCTGAAGAAACCAAGCACAAGAACTCTCAGAGTTGATAAATAAGTAACAATTAAACTTATGGGATGTTAACTAAAAGTAAGGGGTAAGGAGGTAGGTATGCCCAAAGCTCCAAAAGCAAAACCTCTGGTAGATGACCTGAACAAAGATTACCACACATCTAATGATGACCAAGTAACTTAGGTACCAGTGGGACTTGAACTATCAGTTATCTCTTCCAGATCTCCCTGCTATGGAGTAAAAAACTCAAAGGTAAAAACCAATGATACTGGGTAAAATCAATTGGGTAAAATCAAAAAACCAATGATACTGGGTAAAAGCCACAGACACAGCTTTCCCAACATTATATCCACATATGTCTCTAGAAGCTGTTCACTCGTGTGAGATACTAAGGATGTGGTGATAAGTGTAAAATCAGTATATTATAACGTGGTTGCAGTGTTTCAAACGGAATCACATGGATTCACAAAATGGTTTTGGCTGAAAGTTACTTCTTGATATCATACAGTCAAATCCCCCAATAATCAGGGTCACCTAGAACAGGTTGCCAGTGACCATGTCCAGTAGGGCTTTGAACACCTCTGTGAATGCATATGCCACAATCTTTCTGGGCAACCCTGACAGAAAAGAAGTGGGATCTGTGTGTTCAGATGAAATACCATGTTTTAATTTTTGCCCAGTGTATCTTGTCCTGTCAATGGGCACTACTGACAAGATTGCGATACCCTGTAAAAATGTAAAATTCACATGTAAAATACGTGAAAAATAGTTAAACTGGGGAGAATTCAAAGGCAGGCCATCCAAGAAAGAAAATCATGTACATCATTCTGAAGGATAGAACTGCCAGTAAAAACTGCATTGAAGATGTTTAGTTGCCAAGAATATATCATTAAATTGGAATAACTAGATTATTGAGTACCTACATAAGGGTCATTGTCAAGAAAAAGACAAGTTTCCTAAATATTAGAGACACCATATACTAGCCAAATATGAGTCAGGACATTCAAAATCTACTACACAGAAATGACACTTATAGGAAATTGCAAGAAACCTTTTTGCTGTAAATGACACAAATACTTCTTTGTGTTAACTTCAATTTTCATTTCCTAGCAGCATGTGCACAGAAAAATCAATGACACACAAAGATGCCTTAGCAAGCGCTGTGTGTTATCAAACAAAGAATATTAACTTGTCCATGGTGACATGTAATTTTTCTTGGAAGACAGTTTCTTTCCTTCCCTGCAGTAGTTAATCTGATTTTCTCTTCTCATTTCAAACTGTCTCACCTATAACCACAAACTCATCTCCTGTGTGTGCACTGACAACTCAGACCTGCTTTCTTCTCCCAGTGCCTTTTAATTCCAACCAGATCCTTGTTCTGTTTCTCTGATGGCTTTCTGTGGATAACCAGCCACTGCCTTATGCTGACATGGCTAAAAATCCCACTCACACTCTCTACTGACGGTCTCCTTAACCCTTTCTGTCCCACAGTTAGAGATATCAGCAATATATTACAAAATCATAGGAGCATAGAATGGTTTGGATTGGAAGGGACCTTAAAGCTCATCTCCTTCCAAGTCCCTGCCAAGTCTTAGCACTCACCTTATGACTATTAACTTTATACCAATTACTTTCCCTTATAGAAATATGCTTGCAGGCTAATGCATTTTTAACAAATTTAATTAGACGAAGTTTTTTCCCCTGTCCAAGATCTCTACAGCTTCCCCCAGCATGAATAATGAATTTTTTTACAGACTTCTATAAATGCATCTCAAATAGATTTACAGGGGTACTGCTAGACAGGATTTGTAATAGCAGCTAATTTAAGAGGAACAAGAAACCATCAAATCTTCTTTGTATATAAATATTCTAAGAAAGAACAATCAAGAAAGGAGAAGGCCTGTTCTCTGTGTAAAAAATAACTTTGTCATGTAACAAAGAAAGCTTAAGTGTTCTGGGCCACCAGGTCACAAAGATAAATTACCAAAAAATTGTCACTGTGCATACAGGTTTGATGTTACGGAGCTATAGTGTTTATAAAATCATGGAAAGATTACCTTTAAAGCATTGAGGAATAAATGCCCAAACCATGTTTCTTCTCACTGTCTTCCTAAAGAAAAATATATATGCAAAACCACCACAGGTCTAATCATATATGTGTGCTAATAATAATTATTCTAGAAGGTCAAAAGGAGATACCAATTGTGTTGCACAAAGAGTTTGTTGGATTTTGAAATTACTGTAGACACTTGTCAAGAATTCATTGTTTAAAAATCTGTTTGTTTTTTTTTTAAACCCAAACACTAAATTTAGCGTACAGTAATCTGCAACACTGCTATTTGAAACCATCGCCAGGAACCCCTAACATGAGGTGGAAAATGAAACTGGAGTTGTCCTCACACTAGATTTTGCTCTCTGCTCTGGAATGCTGCCCACTGTCCTGCAACACACCCTCCAGCTCTACCAGGGTTCCTGCTTGACCACTGTGCCACTGTGAGGTGCAGCAGATCTGCAACTTGGACATGGCAGCAGCCTTTAGACCACCAGGTCCAGGGGTTTCCTGGTGGGAGTTTAGTTTGTATTGATGACATTTGCTGGCATTTTCATTGATGACATTTGCTGGCATTTTCACTTCAGAGAGGACCAGATGTGTTTGTTTCTTGCGTTTGTTGAATTCTTTTCTGCTGATGTGATCTATCTGTTTCTTTTGTGGTCTATCTGTTTCTCTCACTGACTCATGATCTAGGAGAAAGCAGTATGCATCATACAGCTATGTTATCAGAGTTAGAGTTTACAGATTAATAGTGACTCATCAGTTGGACAAATAACAAAAGTTTTCTCAATCTATTAATGTATTTTTTTTCTGTTCATGCATATTATGAGTAAAATGTGTGTCTATTGTTTCTTCTGAACCAACTCAGAATGTGCTGGCACTTCTGCCTTCTTTGACCCGGAATTTTACCTGTACTGGAGTGTTTATCTTTGGTTCAAGGCAAATAATTATTTTTTCATAATTGTACTCTATTAATTATCACAGACACCTGTGTGACCTAAAAGAACGACTGAATCCCTTCTGAATCCTGGGCACACCCTGAGCACTTAAAATGTGTACACATGACTTGAGATAGGTTGGTGATAAGCAGCATGGTTGCAAAGACCAAGGTGATTGCCATCAGTCAGGAACTCCTGCTGGAAAGCAGAGCTCTGAACAAATTGCCTAAAATTAGAGGTAGTAGGTTTCTGAGGAGCTTCCATTTTTTTCCCAAGTTCACAATTCAAAGGTAATTATGTGCTCATCTGTGCTGGTTTTGATCGGGATAGTGGCTTGTTTTTCTGGTATTAGCTTGTATGGAGCTATGTTTTGGATTTGTGCTGAAAACACAAGGATGTTTTCCTTACTGCTGAGCAGGGCTTGGGGACAGACAAGGCCTTTTCTGTCTCTCACTCCACCCAGTCCACCAGCAAGGAGGCTGGGTGTGCACAAGGAGCTGGGAGGGGACACAGCCAGGAAAACTGACTTCAAATGACCAAAGGGATATTCCAGATTACATGGCATCATGCTCAGTATATAAAGGGGCAAGATGGAGGAAGGGGGCTGATGTTTTGGAGTGATAGGCTTTGTCCTCCCAAGTCACCATTACATGTGATGGGGCCCTGCTCTCCTGGGGATGGCTGAACACCTGCCCAAACACGGGAATTAATTCCTTTTCTTGCTTTCCTTGTATGTTCTGCTTTTTCTTTTATGTCTTTGTCACAAGCCATGATTTTCTTCACTTTTACTCTTGCAAGTCCCTCTCCCATCCCAGGTGAGCAAGGCTGTGTGGGGCCTGTTGATGGTCAGGGTAAAACCATGACAGATCCAGGCCATCACCTGGCAATTGGGTTTTTGCCAGCAGGGAGGTCAACTCTCTACGTCACCAGTGCCTTCCCAGGCATACATGACTTTTCTGCTTTCCCCCTTATCTCTCATTCCCTCCGCAGCCTGTTTCTTTCCTGATGACCACCCCAGCTTTTCTGCTTTCCCACCTTCCAAGCCTGCCTGTGAAGTCCTTGTCCCTCTAATCAGACTTGTGCCAGTGGTGGCAAAACAGCTCTGTGGGTCCTTCCTCCCTCCACACTTTGGCAGGCCTCCTGATGGGGAAATGTCATTGGGGAGTAAAGTGGCATTTCAGCCTTCTCTCACAACAAAATAACATAAAGCTGACAGGTGTCTCTGGTCTCCCATGCAATTGTGGAATAAGGCCCATCTCTTCCTGTCCCCATACTTTGGTACCAAAAGGAAGAGAGGCAGAAGAACTGCCAGTTGGAGAGTTGCTGAAAAAGAAAGTTGCTGTTCCTTCACATAACCTCGCACCCTCCGTAGCGCTCAAAAATTAGTCCCCTCTATATGTCAGAGTCTCTCCATTTTCAACACCTGATTTATTTCTGTTAGTCAGTGCTGCAGGATAACAGATCAATGTCTTGACTCCAAATTCATGCCATCTTTATGTCATGAAACTTTATTAGATGGTTCTGCTGTCATATGCCATCTCTCCCTCAGAGCCTTCCCTCACCTTGAGCACATGTATGAAATCCCTGCTGCACAGCCACTGCTGAGATCTTTGCCCCAGGAGAGATCTTTGTGCATGTAAGTGTGTGCATGGTGTGTCCTTGTCTGTGTACACACACATGAATAATGATACGTTTAAAAGCAATCTCTGGATACAGTGCTGAGAAAGCAGCACAGTGATTCATCTTACCAGGACTGCACAGTGTGTGACCACTGGGCTGAAAAAGGATGCATTAAGTTTCAAAAACACCTAATCCCTGCAACAGCCTGATGAAACCCATGTGGAGCTTCTGCCCAGCCTTTTGGTACATAAGAAGGTTAAAATTCTGATTTTGCTTATATTCACTGTGAAAAATGACTCAACAAAAACCTACAACTTTTGAACTAAGGGTACCACGCTGTTAGCTCCTTCCTCTCTGAAAGAAAAGTCTTCCTATTTGGTCATAAATGCCACATTCATGGAAACATTCAGATGGAGTTTGGACAGGATTCTGAGCAACCCGATCTACTCAATATCCCTGCTCATTAGAGAGAAGTTGGATTAGATGAATTTTAAAGTTCCCTTTCAATCTAAACTGTTCTATGATTTTATGAAAAATATGTGGGGTTTGCACCTGTAAATCTTCATTCATAACTGATTGAAAGTAGAGAATTTAGCTCCTTATACTTTATTAAAGCATAAGGACGCAGTTTCTTGTGCTATGAGGATCTTAAAGCAATGTTCAGGATTCTGTAAGACCCTTACTCTTTTTCCTTATCAGAACTGGTTGTGTAGCAATCGTCTTTCCTGTTTTAGAGAAAGACAATGAGAAATGTCACTTGTCAGCAAGAGATGCTACGGAAGTTTACCACCAAACTATTGCCATTGGTATCTAGATCTGCGGGAGTGATAGCACTTTTTCTTCTTTTATCAAGATGTACATTGACTAGTCTGCATTTTAAAAAGGTGATATACTTGGGACAGAAGGTTTTCAGGTATATTTACATGGTTACACTGCTCTGGCCATCTCATCTCCTCTGTGATGCTGCCAAACAAAACTTTGGTTTTAGTATATTATTATATTAATTATAAATTAATATAGTTATTACTTTCTTCATATAAAACATGGAAGTATTTTTCTATTATTCATAGTAGTGCATGATAAATCATTTGTTTAGCAGAATATATGAAAAATGGCACAAACAAAGTTTATGGAAGGTTGTATCATCACATGAAAAGAAAGTTATCAGAGCCCAAATTATCTGAGTCTGATAGCATTTTGCCCCTCTTTGCTTCACATGATGCATTTGTTTCCCAGTGTGATAAGAAAAGCACAAAATTCTTTGATCTCTTCGGAGAGCCAGCGAGAGCCTGCTGATACTAAGACAGACCACACCAGAAGAGAAGGTTGTGTTGGGGAAGATCTAAATGTTTGCTAGAGCTGTCTGGGCTCTTCACAGCATTGATATGAGTTTCAGTTCTCAAACATACAGAAGTCTGAAGATGCCATACCATTAAAAAGCATTATTCAATTTCTTGCTACAAAGTATTAAGATTTTTGCCTGCTAATGTTTACTTAGAATATTGTAATGCTTGTTTCAGAGCATGACATTTGGCATAATGGGAATTGAGTTCAAATTAATTTGAAATATTTTTTAAACTGCTCTGAGATTTGACTTGCTAAGAAAGTCATTATTCATTGTCATTATATTCTCCAGAGCCAGGGATGCTAGTATCATGGTGACCTGGGCCGCACCAGTTCCCTGTTGGTGTTTCCCACAGATTTACTTGTTGGTAATTTGATGAGATGTTGTGTTGCATTGAGTTTGGATTATGAAGACAGGCTGAGAGAGTTTGGATTGTTCAGTTTGAGCAAGACAATGCCACAGCAAGACATTGTATCCCCTTCAAGTAACTGAAGGGAACTACACAAAGGTCAGAGAGGGACTTTTGACAAGGGTAGTGATAGAACAAGGGGGAATGGCTTTAAACTGTTAGAGGGCCGACTTAGATCACATAACAGGAAGAAATTCTTTACTGTGAGGGCAGTGAGGTGCTGGAACAGGTCACCAAGAGAAGTTGTGGATGCCCCATCTCTGTAAGTCTTTCAAGACCAAGCTGGTTGGGGCTTTGAGCAACCTGGTCTAGTGGAACTTGTCCTTGCCCATGGCAGGGGGTTGGAATGAGATGGTCTGTAAGGTGCCTTCCAACCAAGCCATTCTCTGGTTCTATGACTCAAATAATTAACAAACTTCACATGCACAACACGAAACTGTTAACAGACTGTTTTCCTTACTTTTAGTAGGGCTGCTCACAGCCTTTCTGCAAAACAATGCAAGTCTATCAATATTTGTTTCTACTCAATTTTGTTTCCTGAATTTGTCGTTGGGACACTACATCCCTGTTGCCCATGGGTAATGTTTCATGAACATGTCTTAAGTGCTCTTGAAAAACCTAATTCCCATTTCCTTCTAGTCTACTAACTATTAATCAGCATGGTCAGAGGAATTACAGCTTACAGAACTAACCCCAGTTTGACATATTATTTTTCACAGAGCTTCCTCCAAACTGATTTCTTAATCAGTTCCCTATAAACACTCTTGCAATAAATGTCTTTATTTTTTTTTGTCCAGTCATTTTTTTTCATTGGTTTTGTTTGGGGCTTTCTTGTTTTGTTGGTTTTTTACCAATATAATTTTGAGATCTCCAGTGAACTTCTTAGGAAATCTGTTTGTTTCTGGCTGAAGTGAAAATTTTTTCAGCTTCTTCCCACATATTTCCACAGATTTTTCTATGGAAGTTCCATCAAGCTGACTTTCTCCCATTCAAGATTAATCAAGCAGACATGCCCTACTAGGTGCTGAGTAAAATCAAGGCACTTATGTTTGCTTCTGTATTTCAATTAGTAACAACTTTCAGAAACTGTGTTGTGAAATCAGTAATGAAAATATTAAATATTAATTTTATATTATTTTTTGTTTGTAGTCCTGGCTAAATTTTTTAAGATAATGCAAATGAAATGTTGTTCAGGCTTGCACAGGATAGGATATGTTGCTTTCTCCTGCCCAGTTCCAGAGACCGTGGTCTCTGTCTGACTTTCTCTTTTCCAGACTGCATGACGTATATTACAATAACTTTTCTCTTGTTACTCTCTGTGATACGAAATTTGCATCATCTGTTCCTACAGTTTATACCATGAGAATTCTTTTTCATGGTTTATTCTCCACACAAACCATGTAACCATGATGTTGATGATTGACTTGGAAAATGGGTATTGTTACTTTCTCCTTTTTTGAAATTTGGACCCCTGTTTGTCTGCTTCTCAAGTATTTACATTAATTATGGTCTGCTAATCCAGACAATTGTAAAATCAACTGTCTAGGTATTATCATTATCATTAGCAAATAATCAGGAATATATATCTTCATTTTGGGTGTTCAAAAAAAAACCCCACAAAGCAAGAGAATCAAGACTTTAAACTTGTTGATTCTGTCATCAAACAGGCTTTGAACTCCAACTGCAGATTTATGCCCAGAACTGCTCTTGCTTCAAAGCTTTTATTAAACTTTGCCTCGGTTTGAAAAGTGGTTACAGCTATAACCAATACTCCAAATTAGCCTTCAAATGCCACTAGTCCCTCAGTAGGAAATAATGCAAACTTCTGTGAGCAAAGATGGTCTATTGTGACCAGCCAACACACTTGCAGAATGTTACAGTAGGAAATATTAACACTGTGCTTATTTCTTCTTTCAGTGACAATGGATTGCTATCATTATTACACAGATTTTTACTGCAGTGCCATGAATGTCACTCCATCATTCAGATGCAGCCCAGAAAGCCAAGTGTGTCCTGGGCTGCATCCAGAGCCCCGTGGGCAGCAGGGGAGGGAGGGGATTCTGCCCCTCTGCCCTGCTCTGGTGAGACCCCACCTGCAGAGCTGCCTCCAGCTCTGGGGTCCCAGCACAGGAAGGACACGGAGCTGCTGGAGAGAGCCCAGAGGAGGCAGCAAGGGATCAGAGGGATGGAGCACTTCTCACAGGAGGAAAGGCTGAGAGAATGGGATTGTTCAGCCTGAAGAAGAGAAGGCTTTGAGGTGACCTAATTGTGGCCTTCCAGTCCCTGGAGGATGGAGAGGGACTATTCACAATGGCATGTGACAGGATAAGGGGGAATGTCTTCAAACTGAGAGAGAGTAGATTGAATAGTAAGACATTTTCTGTGAGGGTGGTGAGGCATTGGCACAGGTTGCACAGGGAAGCTGTGGATGCCCCATCCCTGGAAGTGTTCAAGGCCAGGCTGGACAGAGCTCTGAGCAAGCTGGTCTGGTGGAAGATGTCTCTGCCCACAGCAGGGGGGTTGGGACTAGATGATCTCTAAGGTCCCTTCCAACCCTCTGTGATTTTAGCAAAAGAAATCATGATTAAGAAGACCGATACATAATAAAGTGAAAGATCGGTTCACATAAGTGGAAATAAACCATCCAAGGCTTGAAGGGGACCCTCTCATCATTTCCTATTGCTCAAGTATGGCTATGTTATGGCTACCTAGTCAAAAAAACCCACTACAATCTCAGCCTTGCATTGTGCCTATCCTAGTAAGCATCCCAAAAAGTGATACTGCAATGCTATTTCTGGAAGGTTGCTAGAAGTCTTCATGGAGTCCCACAGCTTTGCATGAGGTTAGCTTGCTGGCTTTCACCTCCAATAACTTGGAGACTTGCACATCAAATACCCATGTAAGCAGCAGTGCAATCATAGCTGCTTGGCAATACACAGTCATACCCATTGCAGTGTGATTCTCCTCATAAAGTACTCATCTCAGAGGTACTCCTTTCAAAAGTACTCATTTCCTTCCTATTTGATTTAAATGGCAGGAGCTGCCAAGTGTTGAAGTGCTCAAAAATTGAAAAAAAACCTAGAATGCCAAGTAGTTCTTCAGTAGTTTTGGACTTCTAAACAGAGTGTTATTGAAGCTCAAGAATACTTCATGTTTTAAGAATGTTTTCTCATGGTTTAACCAGCAAAAAAATTTGTTTGCCTGTGTTATTCCACTTTACACAGGTTTTTTTTAATATTTTTGCTTTTTTTTTTTCATTTTTGTCAGCAGTCCCTCTGCTCTTTCTTAACATGTTCCTCTCTCTGTCATAGTTGAGTGGACAGTACTACAGTCCCATTAGTCCTTTCCTGTTCAGGCATAAGATTTTAATCCACTGGAATTTGCTATTATCAATATGAAATACCTCTCTCCATTGTATTTCTTAACATGATGGAGAGTAACTGCTCCAGGAATTTGCACAGTCTATCATCTCTGATGATCTTACAGATGGGGAAGAAAACCCCTGATGAATTAATATTTTATTTAAATGGGCTTGTTGTGGGTGCACTGATCAACATAAAAATAATGAAACTTGTTAGAGGGAGCTTGGGGAGAATAGGTCAAAATACAAATCATTTGCAAGCATTGCGGATAGGTTATTCACTAAACCAAGTAAATGTTTATGGCAGATGAATGAGGACTGTAAAGACAACACATGCACACACACACACAAAAAGCAACTGGGTTCTACAGCCGAATTATGGTTTTCCAGTTATAAGACAAGGCATTTTTCAATACAGGAGTCAAGCACAAATGAGATGTAAAGACACCAATTAATTTTTTAAGAAATTAGACATAAAACCACTATAGGGCAGACAAAGACAAGAACTACCTAAAGACATAAAAACAAAATAATGAGTGTATTTTCATTTCTTCTGGAAGCTGACACCATGCCAAGAAAGCTGTGGAGTTAACAGACAAAAGAAAAGTAAAGGAATGCTCTAGTAAAATACCTATAGCTGTAAGGTATTGCATTGCTCTGTTTTTGCCACACGAAAAGTCAAAGAGTTGCCTGAGAATAAAACTTCCGTTTTCTCAGAAAACTGGTTTGAATGAGAGGTTGAACAGCAGAAAACGTTCAGGTTGAAAAGAACAAGACTTGAAATAGCTGAGATGGCAGCAGTGGTGCGGAACTTCTGGTCAAATATGCCCTGGCAGAGAAGGACTGGATGGTGTCAAGTGGGGCCCCAGATTCTCAGTGGGTGTCCAGGAGTGGACCAGAAATCTAACTACCACTAAGTCTGATTGCAGTGCAGGGTAAATGTATGGCTACACCAATAAAAGAGAGAATCTGCAGATTCCTGAGACAGACTCAGGAACAAACAGCACTGTTTTGTAGGAGACTGTGCATCGCCAGCATTACTGGTTTACTCTGAAGCAATTGGATGTGTAAGGTGAGTCAGTCATACATCACAGTTGGAATTGCAAAAAGCTTTTACGTGATCTCCTGTAGAAAGAGTCCTGAAAGACTCTTAAAGAAACTAAATTGTCATGGGAGGGTAAGGTTGACTAACAACCAACTAAATGTTGAGAAATAAATGGGAGGAATAAGATGTGATGTTTCATGAAAGGACATTGTCAGCAAGGTCTCTCAAGAATTCATGTTGACCCTCTTGTATGTGACCTAGAAGAGAGTTGAACAGTGAGATGACAATGTTTGCAAACTTTATATAAAATAATTGACATTTTTCAGAGCAACTTCTGGCAGCTAGTCTTATTCTAAAATTTGCACGGCATGGAGCGACAGAGTGCTAAAATGGCATTCAATAGTGACAAATGAAACACAGTGTGAAGAGCGTGTGAATGAACATAATGTGAGTTTATATGTGAGGAAACTGCCCTACCTGTGTTTTCTAGGTTAGGTATAATTGTTCAGGTCACAGATGTTAGAGCCATTAATTCCATATGGAGAAGCATCCAAAAAAGGCAAATAAAATACTGTAACCCATTAAGAATGCAAGATTTATGGATAATGTCATTCAACAGAACATGTGGCTTTAATCTAAAGCTTTTCTCTGGTGTTGTGGCTGCAATATTATTCCTACAGTTACATGAATTGGAAAAGAGATGAAAACAAAGATGATTCTGCAATTGTGTAGATTCACATATTTAATTATGAAAAATAAGTCCAGTTCTGGTTCTCTCATATGACTAAAAAGACAAATCAGAAAAGGAAAAAGGGTGGAGTCTCTTGGAAAGGAGACTTAGCAGTTCTTTTAGACATGATTGAGGATGGGGACTTGTAAAATTTCCAATGGACAGGAAAAGGAGTGACTAGGGAATGAATATGCACTTCTTCTTAGGGCAAAAGGCATGTGAAACTCTTAAACATCAGATTTAAACCAGACAATGGAAGCATTCTCCTACAGAACTTATCATCAAGCTGTGGCATAAATCGTTGTAGGAGCCATGGAAACAAAATATTTGAATGAAAGCAGGCAGGGCTTAGACCAGCTCATGCTGGGTACATCCACTGAGGGCCACTGAACGTCACTGAGGGAAAGCTGCCTCCAGCTGAAGAAATCCTTGAACCACTGATGTCAGAAACTGTGTTAGTAAGCCTAGGCAGCATCTGTTTTCTACGTGACCTGCTTCTAGTACTCTTTTCTGAAGTATTAATTACTTGAGGCAGGATAATAGAATAATTGCAGCCTTATGGATCTTGATCTTGATTTTCTGTTCTCCTAGGTCTGTTTCAGTCCTATGCTGGGTAAAAGCAGAGATTAGGTTTAGTGCTGGCCTCCTTGCTGCTGCTCATCAAATGTGGGGTGCTGGTAGTGAGTCTTTAGACAAGACCATAGTTTAGCTCATGATGGGTGTAGTGGGGTTATTTCTGGGTGTCTCACTGCTGTGCTTTCACCTCCACAACTTCTCTGAAGCTCTTCTCATTACTAGAATTTGCCCTCCCTAGCTTCCTCAGTTTGGCACATACTGCTGAGTCAGGACCAGGCCACCCACTCTCTCCAAATGTCCAGGAATCCCAGGACTTTTCCACCAGGAAGCACAAAACCTTGCAGGCCCTGTACTCAGAGGGTGTACAGCCCAAGAAGCCGCTTCCTGAAATGGGGGATTTCCCTGTTACAGCGAATAAACTCCCAAAGCAGCACAAGGACACACAAAAGGGTCAATCCAAGTAAGAAGCAAAACACCCCTTGGGAGTAAAAAATTCAGTAAGAAATTTATATGGCCATATAAATTCAATCCATTCCCTAAGCATGCTATATAAGATTATTTAAAAGTGTGTAATCATAACTTGGAAAAGGAGTGTCGGCATCATAGAACATCATCTTGACACAGAATTTCTCTTGGACATTCTACTTCACTCACTCCTACTCTTTGGGTCTTGCTATACTAAACACCTTTCTGCTCAGACTGTTTGAGGACATTTATAGTCATGTCTTGTCAATTCTTCTTAAACTTCCATTTTAATGATGGAATTGTTTTCAGTTTGGAGATGAAAATACCAAATCAAGAACCTGTTTTGAAAATCAAAGAACAATTTCATTTGGAAAAGACCTCTAGCATCACTGAGTCCCACCACTAACCTAACAGTGTCAAGTCCACCACTAAACTGTGTCCCTGAGTACCACATCTACAAGCATTTTGAACAATTCCATGGATGGTGATTCCAGCACTTCCTTGGGCAGCCTGTTTCAGTGCTTGACAACCCTTTCAGGGAAGAAAGTTTTCCTAGTATCTGATCTAACACTATTCTGGTGCAACTTGAGGCCATTTCCTCTTGTCCTTGTTTCTTGTTCCCTGGGAAAAGAGGCCAATCCCCACCTGGCTATGAGTCCTCTCAGTGAGTTGTTGAGGGAAATAAGGTCCCCCCAAAGCCTCCTTTCCTCCAGGGTAAACACTCCCAGCTCCCTCAGCTGTTCCTCATCAGACTTGTGCTGCAGCCCCTTCTCCAGCTCTGCTGCCCTTCTCTGGACATTCTTCAGAGCAAAACAAAATGAAACAAAAAACAAACCAAGATCCAGATGGGTAAGATGTGGATAATTTCTAAAGCAAAGAGAAAAATGTCTATGAAATTTGTGAAATCCCCAAAATTTATTTCCTTTTTCTAGGGAACTGTAACAGCACTCCTCTAACATCCTTGGCATTGGGGGGAAAGAAAGTGATTAATACTCCTATTTTTAAAATTCTGTAAATTAAACATCTAGCCACAGTTTAACTTTCTGTTACTAGGATTGAAGCAAAAAATGCTATTAAAACTGAGCATGATTCACCAATTCAAGAAAAGGAAAAAGAAAAACAAACCTCATACTGCAATTTGTAACTTACTCTGTCATTTTCAACACGACTCATGATCTCTCAGCTGCAAAGTTGAGTCTAGTTTCTCTTGAAAAATAAATGTTGACTATTAATTATGAGAAGTCTGACCTTTAAAAGTAGTTTGAACAAATTTTGGTTTTTCCATTCAAGTACAGGTACTCTGAAGAAAGATAACATCTCTCAAGAGTAAAGAAAACAAATGCAAAGAGCAAAGTGTTGTGTTCTCTTTCCATCAGGTTGGAAAGATATTCATCAACAACCTTAAGCTATGGTATAGCACAGACATGAGAAAGCATTTTTTGAATAGAAGCACTTCAGAAACTTGTCTAGAACAGTCATGTTGTCTTCATAGCTTGGTGTGATCAAGTACGTGCTGACAGGCCCTCTGTCAGAAATAGTGTAGATATACATGATTGTGCCTTGAGGAAGGGTGTAAGTTATCATCTCTTGACAACTTGTTCTAGCTCTTTGTATTTTTATGAACAAAAAAGTATTGCCATTGTTTATATTGCCTTTTGAAGTTTTAGCTGTTTCCTTCCCTCATTCACTAACTGCTAATGTATTTTAAAAATAGCTCCATTTGCTTGCCATAATCCCTGCCAGTTGTAATTTTGATTACAACTATGATTTAATTTTTAAAATAATCTTATTCCTTTATACTTGTCTTTAGCTATGATAATCACTGGCTTCAGAGAGACCAAGGCAGAGTTCTCTCTGTAATTATCACCATCAAAAGAGGGAAGACTACCACAGTAATGTCTTTGCTCACCATTGGCTTTTCCAAGACAAACAGCTTCTATCTCAGCTTCTACATTAAATTCTTCCTTGACAAAAGTATTTTTTCTAGGTGTATCTTTTATTCTCTATCAGGATTCAGTCATGAATGAAAGACTTTCTCAGAATGGGATAGCAGTCCTCAGCAGTGTCAAGGAATTTCCCTGAAAATCACTCTTCTAATGTGAATGATGAGGGAGAATATCAGAGCGAAAATATCATGAGCCAACTATCTAATACCTTCTTGGGTTTGATTTTTTTTTAATGGTGAAGGTCACATTGGTTTAATCAGAGACTTACAAATAGCTCATGTTGATGCTGTGTTAAATACAGTTTTGGCCCTTGGCATGTCCATGGATTTACTCTGTTCCCCACACCAGAAAACAGGATTCTCCACTGGTAAGCTGGTGTTGCCTTGGGGAGGTACGTAAGATGATGTTTATTGAAAGATTTGGGCTATTAAGTTTGTGATTTTCATTTTGTTGCTCATTTTTTCTTAACATGTCATCAATAATGACCTCAGAGACTTTGTGGGGTAGACTGTCTTCTCTCCTTTTTGTCCTCATCCGGTACTACACCAAATACTGGGAGGTAGAATAGAATAGAATAGAATAGAATAGAATAGAATAGAATAGAATAGAATAGAATAGAATAGAATAGAATAGAATAGAATAGAATAGAATAATAGAAAATCTGAGACTGGGTGGCTCAAGCTTGTATAACATTTCTGTTTCTGGCTAAAATTGAGGTAGAGAAGTTTGCCTGTGGTTAAATAATGAAGAACTATCCCGAAACAATGATCTGAAGTGTTGCATATGTATGCATTAGACATGGCACATGCAAGTGTCTTCTAGAAGATGTTATGATGGTTCAAGTCTCCCATGGGGATCAGGACCTGCAAATTTGAAGCTTCTTCCAGCTGTTTATGGAAGGTTTAATCCAACACTACTTCTAGGTAGGGTAGTCTATCAAGGATACTCCTGTCATGGTGTCCTTCCCTCTGGTTCTACCTTCTAAGCCATCTTGTGGTAAAGTTGCATCTATTTGAGCCATTCCCTCTTCACAGGGTACATATCCATCCATACATGCTGCATATAATAATGTGCTCAGATGATTAGTCAAACATGGCTAAAAATTAACATATTTAGCCCAGAAAACAAGAAATCAGTTATGAGGGAGTGGGAACAGCTTGTATAGACTTCCTTATGCTACTACTTCTGTTGATTTCCACTGGAAATTAACTTTATTCTGTCACTTTCTAAAATGTGATATTAACATTGGAACAGGACATTTGCTAGCCATGTCATTCTTTCAATCCTTACTTAGGAGAGACTGTACTAAGTATCCGTAACTTTAGTCCATGTATGGGATATGCTCTTTCAAAATTGGAAAGGTACTGCAAATTCACATAGAATTAAAAATAAAAAGGAAAATAATAAAATGCTGAACCTTTTCAATTAATTGTATATGTTCCTTATGTTGAAAGCAACCTTTTGAAGAAATTAGTGGGTGCCTTTCTCTTTAGGAGAGGCAATGTGAGCTATTTTGTAATCTCTGTTATTCTAGAAGGCGTTTAGTTTCCACTCCTAAAAAATAATGGAGTTCAAAGGCTTGCTTTGTAGAGCAATAAGTTGGCAGTAAGTTTTGGAATATCTACAATCTGAGTATTGGAACCCATATTCATTAGGGGCTGGTTTTGTTTCTGTTCCTACCAAATGACAGTTTAGGAATTGTATTCTTTCCTTTGCAATGGCTTATCTAATCTGCTTTATCTGTTGTGTGGTGTTAGCAAGTGGAGTTGAACACATTTGTTGGGTGATTCAGCGGCTGGGCTGTAAAATACTATGTGATTTCTTTGTGGTACTGTGAATGCTTTCTTTCTCCTTCTGTGCAGCTACAAAGTAAAAACATCCTGAAAACTTTATCTGGAGTTATCTGTAAAAATGTAATTAAGTCCTCTTCGCTGAAGTAGATTAATTCTCCATTAGATTTGATCCTTACAAGAAAGAAAATACAAGCCTTCTCCAGAAATTGAAAGAAACTGTTAGCCCAACACATAGGATGCAGAATATAACCATTAGATGCAGGAAGTTTCAACCTCTCATCTCAATTACTTTGAAAAACTGCTTGAAGCAATATTGTGTCATGGACTTCCCAAACTCACAGGTGAGCTGTCTTCTTCAGATGCAAAAGTTGTGATACTCATAATCTCATTTCTCATCTAGAAAGTGGTAAAAGGCAATGTACAGACTTTTTAAACTTATTGTTTATTTCTAGTGTCTGGCATGATATACTTGTATGTCTGTCCTGATGTAAGAATGAGAGAATGAAAGTTTTCTTTCTGTGCTTTCTGTCCCAAATAGCTGCGTTCAGGCCAGTGGTTTCTCAGGCACACACTTTTTTCTTCAAAGACATAGGAAGATTGAGAAATTTTAATTCCTGTTAACTTCATTTACTTCTAAAATGTAAGAAAAATATCCTGGAAAATATTTTTTCATCCTATCCAGTTATCTAAAACATTTTTGTGCTCAGTTATACACAAAAAAATAGTGTATTTATCTACTTTTTCATATACTGTAATTAGTGTTTCAATGCCTAAACACAATCTACATACACTTAAAGTGGTTTTGTCAAGTCCTATCAGATTTAACAAAGCATTTGCCAAAACCAAAACAAATACTTGCTCTGCCAGAAAGGTATAATCTCTTAGGGAGTCCTTTCAAGAGACCAATGGAGATTTTTAACCATTGTAAACAGGCTCGGCCTTTGGATTATTAGCCACTGTGGATTTTCTGTGCAGGCAAGTGACAAAGTTACAGTAAGAAGTCCAAGTGCAATCAAGAGAGGTTTCAGGGTTTTGGGATGGCTGGTTAAGGGATCAGGAGTGCAAGCACTATTCCCCTCTATCTTTTCAGTTAGAGGAAATGATGAAGAAAGAAACATGAAGACCCAGCAGATCAATATCTGGATCCATGACTGGTAGGGGTTTTGACCATGGCCTGGGATACATGACACCAGACCTGCTGGCAGCAGACAGGGTACACCTGTCTCAAAGTGGAAAAAGGAATGTTGCAGTTAGACAGGTTCATTGCAACAGCTTTAAATGAAATTTTAAGGGGAAAGGGAAAAAAAAAGTTTCAATAGAGATAAGCCTGGGGGTGACAAACCTGTATCCAGATGGGCGTCAGACTCTTTTCCCAGATAATAAGTGATAGGATGAGAGGAAATGGTCACAAGTTACACCAGGAGAGGTTTAAATTGGAGATGAGGAAAAACTTCTTCATGGAAAGGGTCATCAGGCATTGGAACAGGCTGCCCAGGGAGGTGGCACAATTACCATCCCTGGAGGTATTTAAAAGACAGGTAGGTTTGGGACTCAGGGACGTGGTGTAGGGGTGGACTAGACATTGTTATGTTTGGATTCAATGTTCTTAAGGGTCTTTTTCAACCAAAATGGTTCTATAAATCTATGACATTTCAAATAATATATAGTAATTTCTACTGCAGGGCTGGTTTTTAGTGCAAAACCAGAAGACCTGCTTGAGCACCTTTCTCTGAGATTCAAGAGAAAAAAAGGAAGTTCTGAAACAAATGAAAACTAGGTTTGTACTCTGACCCCTATCATGAGACAAGGGCACTGGCACAAGTATTTCTTTCCTTCATTCCACATCACCTTTTCATACCTCAGGGAAAAGATATTGCACATACATTCCTTGGAACTAACTAAAGCTGCACAAAGGAGTAATTAATTCGTTCTGCCTGTGTTTCTTCTCCTAAGAGAAAAACCTCTTACCGTTCAGGAAATTGTTATTATACAAATGACAAGCATTGCATTTCACATTTCTTGGCAATGAACATCTAAATATTTTCATCTAAAGAGGAACTAGATGGAGCTCTGAGCAACCTGGTCTAGTGAAATGTGCCCCTGCCCACAGCAGTCGGGTAGCTAAATGATCTTTAAGGTCTCTTCGAACCCAGGCCATTCTATGATTCTATGATGATTCTATGTACTGTTCAGCTCCAGTACAGTGACAAAAACTCGTAAACTGAGAAATTAGAAAGTACTCACAGATAATAATGGCTTGTTTTTCAAAGAAATTTTAACCTTTTAAAAATGTATTTTTCTGAAAAGGTTGCTACATCTAAACTCCCTTGTATCTCCTAGTTGTTTGGGATTTTTCTCAAAATTATATGTATCATTGTGTACTTATGTTTATACTCTGTAGTCTATCCTTCTCATCAAAACATGTTATTTTCAGGACAATACCTGTTAATATTTCTAATTTCTCTTGCTTTTAAGTAATTATATTAAATTTATGTGCTGTACTTCCATTTATGAATTTCAGTTATTTCACCCTATACAACATGATGCTAAACTTTGCATTAATCTTTCCAAAGACCATTGTCACAAATATTTCTGCCAGTTTTTCAGTAGCTCTCTATTTTGAACCATATGTGAGCATATAGAATATAACAGGATCATCATGGATTTAAGTTCCTGTGACCTTCCTTTTAGGTTTTTTTTTTCCTTTTTTATTTTTCATTTTTACCAGCTTCTTTTAACAAAAACCCAAAACAAAACAAAACAAGAAGAAGAAAAATAGTATTTTGAACTGAAAAAGCAAAAGACCTGTTCTCAGTCAATCTGTGACCAAACTATTTTTGTGTGAATGCTTGTGTGGCATATACTGAAAACTGGCACACCATATGTGAAGAACTTTCTTAATGTGGAGTCTCAGGCAGCAGGGTCTCTGTTTCACAAATCATGGCTCTGCTGCTTTTCTGTCTTCTTGCCACAATTAGAAAACCAGTGTGTGGCCATCTTAAAACAATGCTGAAAGCAACAGCTTTTATTTCTTTCCCACTGCATAACATTCAGTGAATCAAGACCCAAAAAACCAGGAAATGGATTAGCAACCTCTCAATTCATAAGCCACTGAAATGTCTGGTTTTACATAAACATCAGTGCCAGAGGGCTTTTAAGTTCTTTATGTAACAGTCCTCAAAAGCATGGTTAAGACATTAGTTTCCAACATACAAACAGTCATAGCAACAAAATGCCAAAGTGAGTTACCTCCAGCTGCTCAGAATTTTCATCAAGAGATATTAAAGGGAGACACACTTGTGTGAGTGAGAAGGCATTTCCCAGTCACAGCCTTATTTCAACCTGGTCATCTAGGCTGTGAGAACAGTGTCTCCCAGTTTAGTTTAACCTACTAGACTCCACTTCCACTGGCAGCAGGGACTGGCTCCCAGTTTCCTCTAAGTCCCCCCTGCCTTTGAGTGGATACAGAGCAGCTGCAGCTGACCAAATATTTGGCTTTTAATCCCCTGCAGGTCATGACCTTACTGTCCAAAGACAACTTGGATTTGGATGCCCAATAAGGCATCCTACATGTCCTGTGCCAGGGGAAGAGCACATTAAAAATACCCATGATTTTAATTTCCTCTCCCTATGACCTCCTCCTCTTATACTAAATTTTTGAGTGTCTTGCTGTGACACCAGAGGATGTAGGTTTACTCACTGGTATGTTTTTGTTATGTGGACACCTGTCAGGCAGCGTGCAGCCAGTCAGCACCACGCTGGCCTGTGGCTCCTGCCATGTGCTTCCCGTGGGTCCCCAGGGATAAGGTTTCTGCCTCTCTGTAGTGGAGAACCTCCTCCCTAGCACTCCTTAAGCACAGATCTAAACCCAAAGTCTCATTTACCCATTTATTTCACTTTGAATGTCAGACATGTCCACCTTGCAGCTATCAAGACTATGCACAGACCTGAGCTCTTCATTCCCTGAGCTCAACCCTCTGCTAAATTAAACTTGTCTTGGCTTCACACTCTGTGTTGATGCTTCTTCTACGTACTACATTTCCTCATCACACAGACCTTGTGGAAAATGTTTCATTCCAGTCAAGCTATGACTGCAACCAACCAACACCAGCAGCAGGTCTGGACTGGTGCTTCCTGCTGGGAATGGGTGCGAAAGACACAGCATTCCCCATCTTCTAGGGGATTTGCTAGGCATGGGCATGCAAGAGGAAAGTTAAAGACAGAGAACTGGGCAGCATTTGGGTTATCTGGAAGCAGACTTCTGGAAAAGGCAAGCAGGAGTGGCAGCAGGGCTGAGAGAGCAGGTGGCTGCCTGTAGCCAGGCTGGGGCACAGGATGTAACACAGGGCCTGCAGGCAGGGACTATACAGGGATGTGGTGTGTGCCCAGGTCTTGGAAAGGACATGGAACTCCGAACAGTCATAGTATAATTTGTGAATAAGGTGAAATGGATATGCACATTTTATGTGAACTCCAGCTTTGTTAGCCTCACTCATTCTACAGGTTACCTTATCCAATAGGATACCACAGTGACTTTTGGGATAGTTTTATCTCAAAGCACACATCAGGTCAGCTGAAAAAATTACCAGCAGGATGGAGGGCGGTTCTGGCAGGATGCAAAATCTCCATTCCCAGGCTTCAGTCCCACCAGGAGTGATGCCAAAGGAGCTGCCACTTTTGGAGGGGAGGCAATAGCTCCTTGCATTGCTTGTCTGGGCTCTAGAGTGAGTGCGACAGGCTGCTGTCCTCTCCATGTGGAGAACAGGCAGCCGGCCTGTCTCCACTGTTGGGCTGGCAAGCAAGGAAGCCAAGAATGCAGTAACAAAGAGTGAACTGCAGTGCTTTCAGTGCAGATATTCCTACCACTCTCTCAGGCTGACAACCAGGGTTGATCAAAGCAGGGATGTGTAAGGTGCTGCCATGTGCTGTAGCTTCCCTGGCCTGTAGCCTTCCCCTTTCCTTGTCTTCAGACCATGGGTCATTTGCAATGATGCAAATCCAAGACCATGAGATGGGTCCTTTAGGGGCCCCTTTTGGGACTGGTGCTATTTAATATGTTCACTAATGACACAGATTAAAT
The DNA here is from genome assembly GCA_013399835.1 of Leptocoma aspasia. NCBI lineage: Eukaryota > Metazoa > Chordata > Aves > Passeriformes > Nectariniidae > Leptocoma > Leptocoma aspasia. Next base: position 89,129 of record VXAX01000379.1, read on the forward strand.
GCATACAGCAAATCTGGAGATGACACCAAGGTGAGAGTGCAACTGACACTCCTGAAGAACGGGATGTCATCAGAAGAAACTTGAGCAGTGGCCCATGGGAATCTCAGGAGGTTTAGCAAGGCCAGGTTCTGGTGCTGCACCTGGGTCAGGGCAATCCCTGGTGCCAGCCCAGGCTGGGATGAACAGATGGAGAGCAGCCCTGCCCAGAAGGACTTGGGGGTGCTGTGGGTGAGAGCTGGACATGAGCTGGCCATGGGCACTCCCAGCCCAGAAAGCCAAGTGTGTCCTGGGCTGCATCCAGAGCCCCGTGGGCAGCAGGGGAGGGAGGGGATTCTGCCCCTCTGCCCTGCTCTGGTGAGACCCCACCTGCAGAGCTGCCTCCAGCTCTGGGGTCCCAGCACAGGAAGGACATGGAGCTGCTGGAGAGAGCCCAGAGGAGGCAGCAAGGGATCAGAGGGATGGAGCACTTCTCACAGGAGGAAAGGCTGAAAGAATGGGATTGTTCAGCCTGGGGAAGAGAAGGCTTTGAGGTGACCTTCCAGTCCCTGAACAGACTCCACAAGAAGGATGGAGAGGGACTTTTTACAAGAGCATAGAGTGACCGGACAAGAGACAATGTCTTCAAACTGAAAGAAGGTAAGTTTAGATTACATATTAGAAAGAAATTATTTACTGGGACAGTGGTGAGGCCCTGGCACAGGTTGCCCAGAGAAGTTGTGGATTCCCCATCCCTGGAAGTGTTCAAGGCCAGATTGGATGAGGCTTGGAGCATCCTGGTCTGACAGAAGGTGTCCCTGTCCATGGCAGGGAGCTTGAAACCAGATGATCTTTAAGGTCTCTTCCAAGCCAAGCCATTTTTTGATACTATAATTATTTGGTACGCTATTAAAAAGGACATTTAGGTAGACGGCTTCCTGTAGGGAGTGAGTATTGCTGGGATACGCAATAGCTGAGCAGTAGCATTGAGAACTGCAGTTCTGACTGAATATACTTTAAATTGTGAGTACAGTGAGACTTGGACATCCTATCTGTTCCAGTTACCAGGAATTTCCATTTGCTTTCCCTGGGGCTGCACTACATCTATGTATTACTCTACTTGGCAGACTTTCTTGGCAAAATATAATTCAGCATTATTTACATACAGAAGATTTCTGGCATATTGCTCTTTTTGAGAGTAGAGACGGAGAAAACACAGCTAACTTCCCTATTCCTTTAACGAATTATAAATCATTTTGTAGCTGGATGAGGTGAAATGGATTTGGTGATTTTGAAGAAGCTTAGTTCTGATTGTTTCTGCAGCCCTTGAAATACAACAGCTTAATATTTTTATTTAAACCTGTACTTCCAGTACTGTCTAGACTCACTTCAAATTTTTACTGAAACAGGACAAAGGCACAAGTTTGCTAACATTGTGCTTCAGTTAGAAATGGCAAGATAAGAAACTGTTTGGTAGCAAGTTGTTTGTAATAATAAAGTTAGGTTGCTCTCTGTAGTGAATGTAATATCTCGGTATTGGTAACATTTAATTTAGATCTAATCCTTTAATTCAGCCACATGACTATTAAATAATGTACTTACTTTACTAAAACCTGTGAAAAAAAAATACATATTTCCATTTTCCTTTTCACTGCCCTTTCATTACATTGATAATGTCAAAGTCATAGCAGCATTAGTCTAATTGTATTCCTGTTAAAGTGTGTGCAACTGAAATGTTCAGGAGCATTTTATAAAGTCATCATTGCTCAAAGTCAAATTAAGCAACAAAGAAGAGCATAGAAGAGCAAACAGAGGAGGTGGGACAGGCTATTGGTTGGTTTTAAAAAGTTATCAGTTGCTTATCAGAAAAATGAAATGTTATTAAGCAATCAACATTTCCAGTTGTATATATATACTATTCTTCAACTTCTACAGAAGTTGTGGATCCCGTGGCTGATCAAGGTAAGGATGTCCTTTCAGTTTCGCTCCTTTCAATAACATGGAGATTGACTTTTTCAAGAATTCAGAGTTTTTAATTCACCTTGCTGAGTAAGTGCCTCAGGGTATCTCCCTTGACAAAACACATCAGTAGTTCAACTGGATTTCTACTGAAATAATTCTTGGATGAGATAAAGCCCATATATTTGGTGAAATATTTCAAATGTAGGAAACTGGTTTTTCCTCATCTTTTCTTGACAGAAAAGTCTTGATCTCCCTTGCTAAATGTGGTGGCTTCAAAGCAAGGATCTGAAGGAAAAATTATTGTGTTGAGCTTCCTCACCCTGCTTTAGTGGTTTAAAAAGTGTTTCTTATACAGTCAGGCATATCCAGTTGCAATGACAGTCAGTGGATACCCAATTATAATGCAAAGTTCATTATACTTCAGCAGTATGTTGAGAGTTGTTTAAAGTTTGAAGTGATGGCTTCCTTTTGCTCAGACGTTACACAGTGGACATGATCAAAGTACTTCCATATGCTCCTTCCAATTTATCCTTAAATACTACATTTCAAATCATAGAACAGTAAGTTTCAGTGTAAGCATATTAATTTTGAGTGAGAAGAATGCTGGAGTTATATTGGAGTAGTAATGAAAAAAAGGATAAAAATAATGGCAGTGCTATTTTAATGCCTATTCATTAACTCAGGAAATGCAAGAGACAATTCAAAGAAAGCTAAACATGTTAATAAGTTATGATCACAAAAGACTAAAATATCTGAACAGCCTCAACTCAGATGAGCCAAGAATACCCAGAACTACGACATCATTGTAATTCTGATACTTTAGGATTTGTGAACTAGAATAGATGCAACTAATATTTTTTCAATAACTTCTCATGGGATTTCAAAAGATGAGGAGTGAGAAAATGCAAGGGAAGCGTTTGAAGGCAGGTAAACTCTTCTCTACCCAAGAAAGGTAAAAGTTTAAAAGTAAGAATTTAATAATGAACTTGGAAAATTATTGGGACTGGGTAAGAATAGAAGGGTAAAAGACTCAGAGACTGACACTGGCAAGGTGGTGGCAGAAGATGCTTGGACAGATCAAACAAAGATGACAAGAGAACCGGGAACAGCAGCGGGTAGGACAGTAGAGACAAGTCTGTTTAACTCACAGACTACAATTCCTCAAGTGCCCTTATATTAACCACAAGAATGATGAGTCTTTGAAGCTTCTTCTGGCAATGAATCACTGTGACACCTCCAGGTAATATGCATTTTATACCTTCTAGCAACTGTTATGCATGTCAAATAACAACTCCCCACTGTCATGATTGGTCAGCCTGGTTGGAAAGGATCTCAGCTGAGAGCATGGCCAGAGCAAAGTGGCAAATTTGTTTGACTCCTGGTGCTGAAACTTCTCTTTTGGATGGGTGCTCAATTTCCTAAAGAGAAAGGAAATTAATGCTAGAAACAAGTAGTACTGAGAAAAATGTGGTTATGAAGCTTTTACAAGAGAGTGTGTGTCAGCAGTTGATCCTGTGGGACTTAGACAACTTGGACGTTTGAACTTAGGGGCTTTTATGGCCCATTTAGAAGCCACCAGTGCAGGGAGGATTGTGAGAAAGACAATTTGTGTTCACCTCGGGACTCACATGCCCAAGTCCTGCAGATGTGCTGATGGTCTAGACAGCCGCTACCCAAATAAATATCATCATGCAGCATGACCATATTAGATAAAAATGGTTGGGTTTTTATCCAGTAATGTAGACATACTCCTGTGTTTTGCCAACATGTCTTTTTATCTCTGGCAGAAGCTGAGGAGTACCAAAGGCAACAGCTGCTAAACCCTCTTAGTGCTGTTGGTTCATTGCCAGCCACTGGCTGCCCTCAGGTGCTCCTGATTTACACACCTTTTCCAAGTGGAGGTCATCACCAGCATTCACCTGCTGCTGTGTTCAAGAAGGTAAGCTCCTAAGGGACTGTCAGCCAGGCCTGTGTGTCTGTGACCAGGAGGAGCAGACTCCAAGCTCTATAGGACTATAGGAATATACCTATTCCACTATAGGAATGTGGAAAAAATTGTGGGCACCATTTGTAATTTCCATTGTGTTAGAAATTATTATGCTTCAAAGAAAACATATTTGCATCATTTCTGAAATAGAATTCTTCTAACAAAAACATATGAAAAAATGTGAGGCCATTCAGCTTTTGTCCCCATCCCATGATCTGTGCATGAAAGCTATCTCTAACATAAGTTTTATGTTTGCCAAGGTGTCTTGATGGTGGTGTTCACACCCCCAAGCTACAAAAGGCGGGGAATTTTTTGATTAGCTGGTTGGGTGCTGAATTTTATAATTTTCCAAGTCCTATATATCCAAAGCACAAATATGTTAAGCATCCTGGATATAATGGCATTTCTGGTGAGAAATCATCCTGGATATAATGGCATAGTGGTGAGAGGTTTTTGGAAAGAATATATTATTCATGTTTATGAAAAAGAAAAGGAGCATAAGGTTTTACTTCCAGCTACATATACCAAAATGTAAGAGTCAAAATTGGCTCAGCAAATACAAGCCAAAATAATAAATTATAATACCATAAATATAATAATATTGATTAGAAATGTCTACCAAAGTCAATGACTTCATGTTGTCTTTCTTCTTCTCCTGATGAGTGCTGGAAGCAGTCCCACCCACAGATACCATCTCGACCTGCAGCAAAACAGCAACAGCTGTTTCTCAATCCCATCTTCCCATTGCTCAAGCACCACCACAAATGTGAGGTCTTCAATTCAACCAGGAAACAGGGATTAAGGAGGAAAGTAGCTGTATTGTAAATATAAAGATCCATCAGAAAAATGCCTCTTGACACTTATTCTTCTTAATGGAAACCACTTCCAAATCCTTTGAATTGAATTTGGCTAATTGCTCCGGTCAAAAGCTGTTGTCAGAAGTGAGGCTGCAGCACCTTGGCTGAAGCAAGTAAAAGCTTTGAATTGCTATAATTATAAAAAATAACAGATTTTTCTAAAGTCCTCTTTTGCCCCCCTGCCTCTCTGGTACATATGTCAGTAGTTGAACTCTTCTCTCTGAAGAATTTAAAATAGAAAACAAACTTGAACACATATTCATCATAATTTGATGAATTTTGGAGGTTACTGCTGCATGCAAATGAAGAGATTAGCAAAGCTTTTGAGATATACTATTTACAGAAATTCTCCATAGAAAAAGAAAAGTGGTTAAAGAAGAAGTTAATTCTCTTTTTCCTAATATACTTTCTTTTGAACTTACAACCATGTTTTCAATGCCAAATTGTCTTTTACAGCCACATGTATTTCTGCTCCCTTTAAAAATCACTTCTTTTTTCATTTGCTAATCTGAGTATATTGCCAATGTCTTTTGAATTTTGTTCTGTCTTTGGAGACACAGCATCAGAAATAAAAACATGTGCATACTACCAGTGATGGAAAAGAATTTCAACCTGTTGTTATTTGCATTAAAACATAATTGTTCCCTTTATCTACACACAAGTTTACTATGTCCTGTTTGGTAGGGGCAAATAAACACCTTTATTTAGCTATTCACAGGGGTTTGTGTGCTGCTCAGTAAAGACAAATGAACAATGAAAAGTAAAAGACAACATGTTCCTGGACCTTAGATTAGTATTACACTGAATTAATGGCAGAAATAGGCTTTCATTGGTTATTATGCTGGTTCTCTGGTGTACAATAAAACTCACCTAAAGTGACCTTTGTGCTATGGTGCACCTCCAATTATGCAGAGAAACACAAAGCTATTTAACAGATTCATATTTTTATCAACTTAATAACTTCCATGAAGCCCATTAGCAACTTCAAACAAAAATCTTTGGAGGAAGACTAAAGCATGAGACTTTGCAAATTAAGAAAACCCCTTCTAGAATATGAGAACAAGACATCCTTTAGAAAACTGGAATTTGTTTGGCAACACTGTGAAAGCAATGCAGGTACTCTCGAGGGCTCCCCAAGCTCGGCTACCGCTTTGCAGACGTATCTCCATTAGCACAATACCTATTAAAGCACCGATTTTGAAACGTCAGTTAGGACTAGAATTAGATATATACACACGCACACACGCAAAACCAGACACATACACACATTCACGGAGTCACAGGACTGTGGCCATGCTTTGAAACAGAGACCAGGTGCTCTCAGCGGAGACCAGGGCACCGAGGCCGCCTCTCTCCCCGTCCCGCCCGGAGCCCCGGGGGGAGCGACAGGCAGCTCCCGGCTGGGCTGCGAGATATGGGACGAGAAGAAACAGAGAAAAGGGAGAGATCCAAGATGAGAGCAGGGCGGGAACCCACTCAAGCGGACAGGCACCCACTGATGACTAAGCCGCTCTGGCTGGTCCCCAGCTCAGCGGGCCAGAGAGGCGCGTTATCCCGGGGCAGGCTTCCAGGGTTTCCCTCATGACTCATGCCACAGGGAGCATTCCCCGAAAACGAGCACGGCCCCGGCCGGGGTTTCCGCAGAGGCTCCCGGGGCACTTTTCGTGAAACACTTCAGCAGGACCAGGGAACAGCCGGTGCCGAACGTGGCAGAGGCGTCGGTGCCGACCGGAGAAAGTCTCCGGGGAGTGAGGGAGGAAGCGGAGCCGTGCCTCCTTTCGGCACGGCACCCCGGGCACCCTGTTCGCCAGCACCCGGCCAGAATGCCCCCGACGTCCCCCTCACACGGATACCCTGTGCCCGGGGCAGCCTCCCTTCTGTCGTCCTGAGCACCCCGATACCCAGTGCCCGGGGCAGCCTGTCCCGCGCTGTCCCCGCGTCCCGGCCCCCAGCGCACTGTGCAGCCGACTGCCCTGTCAGCTAGGCTGTCCCCACGGCCGAGCAGGTGCTCCTCGCCTGCACTCCCCGCAGCCTAACCAAGCGAAGGGGCTCCCCCGGGGAAAGGGGTTTGTAAGATAAAACGTTCACCTTCGAGAGAAAAAAACCCTGTAGACGGGGATGGAGAAACGACCACTATGCTCCACTTGCTCCTACACTAGCGTATTAAAACGATGCACTGGAGATGTCCCTGCAACCTCAGTGTGGAGGGTACGCACGTCCACCCCCGGGCAGACCCTCTGCAGCTACCCCGAAGCATTTTTTCTCGCCTTCAACAGAAAATCGGGATTTACTGCAACAGCTCCCGCTGAAGTTGCACTCCACGTGGTTGTGGGGAGGGCTACTCACACTTGTTTCAAGCAAGATTGTCTGTTGCAAAGCTGTTGTGTTTTCTTTTGTTTTGTTTGGGGTTTGGATGATGCCTTTGATTATTATTCGTTATCCCGGTTTTATTTTCGAATCAGTGACACAACTTCAAGACTGAGTAATAATTATTTACAGTTCTGGAAAGAGGTGCAAGAGACGTCCAAATGAGCCCTGGTTATGGAATTGGAAACCTTTATTTCCGTAGGCGTACAGGTACATATATGAAGCCAGCAACGATCTGAAGCCCGGGAGGAGAAAAACAACGGGTAAAGACACCATGGATAATTACAACGGTAATCAACCAGTTTTTCTAGTGCTTCTGAAGCACGGGCATCCCTCTCTTCAGCTGTCTTTCGTGCCTTGTCGGGTCACATAGCAGGGCAGGATAATTAACCTTTTGCTTTTTCTTACACAGTCCTTTGTAGCTTGATCATCTTTCTTCAGATCGCCTTCTTACCGCGGGGATCCACCTACAATTTCAGCCTCTGTAACCACGGCAAGATACAAGAGGGTCTACTAAACGTTTTGGATGCAGACATAACCTTTACACAAGAGGTTGGTGCTTTCTCTGGTGGCATCGGAGGGAAACTACCAGGACGGCACTGCTTACACGTTTTTACCCTTGACAAACTGGCAGCTACTTTCTGAAAATCTCCGTTAGCAAGCCGGGAGTTGGCTAGTTTACTAAACCGGTACCTGTGAAACAGGACCTTGAAGTTATGTCCAGCTCTCCTCCAGCGACCTTCCTAAAATGTTCTTCACTGAAGCTGGGACTGGCAGGGATGGAGAGCAGGAGCCCGGGTGGCCGCTGCCAGAGCTCCACCCGACCCTTCCCAGCGCCTTGCAGACCCGTAGGACTGAAAGTCACTTGTATAATGCTTCACCGACAGCGTGACACCGCTGAAGACGGTGTCACGGTTGCAACGGTGATAAAGTGGTTTAGCGGCTAGGCGGGGGGTTCACACGCGCAGCCGGCCCTTCGTGCAAAGACCAGGCAGTGTTTTTCGGGGAAAGCAGCCCTGCCGCTGGCTCGGGCATCACAGCCCTGAGCTGCCCAGCGCAGCCCAGCAGCGGCTGCCCCGCACGGCCGCCGCCCGACTCCCGCAGCCGCCTACGCCCTGCGAGGCCCCGATGGGGCGGCGCGGGGCGCAGAGGCAGGAGGGCTGTCTCTAACGGGGTGCCCGAGGCAGGCTGGCAGCCGCGAAGGCGGCCCCGTGGGACTTGGCTTTAACAAGCGTCCTCTGTTGTTTCCTTCCAGGAGCTACAACTCGATTTTCACACCTGCGAGGACGCGCCCTTCGAGCCGGCAGGCAAGCAGCAATCCGAGGTTCGCCCCGGTGCGCGCCCTTCCCGGCGGCTAGGTGGCATTCCCTTTC
>VXAX01000379.1:97695-157898 GCA_013399835.1 Leptocoma aspasia
GGGCAAGAAAGGGAGAAAGGGGTATGAGGGAATGGGGGAAAGGCAGGGAGAAGGGGGCAAGGATGAGGAGCGAGAAGTGGTGGTTGGGCAGCCTCTTTTTAAGGATGCGTGGGGAGGCGCTGAAGGGAAAAGGTCGTGACCAGACGTCTGCTCGCAGGACTCCAGGCGGGCGGAGCGAGCGGGCCGGCTGCTGGAATGCCTCCTGGAGCGGGCGTGGGGATGCGGGGAGCGGCCGAAGCTGTGGCGCGTCACCCGGTCATTCCTGAACCGCCACTGCCCCGACGACTTCGCGTCACAGGAGCGTACTGGGACAGCGCAGCGGGGCAGCCCCGGAGACAGCGCCGGGAGCGCCGCCGGGACGTCAAGCCTGGCCCCGTGCGACAAGAGCAAAGCCCGGGAGCTGATGGCGGTGTGGAGAAGCTACAACAACTTGGGATAAATGGCCTGGGGGTGGCGCGACTTTTCATTTCGCGTCCTCCGCCGGACTTCACTTGCATTGTCCGCCGTGCAGTCATAGCAACGGAGCCATCCTGCGGGTTGGTATATTTTTTTAATATCCATAATTTATTAAAAAAACCCCACAAACCCACATACAAAACCAACACGACCACCACCACAAAAAACTCGAAACAGACACCTTGGGAAGTCCAGAGGCTCCCGATGCGGGTATCCCGCGGGATGCGCCATCGGAGGTGGGCTCACCTCGCGCTCCGCTACCACCTCTGCGGCGCGGCCGCCGGCAACCTGGCCTAGTGCCTTGCGCGGGCAAAGGGGATAACGAAATGAAGAATAAAAGGGGATACAAAAAAAGAAGAATNGGGAAAAAAAAAAAAAAAAAAAAAGGAAAAAAAAAAAAAAAAACCCGCGCAGTCGCGGCTGCGTTGAGTGTTTGTGGCAGCGTGCACGGCTGACGCTCCCGCGCGGAGCGGGGGCGGCGGCAGCGGGGCCGCTTTCGGCGGCGCACGGCGGGGCGGGGCGGGGCGGCGGAAGCGGGCGGGCGCTTCCTGCGGGAGGGCGGGTGCGGACACGGGCCGGGACACGTGCGGAGCGATGGCGCGGGAGGGCGCGGGGCTCTTCGCCGCGTTCCGGGTGCTCGGCCGCTTCAGCGGGCACGTCCCGCACGTCCTGCGCTACCACAGCCGCCATGCCGAATTCTACCTGGCCATCGCCGTCGGGCGCAGCGTCCACACCTACAATGTGAGTACGCGGCGTCCCGGCCCCCGCTCCTTTTTCCTGGCCTCCTTCCCGCTGGCCGTGGGGAGGCCGGGGCCGTGCAGGGAGATCCACCTCTTCCTCCCCTCCTCCTCCGCCGTCGCCGTCAGGGTGCGGGAGTGTGCGCGGGGCTGCGGCGCCCCGGTGCCGCTGCTCTGCAGCCGGCCGTGACCGGGAGGGAGGGAAGGAGGGAGGCTGCCGGATAAACAGGCCGGGAATGGGCTTGTTCAGCCATGTGGGCAGCGCTAGCCGATGCGGCGCAACCCATCCGTCGGGAGCAGCCAGGTGCTGAAGCTTTTCCTTCGTTACAAGAGAAATCAAAGCTCACGCGCTCTGGTTTAGCCTTTGAGGGTTACGTTTTAGGGGCGAGGGAAAGCCAGATGTTATTAAAAGTCCTGTGTGAAAACGGATAAGCATAGTTCAGCAAGATGAAAGCCTGTGATACGGACTCGTTTTTTGCAATGTAGAGTCATAAACCTCTTCAGGTTGGAAGTGACCTCTGGAGATCACCCAGACCAACCCCCCTGCCAAGGCAGGGTCACCCAGAGCAGGTACAGAGAAAATGTGCCTCGGTGGGTTTGGAATGCCTCAAAAGAGGAAGACTCCGTGACTTCCCTGGGCTCAGTCAAAGCATTTTCACTGTATAGGAAACTGTACACAGAATTGAGCTGAGTACGGTGAACACCAGAGTGCAGACATCAGGGATCTCCCTGTGCTTCTGTGGCGCCTTTTAGCGTTCACTCCCGTCAGTCTTCTTCACAACCTTTGAAGTAAGAGTAGTGATCTTCACTGGGCAGAGATGCTTAGATGTTTGCAACTAAAGCAAAATCTCTGTGAACAGAGATAAAATTAGAATACAGGGTGGTTGTAGTGAAAATAAGGTAGAAGCAGAGACGATGTGGAAACTAAGGTACCCAAGCTCCTCACGATATCTTAATGTGTCCTTAGTTTCCTGTGCGTTAGGGTAAAATGCATCAGGAAGCACAACTTCATGTAGGTGAGTGGTTGTCTTTTGGCAAATGCATTGCCCCATTCCTTTTGACCTGCTGTTTGTGTGTTTTTCAGTAGACAGTGTTCTAAACTAGGATGAGTAATTTTCCTGGTTTGTGAGGTATCAAATTCATTGTCTGATCTAGGTTAATTCCTAGAATTTTTAATTTGTTTATGCCGAATTCGTTGCAACCAATCACTAAAAATGCCTTTTTAACATTTTCATTGCAGGTGAAGAAGCTTGGTATTGTTGCTGTGAGTAAGTATTCACAAATTGTTCATTCCTCTTATTTTTTGGGGTTTTTTTAAAAACATGTCTAACATCTGCGCTTCATTTTCAATTAAAAACAAGAAAATAAATTGTATTTACTAATACTTACACTGAAATATATTAAAAGGAGTCTCAAAAATCTAAAATACCAGTTTGAAATAAGACTGCTGTTGAAACTGAAATTTAGTTTTCTTGGAGACATACCTTTTGAATCTACTGTTCTTACCATCTTGGTCTTCCAAAAACACCTCTAAGGCACAAGGATTGCACAGTGAATAAAGCTCAATTATTAATTTATGGAATTAATTTCAGATCCCTTTTTTGTTGTTTTTGTGATTATTAGAGGACTGTTATAGGAGGAAAATAATTACATGAAGAAAATAGATGTGGATGCCTTCAGTGAGTGTTAGGAATTGGTTGTACTGGTGGATACAAAGTATATGAATTGGTGGCTTGACATTCACTTGGCCTTTGGTGTCAAGGCACTCTGGGTGTCAGCAGCAGGGCCCACCTTCTTCAGCACCATCAGCAGCAGCCTGGGTGATGAGGCAGTGTGCACTCCTAGGGTAAGCTTGCAGAGGATGCTGTTTTGGGAGGTGTAGCTGACACCCAGAATGGCAGAGTTTCAGTCCAGGGAGTCCAGTTTTCATGTTGCAAAACATGAAGCCTGGGCCAACAGGAGCCTTCCCAAGCTCAGCCAGGACGAGTGCTGAATCCTGCTGCACCTGGGACAGAGCAAGCTGGGAGCTGACTGGCTGCGTGGCATCCTGCTGGGAAGAAGCTGGAGCTGTGCTGGTGCCAGGCTTAATGTGGACCAGCAGCACAGTAACCGTGAGTAGGGCAGGCTGTGTACGGAGCCTCATTAGGAATGCATCCAGCAGATCAGGCAAAGCTGTTCTTCTCCTGCACCTCCCGCTGGTGAGGCCTTGCCTGGGCTGCAGCACCCTGTTAGTGTGGTTCTGTGGCTTCCACAGCTCCCCTTTCTGCTGCAGGAGGCACGCTGAGGGCAGGATACAGGGTGACCCAGAGGATGCCTGAAGGGCAGTTGGATGGCAGGGCTGGATTTGTGCTCTTGGTGGTGGTGGTAGACAGAGCATCAAGGGGCAACACCCACAGATTGCAGTTTGAGAGGGTCACAGTGGAGGGTAGGAAAAATGTCCCAAAGAGGTAACTGTGCTACAGTGTAGACCTTGAGCAGAACTCCTTCAGCAGAAGTGTTCAAGACTCAGCTGGGCACAGCTGCAGCTAACCCAGTCTAGGTAACGGTGATAAACTGTGAGGAGCTGGTGGGATGTTGAACCAGTTGATTTCCAAAGGTCCCTTTCACTTGATACTTAACACGATTCAGAGGGTTGCACTCTATCTTGAAAAGTAGGAGCTTTACTTCCGTGTACCACAAAATTTTTACAGAGGTGTCATATGTAAAATGCTTTTTGTTAGCAGGGCATCTGTAAACTTGAGAATAAATGTCACACAACCAGGACTAGATTTAGATTATCAGCTATGCATTTTTAAAGGTTTAAACACATTAACTTTGTTTTCATCTTGCAAAATCATAAAATCATTGTATATTCTGTTCTACAGTGGGCTACAGCTTACATATGTAATCATCTAAGCTTTTTGAGAAATTGAGATGTTTACGTACAAAATTGTGATTGAAAAAATGAATGCTGTGCCTCTCTTTTTAAGGTGCTGTTGGTTTGTGGATGTTACGTGGTTCATGATCTGAACTTTTTAATTTGGGTCTGCCTAGAACTGTCTTAGCCTAAGCAGCCTTGCCTACAGCTCCTGTGGAGTACCAGGTATCTGTAACCTGGTTGTAAGCCTGAGTCACTTCAGAGGTGCTGTGGGAAGATGTGTTCAAACAAATGAAACCTCATAGGGTGCAATTTTCTTTTGTTCTTATTTTAGTTCCTCCTTTTGAAGCTGTGCTGCAGTACAGCAGAGGGTGCAGTTTTCTTTGTGCCTGCTGACAATTCACAGTACAGAGCACCTTTGTGGGAAAGGCTGCTAGTTTGATGTGACCATGCTAGTTTTTATCATGGGTGCACTCCCACAGTGATTTTTGACCTAGTGTTTCTCTGCAGAAGTGTAAAGTGCTGTAATTTACATTTTTATATTACCTTGGATTGAGAGTGTAAGTCCCTATAGTATTTTTTTTTTCATTTTTCTATTATTTGGGACCACACCACCAGTTTCTCAGTGTGGTCTGGAACTTTGATTATTTTACCTTTTGGCCTAGTAAATATCCCGATATTACATACTCTTTCTGAACCAGTCATGAGGTAGGGAATGAGATGTGTTCTTAGAGCATTAAATTCTGAGTGTGATCAGGGGATAGGTGCAGGAGTGGGTTGCTAACTCCCAGGCCTGCAGAATAACTTAACCTAATAAGCATTGCTAATGCTGAGACTTTGATTTATCATCTGTGTTTCCAGCCCTCACAAGGCTAACATGTACTTTTACTTAAAGAGATAGTTCACTATTTTATTATTAAGTGTTTTTCAAAAGAACAACTTACCAATATTATGTTACTTATGATGCTGTTACTGGTGTAATGTTTTGTAGTAATATTTGCATTCTTCTGAAATGTGTGCATTTCTCTAAAATTCAATATAATGTTCAAACAGAGGGATTTCTTTGTGGGTCACCATGCCAAAGAAATACACTGTCAAGGTTTCTCTCTTGCTAGGAGCCTGAAACTTGTTTAACTTTTCTTTTGTTTGATCAACAGGTAATACTTTGCCACAAGACATCACATGTTTGGCAGCAGATCGCATGTTGATATTTGCTTCATATAACAACATTCTCCATGCTTTTGCCAGGAACAAAGAGGTTTCTATTACCTTACTTATTACTCAGTAGTACAAAACAATTGTGTAGTGTTTGTGGTATCAAGGCAGTTAATTGTCTACAATTGCCTATTTCTGTAGCTGTTTGGTACCTTAAGTTTTAGGGAAACAGGCTGTAGAATAACGAGTAAAAAGCTTAAACTAGGAGAATATAAGAGCAAATTCCATAATGCTGAGCTGTGTTTTGGGTATTAATTACAATAATTAAGTAGCTATTTAAAGATTTTTAAAAAGTCATCAATTCACGTAAGCGAAATTAATTGACAATAAATAATTAAAAGTACTTAGGTAGCATATTTTTTGCAAACAGTTTTAAATATCAGATATAATTGTCTATCTTGCACTTCATGTTGTGTGACCTTTCCATGAATTTTATTTGAACTTGTTGCTCACATCTGTTAGCTGTCCTTAAGTATTATGTTAACATAATAGTCTACCTTAACAGTTTATTAGAAGCATTTCTATTTTGAAATTATAGGTGGTTCATACCTATGAAGGCCACAAGGCAAGGATACACCTTCTACAGCCTTTTGGTGATCATGTCATCTCTGTGGATGTTGATAATGTTCTTATTGTTTGGAATATACAGTCAGAAGGTGAGAGATTTTATTTTTTTTGCTGCTTTATAGGGTAGCACTGTTAGACATTCAGTAATTTAAGGAGAAGGGGTTTTTAATGCAGATGTTCAGAAGTAGTTTATTCTTAAAAAAGGAAATTCTTAAATGATCATGCTACTTAATTCGTGAAGTCCTAATCCTGCAGTAATGTTACGTGAGTGGATACTGTACCACGTGCAGAGGCCCAGTAAGATTCCATATAGATGTAAAAGAGAGAATGATTATATGAAAATTACATTTTAGTGTTCCATTTTCTCGTAAAGTCTGTGATAGAGCAGCTTTGCATTATTTCTGAATTTCTGTAATCACTTGATATTTATCAGACTGGGTACGACTAAATTCTAATGAGCAAACTTTTTGTGTGTGTCAGCATCTTCTCATGCCATTGTCCAGTGCTTTGTGAAATTGTGCTTATCTGTGCCCCAAACATTTTTCTTTAGAAAGCATTAATTGGTGTGACCAATGTTATTCTCTGCACGCTGGTTGTCAAAAGTGTCTGTAACCAGGCTGTAGAGATTTGGAGTTGCTATAACAAGCAAAAGGCATGCTAATCAAATGAGCTGTTTTGCTCAGGCAGGAGCAGGAATCACTCAGAAAGATGTAAACAGGATAAAGATATGGTATTGCCAGTATTGTTGTAGTGGGTAGATTTATAGAGAAGAAATACACCACCAAGTCAACAGATGTTACAGTGTAAAGCAGTTTAGCCCCTTCTGTCACATACTTTCATGTCAGGAAAACCAGTTGCAGGATTTGAAGAGTTAATCGTCTATCCTGCTTTTACATTTGCCAAGGGATGACAAGCCTGCGGATTTGTAGGGGTAGCCACACTAACACTGTTTCTTACTGTTTTTGCAGAGGAATATCTTCAGATAGATTTTGATAAAGCCACTTTTGCAGTTTCTGCACTTCTGCATCCCAGCACCTATCTGAATAAAATTCTCCTTGGGAGTGAACAAGGAACCTTGCAGCTATGGAATATAAGATCCAAGTAAGATTATTGATACTTTGGCTATGTTTCGTGCTCCAAGTGGTTTGATAGGTGACAAATGATGCTGTTAAGTATGGAATCTTTTACTGAGTATTGGCACAGGCTTTCAGTTGGTATATCTCCAGGAACAAAGAATGCTGCTGCTCCCTGAATGCTGATGCCTTTCAGGTTGTGTGTTGTTTACTTTCCTTGCAAAATGTCTGGGGTTGTTCAGGATTTTTTTTTTTAATTCCTTGGAATCACATAGCTTTCCCATGAAAGCTATTGAAATAATAAAAGCATGTAAACAGTAAAAGCATGTTCAGGCCTCCTGCCTCCCATCTTCCAAACTTTAGTTTTTTAGTTATTGTGGGTCCAAGGAGGTGCTGGCAAGTAGAGTGCAGGTATTACTAGCATTTGAGCCTTAGACTCAGATAAGACATGCGTGGACATGCAGTTGTCTCCGAGCATGTCCCAGGAGGTCATCATCCATAATGTCAGTATTTAATTCCTACCATGAGCAGCTGCTTTTCTAAATCATTAAAGTTACAGGTACAGTGAGCTTCACTGCATGTTCATGTTCATATGGCAAATGCGTGTTAGGTCAGCTTGCATAAATCAGTGTTTCCTAACTCAGCTTGCCATGATATCACTGATGCTTCTTTTGTTTCATACATTCACAGCGTGCAGTTATGTCACCATTGTGGTATTAATGCACAACACTAGTTTTTTCAATAAAATTTAGCCATAAGTTTTATTTTTAACCTTGCTTCTTAGTATCACAGGCTTTTTTTTTTTTTCTTTTATTTGACTTATAAGAACAGAAAGCTGATGTGCTTTTCTGTGTAGGTACATATAAAGCAACCATTGTGTCATGGAAAATCCCCAAGGGTTAATTGATTTATGGTTTTTTTTATGTTTGTTTTACAGCAAACTCTTGTACTCATTTCCAGGATGGGGCTTAGCAGTCACAACTCTTGAACAAGTTAGTATTTTTTGTTATCTTTTATTTTCATATGTAACTGGTCAAGAATAACAGGCAAAATATTGTTGTTTAAATTGACATCAGTAAAGATGTTGTGTATTCTCTCATGTAATTGTAGTAACCCTCTCTTGACTGAAGGTTAATTATCTGCTCTTCCTCTATTCCCAGTTCTATTACATTTAGCATCTTGTCTGTTTTGTGTTCATCACATCTATAGTCTTCACTGAACGATGTCATGAATTCACAGAGTTTTCAAGATGCATGTGTATTATGAAGCTTCACTACACTGGTAGTTTTTTGTCAAATTTGTTTTGCTTTGGAGTTTGGTAAAATGTAGATTTTGTTGATTCAGTAAAAGATTTTGTAATGGTATTTGCTATAATTTTTTTTTCGATATAAAAGTAAGGTAAAACTTATCTGTAGCATTGATGACAGCTGTGAAAATGGTCAGAGTTGTCCAGGATAAAACTTGTAAATATGTGGGGGAGTGTGGCAGGGTGTATAATGGTCTTCCGGAACTGCTGGGCACTTAAAGTGGTCTGGTTTTGAAGGAGTCCCAGCTTCTGGAAATAGAATTTTTTTGTTTCTTGCAGGCTCCAGCAGCGGATGTTGTTGCTGTTGGCCTTGTATCTGGTAGTATCATTGTACATAATATTAAGTTTGATGAAACTCTGATGAAATTTCAACAGGACTGGGGTCCCATCACAGCAATATCTTTTCGTACAGGTAAGTCCTAGTGTTTTTAGTGACAATATGTGTGAAGGCCCTAACACTAGTGGAACAGAGGAAAATAGTTTGTGATAAAACATTTCAGAATAAAATTTGTGCTGAGAGTTTCAGTTTTCAAAGGCTGAAGGTAATCTAGAAAAGGTAGCAATAAGTAAGAGAGATCATGCATTTTCGTCTGTTTTATTGCATTTTCTTGTGTTTTTAGTGCACAGAAAGTGACATACAATATACTTCAAAAGAAAAGTTTGTTTACAGTGTGCTAAGGGCTAACACAGTACACAATTGTCAGAGGTATTGTAATCAGTGCATTCTGCTTAAGTGTTCATACCTACTTCTCAGCAGTGTCTTTCAGCCCCAAATAATGTTAATAGTTGGGTATGATGAATAACTGAATGGATGTTACAGGAGAATCTTAACTTATCTTCACAGCTTTTTCTTGTCTAACAAACATGTCCTGATTATTAAAGCTAGTTACTTTAATGTTGATCTTTTCTACAGAGCTGTTGATACTCAATGTAATCTCTCACGAGAGCCTTTTTGTGTCAATATCTATTGTGTTTTCAAGCAAAACCTCTAATTCTGATTACTGGCTTTAGAGGTTTTATTGTTATCTGATATGAAAAAGTAGTATTTTTTTAATCAGTGAGTTTTGTTTCTTTTCTGATAGACATACTACAGTATTTCTGTTAAAACCTATATTATTTCTGGCATCAACTTGAAATTTCTTTTTCCTTGTAATTATAAACTTTTCTAGCATCAGTTTTAAGATGTGACAAGTCAGTAGGGATGAGCTGAATGTCAATAAGCAAACCTTTTGAACTTTTTTTTTTTTTGAGCAGATGGGCACCCAGTAATGGCAGCTGGTAGCCCAGTTGGACACATTGCTTTGTGGGATCTAGAAGACAAGAAACTGATGTGTCAGATGCAAGATGCCCATTCCACAGCAATAGCTGGCATGACATTTGTCCCTGGAGAGCCACTTCTTATTACTAATGGTGCTGATAATGCTCTACGGGTGAGTTACAATTGCTGCTGCTCCCTGGAACCAATACAACAAAACCCAAGTTGCTGGTCTCAATTGAGCTATAGTGAATTTAGTTTAAAGATTTGCTGCTATGTTGTCATTGCTTCATTTACTGCTTTGTAGTACCCTTGAAGAACAAAGCTTTGGATCCGCTTTTCCAGAACCACACTTTATATCCCAGTATTCTCTTACATCTTGACGCATTTTGATGATGTTTTGGATCATAAACAGTTGCTGTTGATAAAAAGTCCCTTGTGCTGTATGTCCTCTGATGCCACTAGGCTTTGGTGGAAGGGCAGAATCAACAGCAGGAAACAAATAAGGTGATGTGATGGAAACTTTCAAAGTTTTAGGGTTAAGGATGAAAGTCAGTGTGTGAAGCTGTCTGCACCAGTTCCCAGATAAACGTGTTCCACTGACAAGAGGTGCAATTATAGGCAAGGCAGTGTTTATCAGCCTGGTTTTTTCTGCTTATTTTGGGGTGCAGATTTGGATTTTTGATGGACCTGGTGGTACAGGTCGCGTATTGAGAAGCCGAATGGGACATAGTGCACCGCCAACAAAAATCAGATATCATGGGCAAAACGGAGAGCAAATTCTTAGTGCAGGTATGAATCTCCATTCTTTTTCAGTCTGATTTCTTGCTGTGATAAAGAAAACATGCAGGGCTAAGTGTCTTTGTTTTATTAATACACTAGATTATATTTCAAGTGTTGTATAATGTGTTTATGAAACATGGTAAGTAGGTAACATAAACAGTGTAATTTATTACTGTAACAAAGTGTTTCACTAGAGTTTTCCTGCTCTAGTAGGAAACTAGTGTTTTCCTAGAGTAACATATCAGCAAGTAAGCTGAAGAGTACTTGAAAGCAGAATAGCAAAGGAGCTGCTCTTATCATCCATATTTATATATTTGATGAATAAAAATGGTTTTGTTATCTTCTGAGCAAGTATTGCTGGTCAGAATGAAACCTGTAACAACTTGCGAAATTTGGTTGTGGCAGGGGAAAAATAAGCAGCGTAATGCATTTAGTAACTAGTTTTTAGTAAATACTTTTTCCACTGGTTTGATCAAACTTTGTGGCTTGTGCTGTCTTTGTAATTTATTACAGCTTACTAGTATCTGTAATATATATTTTCAAGGTTGCTTTTTACTGAGAATACTAATCTAAAAGTGTAAAAATGCATAAGTGACTACCCTTCCTTAGAAATTAGCATATTTCAAAGACCCCTTAGGAGAGGGAAGTGTTAGAACAGACTGTGTTTTACCCCAGATGATTTAGGTGGTGGGATGATAGAGACTCACCACCTAGTCTCTAATTACTCTTAAGTAATTAATTGTCTATATGGGCTACTTCTGAAAACATTACCCTACCTGTACTAAAATCTCTTGCTGGTCATCTAACTAGTGATGTGCATTCATGTAATGAGTTATTGTCTGTACCTTAGCTCACACCAGACAAACCACAATCTCAGTCAAGTGTTGCTTGACAATTCTTCACATTTGTTTTGCAGTGGAGAGGGCACAGATGCAACCTTTACAATGAAAAGGGTCTTAACCTTTGAGATCTGATGTATATGCAGTGTAGAGAGACTAACTCTCTATACTCCTTTTTGAAACAGTGGTAAAGCTTTGTGCAGCAGAAAGGAATTAGGGTTGCCTTTCATGGGCTGCTGGTCTCCTTAGAAGAGGGATCGCCTCAAATTAACTACATAAAATTTCATTATTGTCATGGACATTACAGAGTCAGAGGAATTGAACATGGAAAAGATGTGTGTGAAGAGGGATCATTCTGATAATGTGTGGGGCAGAGTTGTAGGAATGGGGTGTAGGCCATAGAAAATTAGGCTCTGTTAGTTCTGCTACTTAGAGTGTATCTGTATTTATTCTTGGACCAGAATTTTTAGTAAATACCTTATTACAGTGTTTGAAGTTGCTTATTGCTTTTACTTTTCTAGCTCAAATAGCTTATGAGTAAAGTTGATTTTTGCCCTTCACTGCTCTGTGCTAATACTTTCTTAGGTCAAGATGGAACACTGCAATCTTTTTCAACAGTGCATGAAAAGTTCAATAAAAGTTTAGGACGTGGTAAGTATTTCAGTCAAAGTACAAACAAGAGTGAAAAGAAGGCCTGAAAAGCATTATGTAAATGTTGGCAGGCATTATTTTCGCTTCAACTGTTCTATAAAAGTTAATCACCTCAGTTGTTCTGCAAACTGAATCCTTCCTGCAGTAAGTGTACTCTCATATTTGATTGTACTTTAAAAAAGAGATTTCTGATCCTGGCAGTGTGTGTTACTTCACTGTGGCAAACACTGTGCATGATTTTTGTATTAAAAATGTGTAAAACAGTAGCTGATGTTTCAGCATATGTAATTACAACTTTTTATCCTATTTGCATTCTGTTCAATTGACTAAATTATTAGCCAATTCATATTTCTTGACTTGAGTTCCTTTAATTCAGTGTAGAGTTTGACTTAAACAGATCTTGCACATCATGCCCTGGTTAAGGAACATTTTCATTGGGGAGAGCAAGAATCAAAAAGACTAAAATAATTCTTAGTTTTAAGTATCTGTCTATGTTGTTATATATGCATTTGGACCTGTTTGAAAAGATGCATAAAAATTAATTTGGGCATAAATTTGAAATTCAAGATTCTTTGGTTATTGAAAGGTCTGGATGCTGTTTATTGCTATATACAGTTGTGTCTATAGGACCATATTTTTAGCTGTAATGAGGCAATGTCTGCCTCAGGATTTCAGCACAAGGTCCTGGAACAAGTAGACTGAGCAGTGAATTCACAGCTGTGAGTGTAAAAGGCTGGTGGTTTGCGCAGCATTGCATGAATTTTAACAGAAACCATTAGTGTTCCTAGCTCTACAAACCTAGGGAGCAGGGTTTATTTAAGCCAGAATGTTTCTAAATTTAAAAGGAGCTTTGCATTTTGTTAACAGTCTCTTGTAAACCATTATTCTTAGTTCTGACAATGAGACTGAGACCCTTAATGTCTGTTTTTAAGGTTCAATTAATAAAAAGAAATCAAAAAAGAAAGGGCTTAAGCTGGATACCATGGCACTTCCACCGATTACGGCCTTTGCTTCAGGTGAGTAGTCTTTGACATAGGTTACAGACTAAATGTGAATACATTATCTTCATGTATTAATTTCATTTTTTAACCCTCAAAACACTATTATTTTGGAAGCACATGCTATATCTAGATTATTCTGTGGCCTTCCATGAGCTACTGAGTGACAGTTAAAAATTGCATTTGACTTGGTAAACTGTTCCAATATCTCAAAAAGAGCATTTTATATTAAAACATCCTTATTTGGCTCTTGGCTTGAAAATCTCTAGCACGGGAGCCAAAATCTACAGATGTACATATTATTCCAGGCTGGAGAACCAGCAGCTAGATAGAGGATGATCATTGTCAGCTGAGGAAATCTTAGTTGATTTCCTCAGCTTACTGTTGATTTTGAATCCTAAGTACACTTGAGTAATTTTTTAAAACTGAATTTCAAGTAATCCATCCATTTGTAACTCAGTATGCAAATAATGAATCCAACTTCTTTAGGCAGAATTACAGTTATCTTTGCTTCATCAAAATGTGCTTCTTTGAATTAATGACCTCCTCTTCAGACTTGAAATCTGTTTTGTCAAAAGTGTAGGTATTTTTTTCCTGAGGGTGATTTATTGTTTCCTATGTTGAAAGATCTGGATTTACAATTTTGTGGAGCTATTTGACTTCTGTGATACAGACTGTCTGTACACACTTGTTGCAAGTATGTGTGTATATTTTTAAGATTTATATTTAAAATGAATTAATTTTAGAATTATTATTAGAGCTGCCTGTGTTTGAAGACATAAAACCTCAATTTATTTAAGTACATTTTAGAGTTGTTTCTTTTTTCTCTTTGTTCGGTTAAGTGAACCAGTTTGTATCTTATTTTAATCTTTGAAGTTCTAGAAATACCCAGTTTCATTCTCTCAATTTTTTCAAATTTCCAGGAAAAAAAAATCAATTTTTCTCATTATTTGGATCTCTATATATCATATTTGACTACAAAGTTTGGATTTTGAGCTTTCGATAAACAGTTTTCCTGGAAATGCAGAAGAAGTATTTTCCAAAGTGAAGGAGATTTAGCTCTTAAACCTGACTTTATCTGGTGACTTCTCCTGCTTCAATAGCTGAAGAAAAAGTTAAAGACACTCAGCTGGAATTGTGTACAGATTGAGCAGTCTAAACTATTTAAACCAGTTTAAAACATTTGGATTGAAATATGCATTTCAAACTGCAGAGGTTAAAATGTGCAAGGACACAAAGTGTAACGCACAAAACAATGCTTGAGGTTTTGTTGTTAACATTTTAGTTACACTCCATACTGTTTGCCCAGTGGTTTTTCTGAGTGGTAGCCTTTTGAGTGTGCACCAACAAAACAGCTAAGTATGAGCTGTTCTGCCTAAGTGTACTTTAAAATGTCAGGAGAACTGGAGTTTGACTTTGGAATTACTGTTTCTAAAAGGACTCTGTGTTACCTTGCAGAAGTGGCACATCAGAGTGACTGGGATGGTATTGTTGCCTGCCATCAAGGGTATATAACCTGTACAACCTGGAACTATCAGAAAACCTCCATGGGAGCGCACAAACTGAGGCCAGAAGAATTTAGCAAACACAAACCTATTGACATATATGCAACAGTAAGTTTATTTAGGATAAGATTTCTTCAGATTCACACTGTATGCTATTTTGATTCCTGTTGGTACAGAAATAATGCTTAGAATGAAGAAGCACAGTCTAAATGTGTTTTAGTTGCTTGCAGAGTGCTTTCTGCCAGCTTAGTGTGTCCAATGAGCTGGTTTGTAGTGCTTATGGTCTTATGAAAAGTTTTTCTTTTTCCCTGAACTTTCAGGCTAAGTGCACTAACTTTCTGGCTCAGAGAGGTGGTTTGTGTTTATCTTTAGTCTGTCACTGCCATGTAGAGTTCTCTGTATGCCTCTGATGAATAACTTACTCTGAGAATGCAGATTGCTGAAGATTCTGGGCTTTTTTTGGCAGTACAGGGAAGTGTATTTCCAAATTGCAAGAAGGATATTACCTCAGAAACCCTTTCAAACTTGGGTGGACACAATGACATTCTGTCAAACACACATTGATGGAGATACAAATGTTTGCTCAAGTTTACCATTTTTTTAAAGGATGAATTACTGTGGCACACCTCATTTGCTAGGGGTTCATGCAACTCGTGTGTCTTGTGATACTCCTTGTCTTGTGATATGGGTTTTTGATGTTCTGCTTAGTAGTTCAGTGTTAGATAAATTAAATTGTAAATATCCAGTTTTCTTTCGACTTCTAGAGTCTTTGGACTGTATCTTTCCAAAGACATCATGTTACTTTGTTTCTTCCTATTTAAACTCTGTGAACTCACTCTATTTGGGCACACAGCCCATTTGGGCAGGTATTGGTAACATGGGCATTGAAAGAGGCATGCAGTTGCCACACTTACACTTTATCTTAAGGACTGGCTATCTTTATTATTTAATTTACAGTGCTGATATTATTACCTATGGCTTCTGATGGATGTCACCAAGCTAGGATTTCATTATCTTTCATAACCATGCACTGCCATATTTAGTACATCTTGACTATTTGTTCATTTGAAGAGCTTCTCCCTCTGCTTTCTTGAGATGTAATTTGTTTGTTCTTTGCAGGTTTCCTCAAAAAATATGTTGGTGTTTTATATTCCCAATATGCTCTGTACTTCTAACAGCTTCACTAAATGACAGACACCTAAAGAATGGTTTTCATAGGTGCTTTGTTTTGTTGATTGTTTTTTTTTTTATTCCTTTGAAAGGCAGTTGACATTACCTCGTGTGGTAACTTTGCTGTAATTGGGATGTCAACTGGACAGGTAGATGTGTATAACATGCAGTCTGGCATTCACAGAGGGCGTTATGGCAAAGAAACAGGTAAGAACTCCTAAACTTCCAAAATACTGGCACTTAACACCAGTCACCTCATGTTCTGTCACCATGAAAGTTTAACGTAGGTTCTGAGTTGAATTTGGGATGCATTTCAGTTTTTCTGATTATGCTGCACTGTCCTATCTTGCAGTCAGAAACCTGACTTGAAGGACAGGATTCTTGATAATTTTAACACCTCTGATATTAGCATATCCTTGGTTTTATTTAAAACAAAATTGTCAGTTACCACAATGATTAGCACTTAAATGAGATGCTCTGGCCTCCACTCTTTTTGAGATGGAATCCTATAAACCAAGAAGCTCGGTACTGGAAATGTGACTATCTCCTAGATAACTGTTTCCATCTGTTTTGTGCCTCCTGCTTAAAAACGAAAGGGAAGTTGAAGTCCTAAGCAAATCCAGCTATTTGCATATGGTGTTATTTTTAATTATCCAGCTGCAAATTTAGGATGTAATGTGACAGTGCTCTGACATTTCCTTTTAAAGTTGTGTACATATATATTTAATGTCATGTACTCTCATGCATGTTTTTTTGGCACTCATGATCTGAATTTTTTGTTGTAAAAACAAGGATAGAGTCCTGCTGAGCCCTTAAGACTTACTGGATTTCTAAAAGCCATCTAGCTTAGCAAACATCAAGTGGTCTCTTTATAAAATCATTGGTTCATGATTTTATAATCATGGGATGAATTTTCTAATTTTGCTTACTGGCCAGTAGCCCTAGGTATAGATTAAGAAATAAAATTGATCCAAGACAAGAGGAGCTATGTCTTGTCTTTGCACTACAGTGTGCAGTACCTTTAGAAAACTCTGAGACTTTGTGCCTGAACTGAAGTTGTAAATTTTGTCTGGAGTGGTAGGTCCTCTTGGAGGCATTCCTTAAGTGCTTCAAAAAGTCTCTTAAATCTCACAATCACAAAAAGTTCCCCAAACTGAAAGCAGAAATAAGAGCTAACACTCAGCTTCAATTGCACTTCTTACTTATATTCTAGGTGTTTACTTGAAATCAATTTGGTTTCTGTAGAGATAAAAAAAAACCATAGAGTAGGTGGGGCATCTTGTCAAGTGGCTTTCAAATTGTTGAATGCTTGCTGATCATTCATTGTAGTCAGGCAAAGATAAACAAAATAGTGGTTGGCATTCAGCTGATTTCTGTGCTAAGTTTAAATTCTGAAATAATACTCTCTTTTCTCTTGATTTGCAGCACATGAAGGGGCCATTAGAGGGGTAGCAGTGGATGGATTGAACCAGCTCGTAATCACAGCTGGTAGTGAAGGATTAATTAAATTTTGGAAATTCAGAATGAAAGATCTGGTTTATTCCACTGAACTTGCTTGTTCTCCAAGTGGAATTCTGCTTCACAGGGACAGGTAAGAAACTGAAGTTATTTCATGCGTATATCGTTGGATGAACATACGTATCTAAAATGGCAACAGTATTCTTAATTAGAATATATTAGAATTTATACTTCTAATGCTTTGAAATACAACTGACTAGTAGACAGAGGATGACAAGACATTTTATTAGACTGAAGGAATGTAACACTTGTTATTTTTAGGATAAAACATACCTGAAGCAACGTTAGGAAGTTTTTATTTTTTCCTCTCTTGAGTGTTCCCTATCATGTGTGTTGATGTTTCTTGGCAGTGGTATTCTGGGAATTTCCCTTGATGACTTCACTATTAGTGTTTTGGATATAGAAACCAGGAAGATTGTCAGGACATTCTCAGGACACCATGGACGGATTAATGACATGGTAATTGTTAACTAATTCCCTGAACAGGTGACATACACAGATACCTAACAGATTTTACAGATGGTGGATTTCTCTGCATGTGTTAAATCTTTGGGTATTATGTTCACTCTGTGAACAGTAAAGCTGTAGTTCAGCTCCACAGCACTTTTAGCCATGTTAGTTTGGAAATGTAAAGTCATCAAGTTGCCATCTGTTTTTTAATGTGCTTTGTGATTTAACTATAACGTTGCAACAAGCTGATTTGGGGGTCAAACAAAAGAAAGCACTTTGAATAATGAAAATCGTGTTGTGAAGCAAAATTGTGCAGAAATCTCAGCTGTTTATGTAGGAAAGATGAGCAAGCTGAAAACAGGTCTGAGATTATGCAGCACATTGATAATTCCTTATCTACATTTTATGTAATAGTTCATTGTAGTGTTCATTTAAATAGTTTTTAGCTTCAAGTTTATTTATAAATGCTACTAAAATGGTATTTACTTGACTTACTCAACTTTATGCTTAGAAATAGGTTTCCACCATGAACATAAAAGTGAGGACTGAAGTGCTTTGACTAACAGTGAGATATGTCTTGTGTTTTATGTTTGAACCTATTCTTAAAAAGCTTCTGGTTTTGTTCTTTCCTCACTTTCAGCAGTGTATTGTCAGTTTTGGTTTATAGCCATACCATTTCACCCAGGTTTTGGGGAGCAGTCTAATCTTGGCAGGGCCTCCTGTGGGGACTGGCTTACTGGTTGTGCCATTAAATTGAGTATTTTATTTTAGACTTTCAGTCCTGATGGTCGTTGGCTGATAACTTCATCAATGGACTGTTCCATTAAGACTTGGGACCTTCCCTCTGGATGGTGAGTCAGTTTAAAAACATACAGCAGAGGAAATAATCCCCTTTCTGATAAATGGCAGAAAGCCTTCTGGCTTGATTATGTGTCACCAGATGTGATATTCAAAGTTGCACATGATATAGCAGCTCTGCCCACTATTTTAATTGTGTCCAGTGCTAGCAATGCATGTCTTTTGCTGGGTCTACAGAATAACATGGTCCTGAAGATCTGTTGATGACACCTGCAGTTGCCATGTAGTGTGAATGAGTGTGAATTTGTTCTTTGTCTGGAAGCAGCACTATAATCTAAAGGGCAAGAGATTGCTTAAGGTGAATTGCACTGTGATATGCTGAAGTGTTTATAGGATCAAAGAGTGGTTTGAGTTGGAAGCAAAGATCTAATCCAACTGTCTTGATGTTGAAAGGAACTTTTCTCACTAGGTCACCTTACTCAGAGCCCCAGCTTGGCCTTGAATACCTCCAAAGCTGGGCTATGCACTATTTGTTTATGCAACCTGTTCCAGTGCCCCAACCACCCTCACCATAAAAAAAATCCTGCTCTATATCTGAGCTAAACCCACAGCCTTTCAGTTCAAAGCTGCTGCCCCTTGTCCTGTCACCACAGGCCCTGTTAAAAAGTCTTTCTCAGTCTTTCTTGTAAGCTCTCGTTAAGTATTGAAAGGCCACAAGATTGTCTCCCCCAGAGCCTTCTGTTCTCCAGGGTGAAGAATCTCTCTCATTTTCCTCATCCAGAATATGTTCCAGGCCTTGAGTCATTTTCCTGGAGCTGCTCTAACTTCATGTCTGTTTTGTGCTGGGGGCCCCAGAGCTGGNACCATAAAAAAAATCCTGCTCTATATCTGAGCTAAACCCACAGCCTTTCAGTTCAAAGCTGCTGCCCCTTGTCCTGTCACCACAGGCCCTGTTAAAAAGTCTTTCTCAGTCTTTCTTGTAAGCTCTCGTTAAGTATTGAAAGGCCACAAGATTGTCTCCCCCAGAGCCTTCTGTTCTCCAGGGTGAAGAATCTCTCTCATTTTCCTCATCCAGAATATGTTCCAGGCCTTGAGTCATTTTCCTGGAGCTGCTCTCACTTCATGTCTGTTTTGTGCTGGGGGCCCCAGAGCTGGATGCAGTACTCTTGTTGGTTTGTAAAGAGAAGCCTGTTTGCACTTACATTCATGTTAACAACACAATATGGCTTTACATCAGTTATATTTTTCATTTGTTTGTACTTGCAACTGCCAAAAATACTCTTTCATGATCCACTGTGAGTAGTCTTCTCAGAATAAAGTATGGCTGAGAAGTAGACAAGTACACACAAGAAGTTCAGGAGCCCAGGAAAAAAACAGGCTGAGAAGTAACTTAGCGTTCTGCCAGTGCATTCTTTCAGCAGCACATCAGATAGACAGATAGCCTTTTTTTTTCTTTTTTTTTTTTTTTTAAATTTAAGGTAGTGCTGTGCAGTGTGCAGCTCTGGCAGGTTCCAGTTCCAGGTTGTGCCTGGAACTGAAAGGTTTCCTTTTGGTTGATTATTTTTCTTGACATGTTTTGGTAATTTCCTAGACTGTAAAAGTTCTCATTTTACTACCAGAAGTGCATTGCATCTTAACAAACAATTGGCCTGTTCTTGCATGATGAGAGCCACTGGTCTAAAATAGGTCTGGATGGACATTAAGTGTCTTCTTTCCATTATAAATGGGAAGGAAATTAGCTCTATGGCCTTCATCTAACACTCTTTCCCTTGCAAAGTAATATGCCTACAAAAAATTGCAGCATTAATTAATATCAGTTTCTTCTGTTTTTCATTTCTTCAGTAACATAATACATTGCAATAGGAATCTATTTATAATGTTTTTAAAAGCAGTCTGGCAGTAGTTCTCTTTTACATGTAAAAAAAGTAAATATTTTGTATCTTGTCTCTGAAATTCGGGTCAAGATGAAGTCTAGGCAGGTAAATTACAAACTCTGGTTTTAAATGTAATTAGGTTAAATTTTTCTTCCAGTATGTAAAGGCAAGGTTTTCCCATAACTATAGGCAGAGGAGTGTATTGAAAAGGAGGAACAGCTTTTAATAAAAGGCTTGATGCTTGCTTTACCTCTGTGGCTCATAAACAGAAAAAACATCTCATGAACTGTGTGTTCTAAAGCTTCAGCTTTGATACTGTTTATATAAAAAGATGGAGAACATGTTTCTAGAATCCAACATTACAAAAATTACCAATTGACTTTAATAAGTGGTCTTACATCTAGTAACAGGACATCTGTTTTTACTTGGGAGTGGTGTTTAACTGTCCTTATGTAATGCAATGCAGGTCTTCCCAGTGCATGTTTTTAACGCAGGGCTTTTTTAAAACTGGGAAAATATTATGAGTTTACGTAAAGATACTCACAAGCAGGAGCCCTGGCATTATGCATGTATTTCTTTCTGCTGGGCAGCTTGCATAGACAAATTGAGGAATTAGGGGTATGAGCTGACTGTTCATGAATGGAGCACTTGAGAAAAAACAGCGTAAGAGACCTGTTAAATGTGAGCTCAACATAATAATACTTTCCTTTTAATTGTCCCAATACTTTTAATTGTCTCAGTTGTGCAGTTAGGCAGGAAGCATAAAGGTAGATGCCTTCAGCCCCAATGCAGGATTGATTTACCTTCTTGTGTAAAAATTACAAGTGTGTCTTATTTCCTGTAGTAGATTGATCCCTCCTTCCCCCAAGCCTGTAATTTTAATCATGATTTAAGTTCAGTAAGTAGAAAAACTTAATTTCTTGTTAAATTTGTTTTGGAGTTCTTTGTGGTTGGTTTATTGCAAAGAATTTCTCAGTTACAGGTAAGGATTGTTATAAAAAGATGCATTTGAAACTAAGAAGAAGTATCTAGGGTAAATTTTTCTTGCCATTGTGCACTATGGACAGAATGTATCTTTTTATATACATATACATATATTTATATATATACATGTAAGCTTGGGATTTATGGGTTTAGTGTTTATATATTTTATATTGAAAGTGATAAATTATTTTTCTTTTACCTGAGATTTGCAACATGTGTCTATGAACTTGCATAGGGAGCAAAATACTCCATTCAGGGGAATAAGGCTTTTATTTTTGACATGCTCTCTCAAGCCATCACAGGAGTGCTCAGTATCTAAGAAAATACATGCCCATAAGATTTTGCATTTTAAAATGCTGTTTTATGTCAATATTGTTTCTATGGTTAGTGAACAGAACAGGGCTGTAGAGCTGTAAACAAGAACAAAGTATTCACATTCTTCATTTGTTCTTTTTGTTCTCTTGGTGAACTGGTTGTCAAATTTAACTTAAAATTTGAAGTAACTGAAATTTGTATTTCAGCAAGTGACAAGCAATGCTGTCAACCTGGGCTTCAGTGGAAGTCTGCTAGAGAGTGCATCATCCAGAACTTAATGTCTCATTGTTAAAGTAGTTGCATAATAATATGTTATTAGAATGTTATAATAGTTGTATTTTAACTTTGTTTTTACATGATATTTTTTCAATTTTCTGCAATCATGGAAAAAATGACCAAGGACTGGTTTGTCAGGCTGAAGATATGGTAATGCCAAAACTGTTGCAGATAATCAAACTTCACATTGTACAGTTCATACTTTATTCTAGAAACATTAGGAGGTGCTAGTTTACCAGGTATATATGAAGTATGGTCAGAGTGGGAATTGTCAGTCTGAGCAACTGGGCTGACTGGAAACTCAGAATTTATGGCCAGTCAAAGGTTTGTGTTAGGCATAAGGAGTTGACTGCTTCGTCACATATTCTCCAGGGTGTAGATGTCTAAGGAGGTGCCAGCTTTATCTGATTTTGGAGCATTTTGTAGAGACAAGGGGTTTGTTGCACAGTGCTGTTCACTTGCTGTGTTTATATAATATATTTGGATTTTTCTACTACCCTGGCTTGTTTCCATACTTCTAGTGGCCTGTTTGCATTTAGCTGTAATTCAGATGTGTGCAGATAAACAAGTTTATCTTGCTGATAATTTCTCTGTTGTGTTTTTCTTCTCCATAGTCTCATAGATTGCTTTTTGGTAGACTCTGCAGCTGTGAGCCTTACTATGTCCCCTACAGGAGATTTTCTGGCTTCAGCACATGTGGATGATCTTGGAATTTATTTGTGGTGAGTATGTAATCTGTTTCTACTCAGAATTTAGGATGGGACAGAGTTCTTTTAATCACCTTTATTGCAAATAGAGAATACCGTGTGAAGTATCATCTCCAGTGTTTTGTGTTCTCTGGTTCTAATTACAACAGGTGTTTTGTATTGCTCTGATTCATAAGCCATGAAATTTCCACAATTAAATTACTTATTCAGATAGTTTAAATGATCTCTTTTTTTTGAAATGTTTCTTACTCTTAAGAGTTCCTGTTATGCCATTTGCAAAGTTTTTCCTAGACTCCATTTCCTCCACCTCTTTGAAATGTCTTTGTTCAAACAGTGCTTCTTTCTGAAGTGCTTTTCTTGTCCAGATGTACAGTGTTGTCTGAGACTTCTGAGTGGTATATGAAAGTTGTGATTATTTCTCTTTATTAGTGGTAAGTGAGCACAGAAGTAAAATGTGATTTCATTCAGTTTCCTCCTGATACAGCCTTAAAGCAAATGCCTGTTTGGGTCCAGTACTGAAGTAACACACTGTTAAAATGGCTTGGGTCTTCTTCCCATTTAATTGACAGATTATTTCAGGATATATATGTTGGCTGTAGTTTTGTCTGAGGAGTGTTCAGTTGTTAGGTCTTCCTGTGGTTAAGTAAAAGTGCATCCTTGTGGATAACAACAGACGTTTTTACCTAGCCCTGGTCTATATTGACAAAAGAAGCAATTTGCCAGAATTATTTGTGTGCATGTTTCAAACCTGAAGAAAATTTGCTAGGAGTATTATCCTAAAATCCTCTGCAAGCAGGATGAATCACTTATGTTTGCATAATGTGTGGTGCATAATGGGCTTAGCCTGGAGAAGGCTCTGGGGAGACCTTAGAGCCCCTTCCAGTGCCTAAAGGGGCTCCAGGAGAGTTGGGGAGGGGCTTTGAACAAAGCCTTGGAGTGACAGGAAAGGGGAAATGGCTTCAAACTGAAGAAGATAGATTTAGATTACACATTGGAAAGAAATGTTTGATTGTGAGGGTGGTTGAATGCTGGCACAGGTAAATGTGGTTTTTTTGGCCGTCAGGACCATGGCAGGTATTGCCCCTGTCCAGGGCACCGGTGAGGTCACGCTTCAAATTCTGTGTTTAGTTCTGGGCCCCTCGCTTCAAGAAGAACATTGAGGTCCTGCAGCCTATTATTATTATTATTATGTTCTTGGCAATAGTACTTGAACATAACATTTATATTTCAGATGTTCAGGTGAGTCTATTGCCACGCTTCATTTCCTGCATATCTGTTAGATGAGGAGCTAATCTTGAATAGAGCCTGGTGAATCACCATGCTGCAGCAGTATTAGACTGTGGTACAAATTATGTCTGAAGTACTTGTTCCTATTCATCTGGAGATGGCTTTTAAAATGCCTGTCTTATTTTTTCAGGTCAAACCGTTCTTTGTATTCACTTGTGTCATTACGGCCCCTTCCTGCAGATTATGAACCATCTTTGGTGACACTCCCCAGCACCTGCCCCATGCAAGGTAATCCTCAGATGAAAGTGTATTTTATTTTTCCCTTGCAATTTGTTCCCTTGCTTGTATGCCAAAGATTCATTGTGATTGTCTTGTTGGCAAGAGAATTGGGTTCATCTGACCTGGCATGTGCCTGTTCCCAGTGAAAGAAAGGCCTAAGTGGAATTTTTTGCTAAATTGTGAAGTGATTGTGCTTCAGAAGTCCCCTAGATGGAGATCTTGTCTGCCCAGGTTTGGAGTGCCTACATTTGCATCTCCATCTGGAGGAGAAGCACACCTAGCTATTGGCCACTAGAGCATACCTCATGATGATGGCTGCTTTAGCAAGCACATACTTGCTTTACATACTTAAACTAGGGGGACTAAGTCATCCCAGAACTCTGAATGTTTTTGTCCTGATTCTACCTGAAAGCTTTAATCCACTTTGTGTCTTCAGGAAATGTAAAGTTCCTGTTTAGATGCTAAGGGCTCTTAATGGGTTACATTCCTTTGTTGTTTCAGGCTTGTCTATTAGATTCATTGTTTTAGCCAAGTAATGTTTTCCAAAAAGAAAGGAAAGTAGACATGTTTGGTCAAGACCACACAGGAAATCGAGAGAAAATTGAGTGGCTGACATAATAACTTTTCTTGTGGAATGTTGTGCTTTAATGTTGAGATTTTCTTCATTTTTATGTGCCACTTCAGTCATACCTATGAAGAGATAGTGAATATGGTGCAAGGATTTAAATACAAGGATTTCACAGCTTTATAATGTAGAACTAAAATTACTGTGTATATATTTTTACAGTAAGAACAATGGATTACTGTCAAAATTTTGTTTTCTTTAATAAATCTGTAAACTGCTTTTATATAACTTCAGTCGAAGCAGACAAATCTTATCAGTCTTTAAAATTTGGTTATTAAATTCTGCATCTTAATATAGTCTTTTAAAATTATTCAGTATTTAATAAGGCTAGTACAGATTGTTTCTGTAGCTTTACCGCTCTATGTTACGTTAGCACCTATGTCTATAACTATTACGTATTTGTTATTCAAAAATTGCAAAAAAAATTGAGGTGTTGGGCTTGAATTTTTAAAAAATGAATGTGGAATATGAATGTTTATAAAAGATATCTATTTCTGCAAGATGTGCATGTGTCAGGAGATGAAGAGCCATGTGATGAAATGATAGAATATGTCTCACCTGAGCAATTGGGAGAGCAGCTGGTGACCCTTTCCTTGTTACCGGAATCGAGGTGGAAAAATCTCCTCAACCTTGATATCATCAAGGTACTGAAACTGTGCAAAAAATAGCTTACATCCATGTATTTGCCCTATTTCTATGAAATGCATTACCTATTCAGGAAACTTGATCCTGCTTTTCAGGTATTTTTCAAGATTTTGCAGTACAAGTCTATGTGGTGCTTTTCACAGTTCCTGGGTTTGGGAGAGGGGCTGTTTTTCTGGTGAATAGTAGCTTCATAATTAGTGGTAAAAGATTTTACTTGTATATTTACTTTTCAGTTAGTCTTTAGAGTTTTCACAGTATTTTAAAAATGAAGCTCTTGACAAAGAAAATATTCCTACATGCTTTTACTGTGATGATAATGATTTTAATTCAAATATCTAATTAACAGAAAAAAAATAAACCAAGAGAGCCACCAAAAGTTCCAAAGTCAGCACCTTTCTTCATCCCAACACTTCCTGGTCTTATACCCCGATACATTCCACCAGAGGAGGAAAATGATACACAGGTAAAAACAAGAATCAATGTAATTGTGTTTATGTAATGTATTTTTAAGGAAATCTCAAATGCTTTTTAGTGTTGGGTTAAATGACTTGACTTTAAAGTACCAGTTTTAACTGACTATATTGTTGCTTTATTTCTCAAAGTCTTATTCTCTCAGTAGAAAAATAATGTAATTGAGTTGTAAAAATGTGTTTGCATATTCATGGACACACTGGTCTGCTTTTGTGGTCTAGTCGAAGGTGGTAAACCTTGGCATACTGGCGCAGAAATCTGATTTCTACATTCATCTTGAAGAAGCCCTGAGCACTAACGAATGTAAGTTAACAAAATATTTCACTAAAAATGTTGACGCTGCTTTTATTTTGATATATATGTGGTTTCTAATGTCAGAATTGTAACAGATGTGAGAAAAAAAATATGCATAGTACAGTATAAAACGCAAAGAAGATGACTTAATACACAGATAGCCAGACTAGATCAAAGATCCATTGGTGCTGCAGCATGGAGCACAATTCTGGCTAAAACCCTTATGGAGAAAAAAGGTTGTGTTCCTAAGATCATTGACCTTTTTTGAAAACTGTGATGATATTACCCAGAAAAGGTGCTATGTATTATTTCTGTGGAAAGGAAGGAAAGAAGGAAAGGATTGATTTGGTAAGGAATAGTCTGGTGATTCACTGAAACATGAAAAACGTGGTGTGCCTAGCAAGGTCTCCTTTCAAGGGCTACCTCACCAGACATTCAGCGAACTTACAGTGTTAATTCCATTGCCCTATAATGGGGCAATGGAATTTAAAGCTTAAGAAGAAATAAATTATACAAAAAAATAAGGTGTTGGATTTCTTTCAACATTCCGTTTGTTTTGAAATTTAATCACTTAAACGACCTGTGGAATGTACCGGTTTTTCATGTTAATCTTAGGATGCTACAGAATCATCGAAACTTAGATTTTTTGAAATGATTGCTAATATAGCTGACTTGGAAATGTAAATGCAGAGTAACTTGTCCACAGAGCAGTTCTGTTGGGAATTCTTCTACCCCTGCTTAAACTCTCTTGAGATGACCAGCTTACTAAAGTGCACTTAAAATGTTTTGTATGCAGAACTTTATTATCTGTAACAAACGGGGCATGTTCTTATGCCTTACTTTTGGTATTTCAGTGTTTTAGTTTGACAGTGTTCTATTGAAGTGCCTCAGAGCCCCTTAGAAGAGGTGAATGTTTAAAAACCTTGCAGAGGCTGGCTGTTCCAGGGAGCAAGTGCACTCTGATGCGTTGTGGTAGTGGACATGCGGACCTGCCTCAGGCCACCTCTGCTGTAAGGCAGGTGTGCTCCAGGGTCTGTGCCACAGCCACGATCCAGGGAGCCTTGTGATCCTAGCTGGGCAAGCTGCTGATAGGGAACATGGCTCTTTGCTTGCTAGATTACAGCCATCTCTTCTAAACGTGACTGGACCGTGCAAACAAAAAGAATCCTGCTGGAAACCATCCTGGTTTACTGTTGGGATGGAAACAGGGCTTCACACCTCAGGTCAGGACCGTGGAACATAGATTGAGCTGCAGCCTTTTCCATGTTGTATGTGTATCAACTTCACAACATGTTCCACGCTTCATTTGTTTAATGTCGTAAAAAAAGATATTTAATGCATCTGCTTAGTACTGTTAAAATCAGTTATATTTACAACTAGATAATTATTTTTGTAGGAATCAAATATCTATTTATAACACCTGAGGAATATTAACCAATGGCTAATACCATTAGCTACCGTGAAGTTGGTCTTCTTAGCAAAAGAAATATTAATCACATGCATTTTAAAAATGTTGTAACTATCAGTTGCATTTGCAACCAAACATATTTTTGCCACTTCATTTTAAAGCAAATAGATGGAATCCTCATAGGTCATCAGGTAGGATACTAGAAGTCCTGAGAAGAAGCAATTATGAGGAGGAAGAAAATTTGTAAATTGCAGGTATTTCTACTATGAAAAAGATTTTCCCCTAGCACCCTCCAGGCACTCACTTAACAAAAGTAATAGTTTTGTTAGATGCACCAGAAGATCTCTAGTTTTGCTTAATTTCAACTAGAGTAAAGATGCCTAGTAAAAGTAGTGCTCTCTGTCTTTCAGAGTATATTCACAGTTAACGGCTCCAAATCTCAAGTATGTGCATCCTTTCTGCCAAGGGATGTGAAATGACAATGTTAGGGGGTTAATTAGAATTTTTTTTTACTTAAAAGACAGAAGAGGGAAAAAATTGAAACAAATACGAAGATATTACTTGTATTTTTCAATTATAATTAAAGCACATCTGTACTTTTAGTGTGTGGTGGGATAGTAAATTAAAGATGGGAGACATTTTGTTGAAAACAAGAAAGTAAGGAAACAGTAAAAACTTGAAATTCATAGTCACTGCTTAAGAATTTTAGAATAAGCCTGTCTTGTGAAGGATCTGTTAGGTTCTGTTCTGCAGGTGTTACTGATAATGTGTCCCCCAATGTTCTAACGCAGATAAAGCTCCACTTGACTTACTGAAAAGCTTGGGACCATCTAATATTGAGGTAGAACTACGGGGTTTGGCTCCTGAAGGTGGTGGCTCAATGGAGGTGATGCTGAGCTTTCTGAGGATGATTGGGATGATGCTGAACAAGAAGTACAACTTTGAACTTGCTCAGGCGTACCTGGCGCTATTTTTAAAGGTAAAAATTTTTTTTTATAAAATTTATGTTACTCCTATTCAAAATAATGGTTATACAGTAAAAAGATATAAATTGTCTGCTCAAATTAGCTGAAGGGATTTTGGTTGATAATGGTTTTAAAATGTCTTAACTGAAGGTATTGGATGATTTGGCAACTCATTTCGTGACAGTCAAGAAAAACTTGCAAAACAAAAATGTTGTGAAAAGGCCCCTGCCAGACAGGTTGTGTTCTAGTATTCCTTACTTAGAATTGCTTTTATTTTTTTGTAACATTCCTAACTTCTTAGTGGTTGTTAATTGTTAAACTAAGGTATGCTATATCTTAAATAAGCAAAGAATTTAATACACAATGGTTGGGAAGTAAATTAGACATTTTGTTGGATTTATCACTAGACATTGCAAGCCTGACCTACTTCCATGTCAGTGAGCTGCCTTTCTTGTGTTACCTGTTGAGTATCACAGAGCTAATAAAACGATTCCAGGGTGTGTGTAAGTTAGAAAGTTACTCTACTGAAGCACAATAACAGTTATTCTTAGAGAAAAAGTGGTTCTGCAGAAGATTGAAACCCTGCTGATGTACAAGAGCTTAAGGTACTCTGATTTATGAAATCAAGTGAAAGCAATTAATAACAGTTTTCTTGGAAAACATTATTCTAAACATTCAGACACATGTAATACCAGGGCATCCACAGCTTCTCTGGGTAACCTGTTCCAGTGCTTCACCATAGTCACAGTAAAGAATTTTGTCTAATATCCAGACTGAACCTACTATTTTTCAGATTAAAGCTCTATATCAGGGCTCCTATATTTAAATTGTAGGCTGGGAAATAAATATTCCATCCATTAAGTGGTAATAATTGCTGCAAGTTCTTTCTGCTTTAACAAGGTTGCTGTTTGTCACATGAGGAGACCTCATCCATCTCTATCACTATAGTGTGTGCTAGCATCATTCTTCTTGATGTGTGCAACATGGATAATTAAAATAATAATCCTGACTGACTTTAGCACATCTGCCTAGCCTTTCTAGCCTAAAGAGGAATTTCTGATGCAGGTCAGAATGTGTAGAAAGTTACCCTCTAGGGAAGTGTGTGATGAGAAGAGATTCAGCAGCCTTGCTAGAAGATGATCTAGTAAAAATATAGCATATTTAAGACATTTTGCTGCCTTATCCCATCAAGTACATGAAAAATGGCTTGTAAAGACTAACAAAAGAGAGGCAATATTAAATAGAGGAAATTAATTGAAGGAAAAGAGTCCTTTTCTTATTTGGGACATTTCCTGAAAGCAAGGTATTGGAATTGAATGGGGAAAACAGTATTTTAATTTTTTTTATCTGTATTTGTTTCTCTAACTGCTTGTTTTCATTTTCAGTTACATCTTAAGATTCTCTCATCGGAGCCAAAACTCTTGGAAGAATTATCCAAATTGTCAATGCAACTTGAGGAAACTTGGATTCACTTGCAGGCTCTCTTCAATCAGAGCCTGTGTGTTTTAACATACATGAAAAGTGCTTTGCTGTAAAATATGTCAGGGTTTTGTCTGCATAAGATTTCTCTCAGAGTAATAGTACAATTTATTACTAAAAATACTGGATTCCAAAAATCTTACAGGGTCTTGGAATCGTACAGTCATTAAGGTTGGAAAAGACCTCCCAAGACCATCAAGTCCAACATTCTGCTGGATAGCACCCTGTCCACTAAGCCATATCACTAAGTGCCAGACTACTCATTTTTTTGAATACTTCCAGGGATGGTGATTCCACCGTCCTGTTCCAGTGTTTCTTCTGGTGCTGTATTTTATACATGTACATATGGCAGAGTATTTTAGAACATTCATAACTGCCTATTTTTGTTCACTTCAGTTGAAGAAAAATTACTAGGTGCAGCTAAAGTATTTGTTGGTCTGTGCTGGACAGACATCTGGATTCAAGGCCATGAGCAGCCTGGCCTTATGGCAGGTGCCCCTGCCCACAGCAGGGAGTTGAAAGCAGATGGTCTTTAAAGTTCCTTCCAACCCAAGCCATTCAATGATTCTCTGATTCTATGGCTACATAAAATGTAGTTCACAATGAAGGAATTACTTGCAGTAAGAAAAAAGAAGTTGGGAATGTAACTTATGTGCAGGAGACCAAAAACTATATTGTTCTTAATAAATTGTTGATGCAAAAAATAAAACAAAAAGTCTGAATTGTTAACACTTCATTAATGTTAATTTAAAGCAAATTAATCTAAAAATTGTATTCCTCAGCAGTTAGAGCACTTTTCTTATGATGGTTGTAAAATTCAGTTGTCTTCTCACTTTTGCAGACATCTGTTTCTCAAGGCAAAGATGTCCAGCTGTACTAACAATGATTGAACTTCAAAAAAACCCTAAAAACCAAAGCACCAAACTAAACAAATAAAAACAGATTTTTGGGAGGCCCAGTTGCATATGAAAATAGTTTCTTTTCTTAAGGAAAAGGAGGAAAGATTACGGGGAAAAAAAGCTCTTTGTTTTGAGGAATTTTTAATTCAATCAGATGGGGTTTTTTACAAATTGATACTCAGGTTTCAAACCATAACATTTTGGCATTGTTTGGGACCTCATGAATGAGATTGTCTTGAGATAATCTCACTCATGAGAGATCTTTGCCATTTGAGAGTACTTCCTCCCAGCAGAAGAATCTGCTTTGCTAGATTTCACATGCTAAAGCTACATACACAGACCAACAGACTAACTAATACAAATATATGCAATTTCAATGAGTAAACCTGAAAGGTGATTCATTGCATTTGGTAGAAGACTGAAGCAATAGTGTGGGTCAGTTGTACTGTATAGCTGTTTGGTTTTTCTTTAATGCCATCAAGTTGTAGAACCCCTTTTAGTCATGTGTACTGGAACAAATTATTTGCAAACATGGAATCATACAACAATAGAAGGGCTTGGGTTGAAAGGGACCTTAAAGATCATCCACTTCCAACCCCTTGCCATGGGCAGGAACACCTTTCACTAGACAGGTTGCTCAGGGCCCCTTCCAACCTGACTGGACACTTCCAGGGATGGGGCATCCACAGCTTCTTTTGGTAAACTGTCATGGTGTCTCACCATTGTCACAGAGAAGAATTTCCTGTTAATGTCCAACCTGAGCCTACTGTCCTTGTGTCTGAAGCCATCATGTACACACAATGTTTCTTACAAAGTTTGCCACTGAGATTTAAGAAAATTCTTTATACCACAGAATTATTAGTTTCTGGTGATAATGGTTCTTGGCAACCCATTGCTCCCAATTTATTGGATCGATCTGAAGTTGTCCAAAATCCCTTAAATGTTGGTATAATATAGAATGAATCTCTCAGCTTGCAGGCGTTACTGTAACTCCTTTAGAAGATCTTACATATAAAATCTATACTGTATAAAGACAGATATAAATAAAGACAAAAATAAAGACAAAATGTTCAAAGGTTAATAAGGCAGTATTTGCAGACCTTTCTCTTTGGAGGAAGGAAGAGTGGATAAAGAACTTTGATGTTGGATCATAGGAAGGGTCTGTCAAGCCCTGTATTCTGTCTCCAGCTGGAGAAAGGAAGAGATGTAGTTTAGCAGCCTGGTTGTGTATGAAGTGATTGTTTCTCAAGCATATCACAGCAGCTTTCAGCAGACAGCAATTAGATACTCTGTGACCCAGCTGTAGCCTGACAGTTGTGTTTAATGTTCTGTGACAGACCTTTTGTTCTCTGTGAGTTCATCTAATCTCTTTAGAACCCATTTGTCCTTCACAATATCCTGTAGTAATGGGGCCTACAATTTAATTAACAGGAATAATGTATTTCTGTTTATGTACTCCAGACCTGCTATCTTCTAATGCTGTATGCCTCTCCTTGAATGTGAGAAATATCAATTGTGCTCTAGTCTTCGTGCTTCACAGACTTTGCATCAGAGCAGTGGTGAAAGGGCTTCTACTCATGAAGGACATAATTTATTTTGCTGAGTGCACATGTCTGCTTTTTTACTGACATCCAAGAACCTTTTCTGGATACAGATGTTTAAATCTGTATGTACAAGATCTGTCTACAAAACCTGTAAGGATTGTAGAGTGGAGGGGTTTTTTCTCGTTCGATTTTCATAGTCTGCTTGATCTTACGTAATCATAGGAAAGAACTCTGCCAAACTGGCTATGTTCTTCTTAAAACAGAAACATCAGGATAATTTTTGTGAACAATGTATGTATAACACAGTTGACATGATGTTTGCAGTCTGTATGACCTCATTAAATGTTTTTAATGCAGTTTCTTATATCATACACAAATGTCTTTGAAGTCCACCTGGAGCACTTCAATAACTTTCTTCAGAATATAGTATGTGGATGTGAGTGATATCTCACCTTCTTTATTCTTATGTCTTTCTCAAAATTTCTGCTCATCACTGCTATTTCAGGGGTGTTTTACTATTATTAGAGCTGTAGAGTCTTCCACCAGTAAGTTCTGATTGTTTCATGTTCTTGGTCTTTTATCTTGTCCTTCTTACTCCACTTCAAAATGATGAACAACTTGCTGTTAATAAAAAACTTCTTCAGAAATAAAAAATAATTTCCTCCTGTTAGTGGATGAAAGTAGATATTTCACCTGCTATTTCCTGTATTATTCCTTCACCTGAGACATCAAGGACAGTATTTTGTGATATTAGTCAAAAATTGTTGATTACAAGTGGTAACACACATGAAAACTGAATTTGATGATTTGGGCTTTGTGTTGCCCATAAGAACTCGCTTTAGCATGGTGCTTTTGTAATGGCATATGAAATAGGATGTGGAAAAAGTGCTAGATGGATGAAGGGATATAATTGTTAATTCTAGGTTTTCTTCCAAGAGGGCAGCTACTGGGGATTTTACCATTCTTACACAATGCCAAGCCCATCTTAAGCTAGCTCTGAGTAGCAGCTTGTTGTTAAAATTCTATGTGTTATTGTGTGTGTCACAGTGTTCCTTCCAGCTTCCTCTCAAGCCTGTACCCATCTCTGTCCCTGTACTTCCTTTTCACCATGATTTTCTCAGCTCTTTTGGTTTCTGAGTGCAGCTGGTGCTCTTAGCAATTCCTGCACATAGCAGTCCTGTTGAGTGAGGTTCTCTGTACTTCCACTATTTTCTTTTGACTTATTTTCTCCAAACAGATTTGGTACTCATGGTTGTTTTGACTCTGAGCCTGGTAGTTGGACCTTGCTACCTGAATTTGCTATTGAGTGTATTCAGATGCTGGACAGTGAACTTTGCTCTTCTCTGAACCATAAGAAGCCTTCAGTCTTAGTAGTCTTTGCTTTCCTTTTTCATTCAAGTAAAAATAGAGGTATTATGAAGAGATGCATGCAAACATGAAGAGGATACCAATGTTTACACTCGCTACATTGTTCAGTAGCCAGCCTATACCTCTGACTTGAAGCACTCCAACATTTTGTGCATTTCAAATTTAACTCTTACTTCTTCAAGAAAAATATAAGAAAGATCTTGTATCTGTGCAAGTTGCCGTACTACAAGTGTTGTAGTACTAGAGTAAGGAAACTGGAAGATACTCATTTGCATTCTGTGAATTAGAAAAGGCAGGCTATTTGTTTGCATATTTGAACTCTATTAATGAGCTGTGTTGAAGGAGTTTAGCATTGTTTAAGGATCACTGTTATATAATTAGTTTACCATGTTGTCTGTTGGCATCAGCTGATGTTTCCTGGGTATTGTAAGTTAATCTTCTCAGCACATCACCATTTGTATCTTAAGAACTATTTGTTTTATGAAAAATTATCTTTTAATAAAAGTAATTTGCCTTTTTAGAGATGAGGAGTCCAATCGGTGTCGTATTTGATGCCAGTGCAAGGACTGGCATGCTTTACTTTTTGATGTGTTTGCAATATGTGTTAGAGGAGACTAAAATGCTGTCATTAAATGTCCTTAAAACCTGTGCTTTTCTTTTTGTGAAGCAGTGGTGAATTGAGGAAAGCAAAATGAAAGATAAAATAACTAAGATTTTTCTACCCTGGCTGTTATGTGTTCTACTCTATGATTCTGTGTTCCCCAGAAGGATTAAATGAGCTCTCTGATGCTTGTTGCACATCACAGAACTTTGCTGTTTAGTAGCAGTCTCTGAAAAATTACTTTCCTCCACTGATGTGTGCACTGCTGGTTTGTGAAACAGCTCATGTGTCTAAGTGGAATTACATACTACTTCCCTGACTGTCCAGTGTGTTAAAAGATGTGCTGGCTCTATGACTGTTAGATTATGAGTGTTTTAAGGGTCCTCACCCTGAAGGATCAGACCACCTAGGTGTTTTGCAGTTCAGTTTTGGTGTTCAGTTACCTGAAATCACCCATAGAATAAGTCAGAATAAGGTAGAATAAAATACTTGCAGAATCCTCACTCAGTTGCTATTTTTGTAGAGATTATGGAAATAAAAAGAAACTCACCTACTTAAGTCCAGAGGATTCCTTCACCCTTTTT
This sequence comes from Leptocoma aspasia, assembly GCA_013399835.1. Taxonomy (NCBI): domain Eukaryota; kingdom Metazoa; phylum Chordata; class Aves; order Passeriformes; family Nectariniidae; genus Leptocoma; species Leptocoma aspasia. The sequence continues at coordinate 132,419 of VXAX01000379.1, forward strand.
TGTTAGCCTGTAGCCAAGCTGATAGTTGCCTTACAGCTACACAGCTGAAGATCTATCTCTTACTGTCTCTCAAGTTGCCCAATGTTGGTCTCAGAATGAGACATGAATTTAGCAACTCATCTCATCCATTAGCACTCCAAACACTTTTTGAGGGTTGTTCAGATTCACATGCCTCAAAAGGATTTTGTAAGTGTAGCTCACTGAAAAACGTAGCCATGACATTCTTTTCTTACAACCAGCGATTCCTGCTGCTCGGGAAGTGTTCCATCTGTTTGGTATGGCTAGAACTGAAAAGTCACCAGCCTTTTGTAATGCAACATGTCCCTGTCCTGTGGAGCAAAGGTTAAAGCCCAGATAAATGTGTTTTCAGAGTGTGTCAGGTTACATGTTTTGTTGAACATCAGGTTTGATCACACAGGGTTGTGCAGCTGGTTGTTCTTCACATTTGTGATTAACCTTTGTGTTTGCCCATTGCTTTGGGTTGATGAAAGGGTGAGGGATGACTGCCCAGTTCTCTTTGAAGAATTACATTTCAACAGAATCAAGACAAATGTAAGCCATTTCAGCAGTGCTTACATCAGTGCTTAATTGAGATGGTTTATTCATGGTGCTAGAGTAAACAGCACCATCTGTACAGAGATCCCTGCAGCTCCCTTTGTATTGGTGGGTGAGGATGACAACCCACTGGTGCATATGGAAAGGGCAGAAACACTTGATACTTTTCTTTTGCTTCAGTCTCCAAAGGCAAAGCCTGCTTCCGTTTTTAGTGCGTACCAGCATCCTCTCTAAGGGAGTTGTCAGCAATGGGAGAGAAATGGGTTTGAAACTTTGGAGTGCAGAGTTCTGAAGTCACCTTATAACCAAGGGGCTGCACAGGACTTGTGCACACATGCTGTCCAATGTGACAGCATTGCCTACCAGTGCTTGTCACTGCATTGGCATCGAGGAGGTCCCTGACAACGGGGTTGAAGCTGTTGTGCCCATTTTTAACAGAGGTGAAGTGGAGGATGGTGGGAACTGTTGGTTCATCAATCTTCCCTCATTCTCCAAAACAATCATGGAGCACATGCTGCATGTGCTTTTGGAATTCATCTCTAGCGTACAAAGGGAAAGATTATGATGAACAACCAGCAGAGAGTCACAAAGGCAATTCATGCTTGCCCAAGGTGTTTGCCTTCTAGGATGAAATGGCTGGTTGGGTGCACAAAGGAAGAGCCATGAATTTAATGATCAAATTTAGTGCAATTACAGCAGTCTGTGATTACATTATCATAGTCTATTATGAAACACTGTAAATTGCTACTCTGAAAGTCAACAGGCATGCTTTCAGTTAATATTTTGCAAATTATGGTGCTTGTTCACGGCAGTCTATGTACCATGTACCTTTTATACTGCGAGCTGACTTAACCATCATATTGGTTCTGCAGCACCGAGGTGTGAATTACTTTTGCAGTTATCCGTTATAATCAACATTACAGAAATTAATTTAGTCACGGTCTAATTATGCCTAATGCATGATTATTTTGTTTAATATCCCATAGCAAAGAAGCTCAATAAATTAGATGCAGAATGTTGAATAATGCTAATGGCATTTAAGAGATTTGCACTGAGGTATAGAAGAATTAGACTGCCAAACAAGTTGAAAGTATTTCAAGTTAATGGCTGATAAAAAATTATTCTAGAGTTGGTGTGTGCCACAACACACTTGGCTGTTTTATAAGTTCTTGTCTTTTATCCATGGAGGTTTCAATTTTGTGTGTCACCACTGTGTCATGTCTCCTGCTGCAGCTTTCTTCTTTTTACGATAGCTTCCTCAGCCTGACTATTTCATAAGCACTTGGTAACACAGTTTGTGCTTGAGCAAAGACTCTTCCTGGGGTACAAGGCACTTTGGGAATGGTGAGAAGTCCAAGAAACACTGTTAAAAGAGACTGCAAAACCACATAGCCAGCTGAGAGTGGCAAAGTGCAGTTTTCTTAGTGTGAAGGTGGTGCCTAGAAACGTATTTCTGGAACTCTGCTGCTTAGGCTTGGAGACAGCAAATTGTACAAGAAACAGACTGTGATATATCTTCAGGAGGTGAGTGCTTACTGCAATTAAATCTCATTTCTCAGTCAGAAAAATACATGAAGTGATTTAAAGAATCTGTACAATCAGAAGTAGGAAAGGTTGTCTGTCCTCAGGAAGAGAATGGGCCCCAGTACAATGGTACTTGACCCGGCAGAGAGTGTTCTCTCTAGAGATGCTGTCCCCATTGCAGCATCTCTCTCAAAAATTCATGAAAAATTGCCTGAATGTGACAGGAATTAGAACAACAACAACAACAAAAAAAAAAAACAAACCTGCTTGGAGGAGAAAAATAGAGCATCATTTTACACAAGAGGACTTGTAGATAATGAAGTAATACCGGTGTTCCTGCAGGGAAGCAAGGGTCTGATTGCTGAAAGCCCATAATGAGTAAAGACAAACATTCACATTTCTCCTCTTCCCTGCTTAGCTGTGGGAGCATTGTGGCTGTGCTGTAGAAACACTCTTTGCCCTTACAGTGAATTGACTGCAAGATCTTACCTTTATGCCTTAGATTAGTCCTAAGGCCCTTCTGCTTAGACAGGGTCACAGGGTCCAAAAGTGCCCCAACTGGCTAATGTTAAACAGTTTTTGAGGATATCACATGCAAGTTGCAATCCTGGCCTTCTTTGCAGGACCAAGTAGAATGATTTCCTCATAAACAGAAGGCCCAAATCTGGAATTCTGCCTTTCTGAAAACTAACTTGATCCTCTATATAAATTGGGATTCACGTCTGTCTATTGTGATTGACAGTGTTGAGATCTTAAAGGGCAAGAGAAAGAAATGTAGTGGAAAAATACAAAGATATTGCCAAAGTACCAGCTTGATAAAACTATGTGAAAAATGTACTGACTTCTTCTTGAAGAATCCAATTAGTGAGATAGACTGAATGTTTCTAGGGGTTGTCAGGACCTGAACAGATTAGTCTTTCTAAACAGAAGGTTAAGGTACAAATTATTTTTTCATTAAAATATCTGTTTCTGTAAGCTTGGGCAATTTTTAAACCTAATTTATACCTATTTAATAATCTACTTTGTAAAGAAAGAAAGTACTGAAATTGTCAAAATGAAAGGAAAAAAATCAGTGAAATATTAGGAGTGAAATAATGGCGTAAATTTTAATCCTAAGGGATAATGATACTGAAAACATTATGTGCTAATGAAGGCTTGCCATGTTAGATTCTCTGCTTCATGCATATGAGAATATTTTTTAACTGAGCCCAGTACCTGGTGTTTAAAGATTAACTCTTGATTATATCATATGTACGTAAATAGACTATTTTGACGTAACTGAGGAGGTCCTGGTCTTCATTGAATGCCTTTTCCTTTCATGCTCTAAGGAAAGGCTTTGAAAATATGGCACATTTTTTTTCAAACAGAAACATAGCACAGCTTAGATACTCATTCCTCAGCTTATTTATCATTTTGATATGTTGAAGAGGGAAATCCTGGAGCCACAGATCATTACAGACATTACCATTAATCTTGACATAACCCGCCCTTATGACCCCAACTCCACATAAGTCTCTGGACTAAGAAAGACAGATGGAGCTCTTTGATTAGCAGGAGTTGATCCTATGAGTTGTTACTCAACTTCAATATGGACCATGAGCTCCTTGATAGGCCTGGACAGCCTAAACAGAAACATAATATACTGACTGAGGCATCAGATGAGGATGTTCCAATAACAGGATGAATTTAAACCTGTGGAGACCCTGAGAAGCATTCCCTGGGTTAGGGAGACACAAGAAGCTTCCCTCAAAAGATACCTTGTTCTGTTAGACCCTGTTGGCTCCTTCCCCTTTCTCCCATGTCCCTCAGCCACTCCCTCCCTATTCCCCCATTGGCCCTCATTTTTGTACTGCCCCCATGCCACTGTTCAGCCCCTACCTCTTGATATACAAAACCTGGACTCTTCCCATGAGTTCAGCTTTTGGATCCTGAACATCTGACCGCGTGGCTGAATTAAACATATGCAAAGGCCCTTTTTGCTTCCTTACCCTGGACTTGATTAGCAGCTAGTTCGGCTGCAACATAAACTCATTTCAATTGATCTATCAATTAAAATATTAAAATATGAGCTGTGGGCTCATGCCCAGGAGTGGAATGTCACTGTTAAGCTGAAAGCTGAGGCTGGAGAGGGAACCAAACCCAAACCATGATGTTAGAATATTCTTACTGTCTCAGTGTGTTCCATCAGAAAAAGAATGGTTATAGCAGCCTCTCTGAAGTTCAGCTTTATAAGCTGCAAAAAGATTTGTTTGTTATTCTGATTTAAATACTTTTTAAAATACAGGTTACAGTTCTAAAAGAGATGCTGTGGTCTAGGTAACTATTAAGCTGTTTTAGCTGTCTGCTTTTAATAACTGTCAGTCCGAAATGAACTGTCAATTAAAATGACAGATCCCTGTTGATTAGAGATATCTACAGTGAATCTCTAGACAGTGACAAGAAACAGGCTTCTATGCTACAAGACAGCCTGCTGTAATAACAGGAAAACTATTTTTTATAATAGGCCATAAAATAATTTTCTACTGTCTTTTCACAATAAAATAGTAAGTTGTTTTGAAAAGAGATTGGGGTAAAAGCTTTAAATGAGACTTTTGTAAAACTTACAAAGACAAGATTGCTAAATAAGTTCTTGAATTTACTTAATCATAATTGAGAACTACATTCAGAAAAGCTAAGTAACTGTTTTTATGTGCACTGGAGAACATTAAACAAAATAATTCACTGTCTTTACATAGAAAAGGACAACTGGCAGTTTCAAATGATGTTCTAGCCTCTGTTGTTCTGTTGTAATTAGTCTGCATAGCCACAGGCTTCACCTCCCATAAATACTAAGCTCACTAGAGACTGGAAACACATATTTGGAAAAGCAACAGACAAATGAAAACCATTTAAAATTATATTAAATCCAATAAAATAAACAGTTTCATGATTAAGAGAATTATGTAATTTTCCTCCTTTTCCAATCAGTCAAAAGACACGCACAAGATTTCCTCTTAACTATGACTATTATCCCCCCAAAACCATAAAAGCAGTTTACTAGCATTAATTAAGTTTCCAACTATGTTTGTCAATCCTCTCTCAGTTTATATGAAATTGTTCCTGCAGTATTCACCCCACTGCTACCATATATCATCTACACAAATTTGAAGAGCTGAATCAAATACTGTGGACACATCTGGTCAATTCAGCATTTTCTTGTTTGTGTTCCATAGTTCTAAACAAGATTCTTTCTTTGCATTGTTTAGTTATGCTTTTCTCCTTTGACTAAAAGGGAGGGTGTCTTAGTAAAATGACATGATTGTTACTCAGATTGTACTAAGATAAAGGAAAAATCTTATTTGTTCCATTAATCTTTGTAATTTCCACTCTAGGATTGAAACTGTAACAATTATCCTTTGTTACAGACTGCTCCTATTCCTATTAGAGACTGATTTGAAAGGCAGGTGCTTCTTTTTCCATTATTATTTTGTTAGCAACCACTTTCTAAGGAGCTAATTCTCAGTCTAAGCAGCACCCACTCATTTTATGATGTTGGTAATGATTTCCACTACCTCAGTTGGAGGTTCAAAGACTAAAAGTGCTTGACTTTGATAAATTTAACTTGCCGGCAAATCATGATTAGGTAAGTGTTGTTAGAATGGTGTGACTTGTAGGAAAATGGACCATCTTGCAGAGTGCCATGTAGAAATATCTGTATATTGTCATCTAGGAGTGTTACTCAGAGATCCAGTTCCCAGCTGTGGTTTCCAGGTCTAAAAGGCTTGGTGCTAGCTCGCTGTCTCTCACTTTTCTCATCACACAGTCTTGATACACCTGTTGTTGCTAAGTGTCCTTTAAGAAGTCAGCAGAATGACCAGAAATAGTACAGAGAAATTCCAACTCTTAGTTCCAACTCTTGTCCTACCACTCAGTATTTGTTCCATCTTGAGAAAACTGGAACTGTAAGAAAAAGAGTAATGAAAGTCATGATTTCTGCTTTCATGGTAAGCCGGACTAGAGATAAAACTATATTTTAGTTTCCATGGTGTGACCAACTGTATTTTTGTGGAGATTGCTGCTCAAGCATTTTACCCAGGAATTGCTAGTGACTCAACCTATCTTCTCCATCTCCAGCAAAATCCTTCAGTGCTAATCTGCGTTAGCTCCAAACAGCGCTTCTAGATTTATAGGAAAATAAGAGTGATATATTACCATTACACAGAGTAAGCTATCCTCACAATCAAATGCTTAAACATTACTCTAAATCAACCCAAAACAATTTCTTCCTAGCGAAATAAAAGAATACTAAATGGTCAAGTCTGGCTCCTAATAAGACTGGATCATGTAATAGTGTTCATAATCATAAATTAAGAGATAAAAATCACTGGGTTTTATTCTATCCAGAAATCCAATGAGAAATTGTTCTGTGAACTCAAAATAATTCACTCATGTGAGTCATCATGTTGTCATGTGAGTACTGATAAATCTAGCTATAATCTTATTGAAAACTTTATTGTGCTTCTTTCTCCCTACAAAGATGACTACCAGGATAGTCAGAGTGACAGTTAAGAATGTGTTGTTGGCCCTTGGCCATCTCATTTTTTCTACACTTGAACACTTCCAGAGATGGTGACTCCATTGACTCCCTGGGCAACTTATTTCAATGCCTGACCACTCTGCCAGTGAAGATTTTTTTCTGTTATCAAGTCTGAACTTCCCCATGCACAATTTATGGCCTTTTCCTCCAAGAAAATCTCCTGCTATGTGTGTACTGCTGAAGGCTGGTGGCTTTGACTCACAGTAAAGCATTTGCACCATTAATTAGTTAATTACTAAATTGTTTATGTATATATCTTGTAGCCCAAAAGTTTGGAACTCCATATTGTGACTTGCTATGGCTTAAGAGCTGCAAAGGATTCTGACATGGGGTTTGGATGCCATCCAGTATGTGTATGATTGAAGTTAAATGCAGGTAAACCCAGAAACTCGGGTGAAATGTTAGAACCTTGCTAATGCTGCCTTACACTACTGGATCCACAGACAATGAATGTCCTGAAAACCAAGTACACCAAAAAGCCAGGCAGATGACAATGGCTTACCTTCTTGCCTTTCTGTTGCTCTGTCCTGTACATCTGCAACCCTTCACTATATGAACATCAGGGGTATGATTTATGGGCTTTAAAGCTAATAATAACCAGGGTCCCACAGCACAGGAAGGGAAGTCACTCTCTTACAACTCTGTAAAAATACCTTAAAGGTGGCTGTGGGAGTTGGTCTCTTCTGCCAGAGTCCCCAGATAGCAGGAGATTTTCTTGAAGGAAGTTTTTCTGTGTTGTGATGAACCGAAAAGTTATTTAGAAAAATAACCTATATTTTATCCAACCTGCTGTTTTAAGTTTTGCTTTATGCTGAGGTAAAAAAAGTGAATCCTTTGTAATGACAAATGCAGCTCTGTTAGATCTGACTAAACTGGCCAAAAAAGACAAGGAAAAGTGAAACACAGCAAGAACATCTGCTTTCTCTGAAACATTTTCTCAGGCTTTACAAAGTTGAAGTTAATGGTCTATCAGAGGCAAAGGTGGTTTTTAGGTGTTTTGGGATATCAAACAATGGATTTTTCTTTCATGAATCTTCCTGGCTTCTTTTGAATTCATCTACATTTTTGGCATCTGCAGTATCCCACGGCAAGTAGTTTCAGAACTTACAGCTGCTTCCTCTTACTTATTTGAGGCAGGCTTCTTACTAACTCTACTTTATTTCCCTTAGTTCTGTCACTGAAAAACAGCACCACAAAATAAATCCTTATCCAACCTGGGTTCCCTCCTCCCTTGCTCCCTTCTTTTGATTTTTTAGTTCTTCAGTATGGGTAAAATTAAAACACAAGCACTCGAAAATATGACCTCATATATTGAAGGAAAAATTTCTACCTATTCAGAGTAGATACAGGTAGGTATAAACACTGAACAGTGCAGGTACTCTTTTTCATGAAGTTAAAAATATTTACAATTACTTTATGTTTTGAATGCTTTCATGAAGAACCATGAAGTCTGATTATTTCTTGAGTTGTAGGCAGCTTGGGATAACTGCAAACATCAGAGAGTAAGTTGCTGGCTTCATCATCCACTTAGTTAGCAAGCTAACTATTAACCTAGGAAGAAAACACAAGCAAACCTCCTGGAACTGTGTCTTAGTTTTTAAGAATATCTTAAAAAAACAAAAGCAAAACAAAACCCACAAACAAACAAACAAAGAAACAAACATAAACAAAGTAACAAAGTGAAGGTAACTAACGTAAATTGCTGTTTTCAGGTATTTCACGAACTAACAATTACCACTTCTGGATTAAAAAACAAAAGCTTATTCAGAGTATATCAGCCTTTTGTCAATAATATGCCCTTGCTTGTCAAACTCCAAAATCTCTATTCCATTTCATTGCAGGGAAACCGTTTCAAAATAACATTGTTTTTCTTTGGAAATTTTATGTTAAACAGAGCTTTGGATGAGATCTGGGCACAGGAGAACAGGTCTTCAAGTTGTGCTGACCCTCTGAAATGCAAAGACTGTACTATTGCAGTTTCTTTTCAATATACGGCGCCATTAGCAGTACAATGAACAACCTTATTTGAGGTGTCACGACCAAAACACTGTTTCTCTCCCTCACTGTATAGGGTAAGCTGGCAGCTGGTGAAGTGTGTTTCGCCTTGGATTGTCATTGCAGAGCATCTCTGTTGCAAAAGCATGATCTGGTGTTTAACGCTTAAACAGGCAGAAAAATTGCTGAGAATATGAATAGTTTATTGTGTTCTCTGTTTTGCACACACATTTAAATGTTTATATAATTTAATGGGGTCTCTTACATTGTTTGCAGACTCCATAACTTCTCTGAGGCTCTGTACAAACTTTTAAAAGCATATTCAATGTTAATGTTCAAGTACTATAAAGCGAATGCAGGGCACTGATAAATTATATGTGACATTTATTATGCTGCATTCTGTGCTGACCCAGAGCTAATGGAAATTACAGAGTACTGTTTGCCTGTATTTGTTCCCATTAAGAGTACTTGTTCTCAGTGGCTCTTTGGGCTGCTCATCTTATCTATTTATCTGTTTAGTGGCTTGAGCTGCCTTTCTAACTCCCATGATCAGTTCCACTTCTGTAAGGACAAATACATGAGGAGGATCACAATCACAGGAAAGATGTGTGTTAATGTCTTCAGAAATAATTTGATGGGTGAAGGTATGATTGTTAATGTCTTTGAAATGGGTCTTAATGTCTCTACTAACTTTGGGCAGCAGGTTTATCGCAGAGCTCAGACACCTTAGCTCCTGAGAGAGACAAGGGTCTGCACAAGCCTGAACTTCGGAACTTTGGGGTAAAACAGGAGGTTCAAGGTGGGATATGGGGTAGGCTGTACTTTCCTAGTACCTCAGCCAGTGGGGAAAGGAAGAGGGCAACATGTGGCCAAGAGTTCAGGATAAAAGAAGGCTGCACCCTCCGAAACCCCGAGAGAGAAAACCCCGCGGGCGTGTGCCCCGGTGGACCCTTTCCCTTTATTTGAATAAAGGTGAAGGACTCCTGTCTCCTTTTTTGGACATAAACCCTGGCATTTGTGGATTTTCCTGACAGCACGAAGGAACGAAGTTGAAAAAAGGTAAAAGCTTGCAGTTAAGACTGGGGTTGCAGAAACCAAAGATTTCTTTTGTCCCATGCAAAACTAGAACAGAAAGATGTCAGTTCTTTTCTCAGATCTGTCACAATCTCTCAGCCTTAAATAAAACTGTAATGTATTCCTGAGTTCCTTCATCAATGAACCAGTGCTCAGTGTGTTGCTGTTACCAGGAACGCAAGGGATTTTTTTTTTTAAACGAGCAAAACAAAGTGGCAGACTAGAAGGAAATATCTTTCTCAATATGCAAGTTATACTTAGGCACATGAAGGTTGTGGCCTGCTCTGTGCCAGAGTGTGGTACTGTGCTTATACATGTCTTGTTAGAAGAGTTACATTTAGCTCTTGCAAAACCTTTCCAGCAGCTGGACTTCCTTATCTGTCAGAATGATTGAGTAGTTTGGATGCTTTCCAAAGCTCATTCTTTTCCCAGTAACCTAGATTGTTTAAGATCAAGTGTGTCACAGACAAAAATATTCCCCAGCAATGTCTGTTACAGGAATTGGTGGAAACATCACTGGACCTGACTCAAACCAGACAAGAAGATGGTTTTTTGCAAATTTATATTGGCAGCTCTTGATCATAAGTGTCAAGTTTAGTCATATTAAGATTCCTGAACAATTTCATGTTTGGCCTTCTGAATTATGGACAGGGAAATGATCTTCTGATGGCAGGTGATTAAAAGACTGCCATCCATCCCATGCATGTGGGAAGAACATAAAAGAATGTTGAAATTCTACAAAAATGTAACAATGGAGTGTTGGTGGTCAGCCCCTTCTATTGAATGGTCACTTTTCATCCTTGTGGTGAATGAGGTGTGTGAAGAGTGTGGTCATGGATTCTGAATGGACTCAAAGGCAGTAACAAGTATTTTTGATGTTTGGTGATGACTTGAAAAGACAAGTTCTTAAATATTTGCTCACAGCACCTGTCCCTGTGCAGTGTCCTTACCTGGCTGGTACCTTCAGCGCAGAAGAACCTCAGGGGAAAAATTCATATATTTTGGTGGAGTCTCATTCAGAGAAATTACTTAGCCTTGAAAATGTCCAGACATTCTTCCTCTGTGGTAAGCATCGTCATTTTTTAATAATGGTATTTTTATTACACTTTCTAGCTACGTGAAGGAATTGGATTTTCTCATAAAAGCTAATGACTTCACCTTTGCTGAGATACTGTCTGAGAAAGAAAAAGGGAAATCTGATGTAGACTTTAGTGGACCTGGACAACAGGCTTCATCTGTGATACTGAATGCATTCATTACAATAGGAGATAGCAGATGGAGGAGAGGTGAGCACACTTCAGCAAGTGAAGGCTCTTCAGGTTTACAAAACAAATGTTGAATTTTTGAAATTTTTTTCTTCATTTTTGCATTCAATACATTTTTTTTTTTTTTAATTTAACTGTGAATGCTCTATGTGCTGTCTGCATTATGTTAGCTGATTCTTGTTATGTGTTTACAGATTAAAATCTGTCTTGGTTATTTTTTAAACTGGAGGACAGCATCACCTTTAAGATTTTACTTTGTGTCTTCAAATGAAGAGACTTCACCAGCTGCAAGACAGCAGACATATGCAGCCGTGTTAACTCACATTGTCCTCTGCCTTTATCTTTTTCAGGTTAGGAGACATTTTCAGCAGCTCTGCTATCTCATGGTCTTAAATATGTATTTTTTTGTAATTTCACATGGTAAATTATTTGATGCCTGCTGGGAATAAAATTCCATGCCAGATAATGCTGTTACAGAAGGAGCATGTGCTATATTGGTAATAGCAATGATGTGAGCACTAACTGTGAGTACAACAGTTTTTCAGGAAGTTAAGAAGGCTTGACATGCAAAAATGTAAATTCACTGAAGATTTCCATACTTTAATGATAAAACATGTGTGATAATTTAATCAGGAGATTCTGGGTGGGGGAATGGGGGGCAGGGAAAGCAATGTTGATAGCATCTCACTGGTGATACTCTCCTTATGCTGCCAGAAGGCAACAGATAGTTTTGACCTACCATTTAATGAGGAGATGCCACCAGAGGATAATTTTGTAACTCACATATATTCCTTAGCATCCTTCTGCTTTCATCTTCTAGCTTGCATTCTTGTTACAAAATTTTTGATACGTTGTAAGAACTTTGAGAGCCTGCGAGCAAGCAGGGGAGACTGGCGTGGGGAACATACTCTCAGCCACTGGAAATTGTCTGAAGCCACTTGGGCATCAGCTGTCTGATGCCCGAGAAGTTTGAATTTGGTTTGTCAAAGTGTCTGTTTGGTTTCACAAATGAGGTCCCTGGTTAGTATTTCCCTCCTATCCTATGGATCATCACAGCAGCTGCAGCACCTGTGTCCATACACAGCCTCTCCATCCTCCACAAAAAAAGTTCTCATTCCCTCTGCCAGCATTAGTTATTTTCCATCACTTGCAGTGGTCTGTTTCTCATGCCTCCTCAGCCAATTTCCAATTTGTACCTATTTATTCTGCAGAGCAGTAGCCTCCTAAATTAAAATGTAGTTGGCATGTTCTGGATACACCACACTAAATTAGGCATTGCTGCACAGGGATACTTATTTTCCATAGTAAGTGTAGATTATTCAGCCTTAGAAGCAGCTTTTTGTTGCCACCTAGTTATTCTTTTCATGGAAAAGTCAAACCTCCCCTGTACTTCTAAGTGTGTGAACTATGCTGACAGTTCATAGATGCATTTTAATACATCAGACTACTATGAAATAATTAATTCTTGTAATGGGGAACATCTGTCTAGCAAACATACCATAAGGTGCAGACCAGTCCCTGGTATCTTTCTTCTTTGAAATTTGTATGAGCTCTTGCTGCTGCAATCCTGTTTAAGGGTTGACAGTGTTTTCAACTTAAAATCAACATTTTTAAAGAATTCAGTATGCAAATATGATTGTGGCAGAAAATGGTAGTACCTACAGATGACTTAGGCAGAGGGCCTTCTTCTTTTCTTGGCTCTAGGGCTTTTTAAAAAAATATACACTAATCAGATTCTTTCTTTCAACCTAAGAAAACATGATAGAGAGTGCTGGTTGGGGATGACGCTTTCTGGGGCCTGTGAGAAAAGTTTGCGGTTTGTGTAGCTGCGATTTTAAACAATCCACATTTTTTAGGAAGTTGGCAGGGAAGTTTAGATGGTCCAGTGGCATGGAACTAAGGTTGTTTCTTCAAAATTTAAAATTTTTTGCTAACAGGGGCTACAACCTAAGCTTGTGTTCACCAATCCACTTAGACTTTTACTTCAAGATGAAGTTCAGCAAGATGTATACATGGGGTTAATTTTCAGTAAAATCTATGACATGAATTGAAGCCCATTTTTTCATGCCTTGCTCAATAAAGATGTTAGATCTAGAATAAGAGCCTCTTCCAGGATGAGAATGCAGTGTAAGTGAGATGGAGCTGAAAAGAGGAGAATCTGCCTTATTCTTGGTGTGGCACCTGCTGATTAGACAGCTGTAATCAGCCAGGAGGAACTGAAGCACCTGATTGCCTGCTCCTGCACTAAAGACTTTAAAGACACATTTCTGGGATGAACAGTTCATGACAAAATTACCCGTGACCACAAGGGAGGGGATCTGAGAGCCCAGAGTGCGCTCCCAGAGTCCCGTGTGTCGGGTCATGGCCCAGATTCACCAGAAACCAATTCTTGTTGTTTGAGCAGATCAGCACAGCCTCCTGTGCTGCCCTGGCCAGGCTGAGAGCAGATAAGCTTGTTTACAAGAGCTGGTCACATGTGTGAGTCTGAGCACGACCTATGTGTACACCATCTACACATGCCACTTCGGCGTAAGTCCATGGCAACCAATCCCACTGATGTGAATGGGACCAGGCATTCAGCCTCCTGCTTGCCTGCCTCTAATTTGTCACAGAAACACGGGAACACAGGAACACATTGAATATATGGTATTTAAAAAGTTTAAAGATGTTTAAAGCTCTTTGTCTCTGTTCTGTGTTGCTAGTCTGGCTGTCATACCTCCATTCTTCTTTTCCCTTCTCATTTGTAGCCTTTGGCAGAGTCTATTTCTAGATGCATCATTTTAGTAGAAAATTTATGCTGTTGCTGTGGGAGTGATTCTATGGTTCAGTGGGAGAAAAAGAGAAGGGTTTTACTCTGAAAATCTATCACTAGTTTAGTATCAGTAGTATAACCTGTATCCTTGAAAATAAATATGTTGTGGTGAGTTGATTTCTAGAGAGAAAGCACTCCCTTAAGTGGCCTTAAATCAAGAGCTGGCCTTGGTGTTTGTTTTTTTTTCTTTAATTGAGAACAAAGTTTGGGCTGAAATGATTTGGATTTATCAAGATCTAATAACAATATTAGAATTCTGCAGAAGTCGTTGTAGGTGTGTAAACCAGCATTGTTCTACAGAAATGTTCTTGACCAAGTCACTGAGGACTCACTAATCCAAACTGAAAGAGCAGGAAGATTAGATTCTTTAAAAGAAACTGATAATAAATGCAACATGCATTTCAAAACTTTATCTGAAAATTGCTTATTGACATGGTTGAGTTATGTAGAGAATAAAGACAATCTTACATGTTTCAGTGATCTGTTTTTCATCAGACCTGTCTTTGTTGTTTGGTTTAAACATTTTGCACATGTCACAGGGCCTGTCTTATAAAAGTTCTGGGTTTGGTAGCTTAGACAGAAGTTTGTAGGTTTGAGAAAAGCATCCTGTATAGAATTGAGTGAATTGCTGTAAAGTCAAGGTACCCTGAATTTCAGTATTCTATATGTCTGCTTTTCTCCTCTAACAACAGGATGACTCATGTGGCCTCCAAGTTAACGTAATTTTATTACTTTTCTAGAACCCCTATTCCATGTCATCCAGTTAGTCAAAATGCATTCAAGGTACTGAAGAAATTATTTTTGATGAAAAAAAAGCACACAATACCTAAGGATACAGGCAGAAGTTATTTAGAATAGTTATACTAGCAGTTACTGTGCCTGAAAATGGTAACTATGGATTGGCCAAACCTTGAACTTCCGTCTTGCTTTTATTTGCACATTTTTTAACCAGGAAACTGTTTTTCCTGTGGCAGAGCATCAGGTCACAGGTGAGGCTGCTGAAGATTAGAGAAATATACAACTGAAATCTTGGTTCTGAGAGCAGTGGCCCTCATTGGTGTCAGAGGAACTCAGGCCTTTCTCTAATAATTTTCAAAGTTTGGCTCAAAAATATTGTACAGTTTTAGGAGCAGAGTGACAGCAGAGATATAGATGACCTGTGTAGTTTCCAAAGTATCTTATCAGACTCCTACTTAATAGCTGTAAGTCTATTGAGAAAAATAACATTTGGGGATGTGGTATTTATGCTGATGATACAGTGTCCACTTCACTCAGCTTTTCTCATGACTATCCTGTGATTCTATGATGAGGTGCTAAATCGGCTGTGTTGCCCTTATACTCTAGATGTCATCACTTCTGGAAAATCTTCACACCTTCAGAGCAGTGCTTTTTATTATTTCCACTCATTTGGATGTGACAGTGGTTGATGCAGTGGTCTTTCTTGGTCTTTCTTGGTCTTTCTTGTCATGACCTGCTAAATGGTTTTCCTGCTGATATCCCATCAGGAAAGAATTACCCAAGAAATGGCTGCGAATGATACCCAAAAGCATGGTGTGTTTTGCCCTGTTAAGCTGCATGACTATGAAAAATGTGAAAAGCCATAGCCAAGATAAATGTACCAAACAGATGGTTCTTCACTTTCCTGTCTTTTAGGCTTTACATTGTTAGCAACTGAGGAGTTTGGGGTTTTGGTTTTGTTTGGCCTTTTTTCTGTTTGTTTGGGTGACATTCTTGTTTGTTTGTTTGTTGTTGTTATTGTTGTCTGTGCTGCTGCTTCTCAGTCATAGAACTGGGGACTACATTCTCCAAAGGAAAAAAAAGAAAAGCTTAATAGGAACCCAGTGTACTCAGAGGGAGACTTAGTAAATAATTCCCCACAACTGTGGAAGAAATCAAATGTTTCCTATAGGTACTTTTAAAGTTAAATATTCCGCTTAAAAACTGATTTTTGTTGTTTTAAAGGTTCTATTGAAAAAGTTAACCCAAAATGAGTCTGATGAAGAATTTTGTTTACTTGAAATAAGTCACTTGCCTTTTACTGCAAGACCCAAAAACACTGATTGTAAGTTGCCTTAAATAAGATGGTGTGGGATTTGGCCAAACAACCAGGGAGTCTCCTGCAGAGCCAAAGATGAAACACACAAACAAGTCTTCACTGTGGTGAGGAGCAAAGAGACTCTTTCTTGTTTTCACTCATTTCAGATTGAAGGTACTTTTTCCAAATCAGTCAGAGAAATATAACGAGCTCTGCTGTTCCTCATTTCAATTTGGTAGCTCACATTTCCTTGCCTGTGTGAGTTAAGATGCTTATCTTGTGTAACTGCTGACATTTTGTACCAGTATCTGCTAGAAATCCTAGGGAAGTATGAAAGTGGCAAGTAAAATGGAAGCTGTCTTGTGTGATTATTTTCTGGAAATCTTGTGTAGAAAAAGGCAAGATTAGCTGGTAAACAGACAGACATAGCATTATCAGTGCACTTTCATCTAGTGTTGTAAAAACCCCATCATTTTCCAAATCAGGGTCAAACTGTTGACCCTGAAGGTGAATTGGTGACAAACTTTCTCCAATATGTTTGTCCAGATATTTCTTTCACTTCCAGCTGCTAAAAGGCTTAGAGATCATTGACATTGCGTAAGTAGAAACCAACATTTATTTCTGATCTATTATTAAAATAATACAAATAATTGTTCAACCTTTACCAGGACAAAAAAAAAAAAAAAAATTTTTAAACTTAACAAAAAAAAAAAAAAAAAAAAAAAAAAAAAAAAAAGGTGTCAAAAGCCTCTATCTAAGAGCCAGAAGGTGTGAGGAACATAGAGCAAGGATAGCTTGGAGTGCTAAATGCCTTAGTTTCTTTTGTTTCCATATACTGATTAGTGATTTTACCATTGCCTTCCTACATAAGAGTTCTATGGAAGCAGGAGGTATTGTCTTCAGATGCAAAAACATTTCTGTACATCTACAGTAATCATGTGCAGATCAGCATTCAAATTATACATGTTTTTTTACCTATACATACCTTGTCATTTACTCTTGTGAAGGCTGAAGGATTATTTATAACCTCTTAGTGAACTTAGTTTTACAGTGAAGACTGGTCTGCCACAGGGTAGGATTTGTTTTAATATATTTTGAATATAAGCAAAAAATGGACAGATTTGAACACTACTCTGATTTATGATCATAGCATTTGATTTAGTGAAGAATTTTTCACTGAAATCCATGTTCAATATTTCACTGATTGCATTTCAGTTCAGATTTTTAAAAAAATAGATATGTAATACTAGTTAAGGAAATCGGGATGTCCTTAAATGTGTAAAATTTTACTGGAAACAAGAGGAATTTATGAGTCTTTGCAAAGTGATTTATATGAGTCAGACGTTGCCAAGGCTTTTAGGTACACTTCATAAATCAGGGGTCTAAACAATGGTAAGAGTATTTACAGTACCAAACTACTGTGTGAGAAATAAACAAGAGGAATTGTTTGCATAAGTAATTAAACTGTTCTACATTTTGCTTTGCTTCAGATTTACTGAATTGGAGTTTGCATGGCAGGGTTTTGGTGAAGAGGAAGGTGATGGAATAAATTCCAGCCTGTTCAAAGACAAACATGCTGGCTGAAAAGTAACACCTCTGGCATAGCATTGCTAAGAACAGAGAAAAAAGCCCTGCACAAAAGAATGTCCAAGGAGTCCAAGGAGAGGAAGGCGGATATGTGAGATAAACAGCCTGACAGGCAGCAAGGTCAGTGGAGAAGGAGGGGCAGGAGCTGCTCCAGGCACAGAAGCAGATTCCCCCCTGCCCGTGGTGCAGCCCATGGTGAGGCAGCTGTGCCCCTGCAGCCCATGGAGACCCATGGTGGATCAGAGACCCACCTGCAGCCCTTGGGGACCTCACACTGGAGCAGGTGAATGTGCCCAAGAGAGGCTGTGACTCCATGGGAAGCCTGTGCTGGAGCAAGCTCCTGGCAGGATTTCATGACCTCCTGGGGGCCCTACACTGGGGCAGTGAGTTTCTGAAGGATTGCACCTCAAGGAAGGGACTCAGACTGGAGCAGTTTGTGAAGAACTGCAGTCCATGGAAAGGATCATGCTGGAGAAGTTCATGGAAGGCTCTCTCGCACGGGAAGGGACCCCATGCTGGAACAGGGAAAGAGTGTGGGGAGTCCTGCCCCTGAGGAGGGAGGAGTGGCAGGGACATGTCATTTACTGACCACAGCCCCCAATTCTCATCCTCCTACACCACTGGTGGGGAGGAGATAGAGAAAAATGGGGTAAAATTGAGAAGGGAGAAGTTGGAGGGGAGGTGCTTTAAAGTAAATCCATTTTACCTGTGATGGCAGCTGCTGAGTGACCTCTCCTTGCCCTTACTTCACCCCAGAGCTGTTCCTTGTATTTTCTTTCCCCTGCCCCCTGAGGAAGGTGGCAATAGAGCAGCTTGGGTAGGCACCAGCCAGGGTCAACCCACGATACTGGCTGAGGTCATAATGGAGCACAGAGGTGGAGGCTCTCAAATATCATCTCTACACACGGTATAGCCAACTCACTTTACTGGGAATTCTACCTGGGTGCCTTATAGTCTACATTTAATCTTGTTCAATTCTAGTCAGAAAACAATAGTTGGAGGGATGAGTCTAGTAAAATAATACATTTGTTCAGTCTGCAAATGTGATCGTCATTTTTAATTCCCACCACGGTAATTAATGAGTGGTACAAGATTTTAAAAGTTTCGCAAAGCAAGAATTTAAACAAAGTTAAGTGTAGCTGATTTTCTTAAAGTGCAAATAAAACTCATATCTTCTGCTTGGAAGTGCACAATTTTATTGGTGTAACATGTTTGAATATATATGTATATTGTGTAGAGAAGAAATTGCAGTGCTGTGACTGGGAAATACTAACGTCTGTTTTGCCTTGGAGGGACTCAGATTTTTCTGTTTTACAAGATGTAGCATATATTGTATGAAAGCATAATCCCATATGATCTTGAGTCATGAGTGAATTCCTTAGGTATTCCCAATGTTTCCAAGTCTTTTATGAAAACTGCAGAAATTGTCTGTGCTATACATACATATGCGTGCACTTCTATCAGTGGGTTTAATGATACTGAGTTGCTGAATAATTGGTAGGACCTTGCATTTCACCAGCAGCTTGGTGTAAGGTGTCCCTGTGTACACTCTTCCATTACAGTAACTACTTTTGAATTGTAATAAATACGGAGTAAAAATCTTTATGTGGATGCTTATCAGAGAGCAGAAGAGCGGCTGAAAATCTTCCTTTTACCTAACAGTAAACTCTTCTTGTCCTTGGAAGTTAAATTAGTTGCAGTTAATTTTCAAGAATCAAAATGGAAAAATCCAGGAATTATATGGAGAAAGTTGAGCACAGTGAGGAAAGTGTTATTCTGGAGCTCCACGCCTTTTATACAAGAGCTGCTGCAGAGTGAAGCTGTTAGTTGAAAGCTTTATGTCTGTGTGGAGGCAACCTCATGTAGGCTTGAAATAGGCACACATTTAGGTGAGACAAAGTGGGTTTGAACTTGTGTTTTCCCAC
Organism: Leptocoma aspasia; assembly: GCA_013399835.1. Classification (NCBI taxonomy): domain Eukaryota; kingdom Metazoa; phylum Chordata; class Aves; order Passeriformes; family Nectariniidae; genus Leptocoma; species Leptocoma aspasia. The sequence continues at coordinate 151,767 of VXAX01000379.1, forward strand.
TCATCTCTTCTACATTTGCCCACAGATAAGCTTATAAACATTACTTCCTGGGGCACAGATGCCCTTCTGCTGTGTCTCTGGTCAACCTGTGTCAGTGAAATATTGTTACTGGTAGTAGGGCCCTATGAATCCAAGGACTCAAGGGCCCTGTATAAGAACAAAAACCTCCAAACACAGACATTCAGTCTAGAGGGGAGTAGATGGAGTAATCATTCTCTGAAATACTCATGTGCAGGCATTTTCACTCCTTTGGAATTTTTGCACAAACATTTCCCCATGACTGCTGTCTCATTTTGAGATCCCTCAACAAAATCATCAGGTCTGTCTCTTGAAACGATTGCCTTCATGGAGACCGACAGTGCAGTCTAGTACTGGACCAAAACACAAAACTAAATAGTTGAACCTTTACTTTTGAATTGGATGTTGTTCTAATATCTGGATTTTTTTTCCGAGAGTTAGATCTTTTCTAGAACCCCTTTAGCTAACACAGCAAGCCTGTTATCATCAATATCAACCAGGGCACTTAAACAGATTAGATTGCAATTGAACAAGACCGTATCTGGATGCTTAATAAGAAAGATGTACAAAACAATATCAACAAACTACGGCCACTTCCTGTCTCATAAAAGCTTCAATTTTCCTGAATTTGCAGAACTGGAAGTAATCCAATCAGAAATCACTGAAGTAAATTAGGATAGCTATTTTTTGTCTTCTCTAACATGCCCTGGGTACAAACTGTGTTTCCCACTGTTGTCACTGGCACTCAAGTCACAAGAAACCCAGTCACAACTACACTACAGTTAACAGCCCTCTCAATTTATAGCCACTCAAATATGAAGCAAATGAGTGAAACAAAGAAGGTCTGTTCCATAATGGATTGCAGCAGTCAGAACTGATGGCCTTAATTGTTTTTCACAACACAGCAGGGTTTTATTTATTTTCTTTGGGGTAAGGGGAGGTCACAGAATCAGACGACTGGAAAGACAAGATTACTAGCTGGTCTAGCTAGTAACTTACCTACCTTTTGGAACAGCAGTGGGGATAGGTCTTGAATTCTCTATGATTCTAACAGTGGCTATTAAATTCTTTGTAATGGATCAGCCACTGAACCCACTTTACTGCTAGATAAGGTGTTAAGGTGCTGGCAATGGAGAGTTTGCTTTACACTTATAGTAAGAAATCTTGCACTGCTGAATCTGTGTGTATTTATATGGGAAAACCAAGCAGACAGCTTAGAATTCCTCTCTCTGTGGGGCAATATAACACAGAGGCACCTGCTGAATTTTTAACTGGGTTTTTCTCACAAATCAGCAAAAGGACATGCACAAACACTGACTAACTTTTAAAATGAAGTGAGTGGCAGGTGTTCCCCTTCAAATGATTCCTTAATATCTTTGGTGCTGGGCAGAACATGCATTTTAGGAAACAGAAAGAAGGTGTTTTAAGTATGGGGTTTTTTATTTCTTGAATTCATTGTAAATTCATGCAGGGTGCTAATGCTTAAACCTCCTTCTAGCCTTCATCTGAAATGACTAGTTTACCACTGAGTTGAGGTTGGACTTCAGCATACCCTGGGAAAGTGAATTCTCTTCATATAAATGACCATTTCTCAGAAATTGCTAACTTTGCATTCTTCTTACAGTCTTCGTATAATTTCCTCTATGCAGATTTCTTTTTCCAAATACCAAAACATGGACAAAATTTTCATTTCTTTCTTGAGAGTGGAAGAAACAATATTAACATTGTCAGCTTTTATTTTAAGAGTGCTTGCCTATGACTAGGACTCTATATTTTTTTTCCTAATATGCTTTTCCAGTTTCTGTTGAAAGTGTTGAAAGTCTGGCATCACCTTAAACCTGGCATAAAGTTTGTATTCTTACTTGTACGTTTTGGAGTTCACTTCATGGGTTGCTTTTTTGCGGGGTGCAGGGGATGGTGTGAGGAGAGTGTTCTTTTTCCCTGTGATAGAGGGAGTTTAAACTACATATTTAAACTACATAATAGCATTTGAGGGGGAAGAGAAAGTTCTGCCTTAGAAACAAGGAAGCATTATACCCTGGAGAAATTTCTCGAGCTGCTAATAATGCCAGAGGAACTCCAGATGGATTTTGTTTGAGCAGGGATTAGAGAGCCAGCAACAGCCAAGTGAACTTAATTCAGGAAGAGCTACGTGTAACTTCTGTGGGTCCTACCAGGTGACTTCTGGTTTGTGAAGCTTGTCCTCAAAGGGGTGGTTTATTTGGTGGTTTAATGACTCAGAGGCTTGTGGACCAGCTTTATTTTTTTTTTTTTTTTTTGTGAACCAATGCTGTTTGATCCTGCAAAATGAAAGGGAATGCTTCAAGTATCCTTCTATATTCTAGAAATCAAATGATTTATTGAATCACTTAAAGAGGGACAGGAAAGATAAGTGACTACGGTGCAAAGATAACGGTTCCATGTGCCTTCCCACAAGGACGATAAAATGACCCTATTGATACACTCAGCCCACATGATGTGGTTCAGAGATGGGTGAATCACATTGTTTTCCAGCAGTTTATCTTCAGGCAATCACTTATTTTATCCCCATTCACATGTCTGCTTTTCCCTGTCACTGGCAAAAAAAATCAGCTTGACTTCAAAACCTGTGAGTAGGGTTTGAGGTAAAGGGCGCATTGTTACTCTCCTTCACCCCTCTTCTCACTCTGCAAAGGGTCAGTCTGTTCCTCCTCTTTATTTTCTTGCATAAAGTCACCTCCTCTCCAACATCGCTATTCTGCTGGCCTCTCCCAGCACTGGATTCATCACCTCTAAAATTCATCAGTTTAAATCACCTGATTTAAACTCTTCATGTACACAGCTGATTAAAGAGTCCATCCTTACCCAGCAGCTCTATAAAACTTTAAGTAGACTTACACGTTTACACATCAAACACCATGAAAGATGATAATAAATTAAGAGACTGTGATGAACTTATTCAATATAAGTAATAAGGCTTCCTATACATAAATAAAAACAAAGACATTGGCAGAAGTTTTTAGCATTCCCAACTGATTGGCATCCATGGAAGCTTACATAGTGATCCAGAGGTACTGGAAGTTGAGTGGGAGATGAAGATGTTACAGAAAATAAAACATAATGCAAGGCTTTGTATTCAGCCGGGAAAATCAATGACAGGGAAGGGAAGTGAAAGCTCTGGGGATTTTCCCTGATCTCAGCTTTTTTGACTTATACGAGCAACTGCTCCTTCAGAAGACTTAATTTGCATTACAATTATAGCAGATAAGCATCTGGTTTGGCACAGGTAGAAATGTGGAATCCATACAGGACCATCTTGGTAAAGAAGGAAGCTCTAGTACATGAAAACCATTTTGAGAGAAATATTCCTTCATGGTGACTATATCTGACAATTTGCTTTTCATAGATAACACTACCTTTACTACAATCGGCACGGACCCATTGTACCTTCAATAAGAAGCTGCTGCAGTTTGGCCAGGAGGAAATACTGACATAAGTTTCAGGGGACTAACATAGTACTCTTTCAAATTATGCCCACAAACTGGAAATTACTTATTCAAAACTTGGGACAGAATTTGTTTTTTCTTGAGTTCCTCCACAAGGCCTAACTGCTAGAATTGTATGAAAAATTCAGAAGTCAAATTTAAATAGTTCCTATCCTATATTTACCTTTTAATTTGACCCTCTAAAGTATGTTCTTCTTATACCTGATGCAGTGATGTCTGTACAAAGGACAAGAGCATTCACAAAACAGGACTACAGCAATCAGGAGAGCAGAAAGATTGCTGATCTCACACCTCCACCAAGACTCCAGATAACATTCCTGCTTTGGGGTTTAAATTTATATAGGTGACAGGCAAGAGGCAAAAGATTGGCCATCTCTTGCATGTATGTTTTGTTCATATAAACTGATTCGTCCTTGACCTGTCTTTTTTCTTTGAGTTTGTAACCTGAGTTTGTTGGCAGGAAAATTATGATCTTTGTATTTCCATAATAAAATTTTGTACACAGTGTGTCACAAATTGATAAATGAAGATTTGTTAGTGTTTTAGTTTCATGTCCAATAAAGTTGGTGCAAATCGTCACATGGTTAACATAGACCTGAGTTGGAGCACTGGAGCACTGCACATTTGAAATGCTGTCTCTGGTTTCCATGAGTCTGAGAGGCATTTTTTGGTGGTTGGATACAGTGTGCAACCTGAAGACTTTCTTTAATTCCACATGGACACATTTGGATATCGTGATCTTAATTTTTGAAGGACGTGGACCTTCTGAAGAACACGGTCCCATCAGTTTTCAAGTACAAGATTGTCAGCATGGTGCAATGCAGCTCACTCGTGAGTCAAGAGTTTCAAGGAAAGTAAAATGCCTTTTCTAGAGATACCCCAGTTAAAAAAAATCAAAACAGAAAATCCACTGGTGCCATGTCATTTACTAAGGCTCATGGTAACTATATCTAGATCATTAGAGATATGAATCTGATTGCAGGCACCTGGGTAAATATAATGCTACTAAAATAATTTCTTCAAAAACCCCACCAGAACAGAATTATATGTGCCCTTTGGCTTGCAGAATACATTAGAAGTTTGATTAAAAATACGATGTGGAAAACCACTGTCTTCTAAGTGTGCTGATTTGCCATTTTGTGTGTGTGTGATTGTCTTCATCAGTGACCATTTCTTCTCCCAGGAGATGCTGTTAACAAATAAGATGGAAAAGTGTCACCTATTAGCCAAAGACTTCTGAAAAAAGCTCTGCATGCACCAGCAGAGACAGGGTGAGCTGCTGGGTTGAAAGGGGGCATGAGCAGCAGTGGAAGGGCTGCCTGCCTACTGCTCTGGTGCTGACATCAGTCCTGTAACTGTGGGTGCTCTGGGCATGACATTCATGTCAAAGGAAATTTGGAATTGCCGTCAAACTGTATTGGATGTAACTTGGTTTTCTAATAAGGACATTGGGTTACCTTTTCCTGACTTTCAAATATGAATTTGAAAACAATAAAATCTCAAATTATAGTGGGGTCTACATTTTAATTTTACAATGGCAATAAGTAAACTTGAGGAGAAAAGGTTTTATCTATCTCATCCTTTCCGACTACTGACAAAGACTAGTTTAGGAGATACTTCTTCTATTATCTGGTTACTCAGACAGAAAACATTTCTTTATTAAGATCTTTGAGAAATTAAGAGGTTCAGAATTAACATTAATTGCCCCATCTGGTTACAGTAAGGAACTTAAGGAACAGAAAGAGACAGACTTGTTTATGAGGCAAAAAAATCACTTTGGAAAACATCGATACACCTGAGTCAGCAAAACACTGAACAGGATACTGTGCTTCTTTTGAACAAGAAATACGATGTTTAAAAAACAGGCCAGTGAATTGTGGTTGAAAATTAGAGGACAATACTTCGTCCCTTCTGCTGCGCAGGTTTGCACATGGTCCATTTTACCTCCTGCCTGTGCTGGCATGGCAGTGTGAGTGGGTGTAACAGCACAGAGAGGAAGGATGTGAGTGGGATTGATCTGGCACACTATGCATGCGAGGCACACACAACTGCTGCTGTTCTATTTCGCCACTACACCAACAGAAACGACCCTTCTATAGATGTTTCTGGCTAAGGATTTTGCAGTTGGGGATGTAGTATGCTTTAGTATAATTCACATGCATTTCATAACCTGCAGATTTCATAACCTGTTAAAGAGTGGCATTGCAGCAAAGCAATTTTATTTCTCTATGGCTTCTTTTAGTTCTCTGGTGGGAAGGGAAGATGTGTTTTGGGGATTTTTATAGTCATGTTCGGGAATTTGTCAGTCTCTTTCTTTCCCACTGCTGTTTGCCTTGTTCAGCCTCAGCCCCCACACCCTCTTCGCCAAATTCACGGCAGAATTCCTGAACTCCCTCTCGGAAACTGGCAAAACGCTGCGGCATGGCGGGCCGGCGCCCACCTCGCTACGGGCTGCGCATCCTGCCCGGCCCCGCGGCACACCCGCGGATCGGGATGCGATTTCTCCTCTCGTGCGGGTGTCCCCCGCGGGTCCGTGTCCCGCTCCCGGTGCTGGTGAACTCGCAGCGCTCCCTCCGCCCCGGGCCGGTCCCGGGGGTCTCCCGCTGCAGGCGCGGAGCTGCCGCTCGGC
>VXAX01000379.1:157918-322054 GCA_013399835.1 Leptocoma aspasia
AGAGGGAGGGGAGAGCGAGGGAGGGAAGGAAATAAGTAAGGAAGGAGAGAAAGAGGGAGGGAGGCGAGGTGTAGCCGCCGCCTTGTCGCTCTGCGTTCTGCAGCCGACGCGGAGGAGAGGACAGCCCCCGGCAGGCGTCCCGGCATGCTGAAAGTCACCATGCCCTCCTCATCATCATCCTCCTCGTCCTCCTCATCCTCCTCCTCTGGCTCCTCGGCCGCCAGCCGCCCCGGCTCCGCCGCGCCCGACTACTGGATCGATGGCTCCAACAAGGACACCCTGGCTCACTACTTCGAGCTGGAGTCCGAGCTGGGACGGTGAGGCGGCGCCGGGCCGGGCCGGGGGGGCTGGGGGCGGCCGGGGCTGGGTGTCCCTGCCCGCGTCGCTATGGCGAGAGCGGCAAAACTTTGGCGTGCATGAGCGACAAGCGGGAGACCGTGCGGCTTTCACGAGGGGCAGGCTTTCAAAGGAAAAATCTCAGCTCCTCGGGAGCCAAGCCGAGAAACCCCCGGGTGAAGGGAGTGATTTTAGGAGGAGGCATCTCTCCGCTCGGCGGAGCGGCTTTTAGTGAGGGTACCTGTGCGCTACCAGTCCGCTGTCGGCTGAAGGGTGGGCATCGCTTCGGGAGCGCCGGAACGCCGCCTCATTGACGGCATCCCTTCACACCAGACCTTCCGCCGTTCTCTCCATTAGCAGAACCCTGCGCTGACAAAACTCCCACCCGAGACAGGATTCCCTGAATAGGCCTCTGCAAGCAGGGTCCTTCCCATCAGGGCGCAGTGTAGGGAGTGAGCTGCTACATCTTCATTCATTGATTTTGCACTACTGCCCTGGTGATGGTCCTGCCCAGCAACTTAGAGGTCCCAAGTCTTCAGGTTCTTAAAAACTGAAGTCTCGTGTATAACGCTATACCTGACGTGCAATTTTTACCCTCCTAATGCATTTGTTAGTTCATGTTGAATATGCAGGTAGAAAATAATGTGCAAAAAAGTGGAAAATTACAGGGTTTTTGAAGTTCACAGTACATGACTTAAATGTGCAAGTCAGTAGGAGCAAACAGCAATTGTTAGTTTTGCCAATGATGGAGTATTAAAACTCCTGAATAAATGTGGGAAATTTTCAGATAATTACATGGTTGCCTTGGTAGAATACTTTTTCCAGAAAGGACATGCAATGAAAGTTATTGTATAGCATACCTGTGCTTCCTGTACCTCAACTGATAGGGGCAGGAAAGGTGATAAAAATACAATATAGCATAATTCTTGATTTTCTGCCTAGGTCTTATGCATCTGCTGCCACTTTTTTCTCCCCAATATTGCTACTATTCATAGCAAAATTTAATAGATATAATTTTATGTATGCTTATCACATTTATATTTGACTTCACTGTACCCCTGTTCAGAAGCACACAAATATAAAGCAGGAAATATTGCTGTGTTGGTTTTGTGTCTAGAGTCAACAAAAATGAAAACAAAACAAAATGCTGGTGAATTACAACAGTTGATACCAACCTTGTCACCTGGATTAGTACTCTTCTCTGGGGTCTGTCCAGAATCCTCCCACCTTTGTGATAGTGACTGTGGGCTTTGCTGAAGTGTAATATGTATTGGTGGTACATCTTGGATTTATTGCCTAAGGAAAGGTTTTTAACATGTGAAACCTCCAGTTTTTCGTAGGAAGAGTTAATGCCTGTAAAAGTACTAGAGTAAAGGTGAGATGCAATGGATTTTTCTACCTTGCAAGGTGAGAGAGTAAATGCTGAAACACTGACAAAAGGTTTGAATGTGGAAGATAACCACACCCAAGCAGTGTAGAGATGTGAGCCATTAGGTCTTCGCTCCTCCTGGGTAGAGCTAGGAAGTAAGATTTAAAACAAAAGCAAAAACAATACAGGAGAAAACAACCATCTTAATCAAAGATTAAGAGGTAGAGAAGGGACAGAAGATCCTGGAGGGGTACAAGCTTTGAGAGAAAATTTCTCTAATCGGTATGGTAATGAGATCTTGGTCTTTAGGTCCCAAGGCCAGCTTTGAGATATTTTCAGAGCCAGCATCCAGAGTGCTGATGATTGTCTCAGAACCCTTCTGATAGGTGTATTTTGGCAAATCTCTAAGGAAGCTCCAACAATCCCTGTTGGTTCCCAAGTGTAATATAAAAGTGTATTGTTTTCTTGGTAACTTGTCTCCAAACTTTTAGTTTTGTATATGGCTTTGAGTATGTCTACAAAAAAAAAAAAATCATTGCTTGGTTAGGTTGGTGGTGGGGGACATGTGTCAGGTGAGGCTGACTAATGTGGTTATGTCATCCCTTTAGATGCAGTAAATAAAGAAATATGCTGAAATAACCAATGGAAAACATTGTCTTAAATTATCTTTAAAAAATATAGAGATTAAAAGATGTCTTTTGGCACACTCCAACGACCTGCATTTGGACAGCTGTGGCCAAATATGGGAACTTCCATTTGGAAGGAGTGCTCCTTGTGCAAAGTATGTCTGACATATCCCTAAGACATCTTACTCTGTAACTCCTGCTTGCACGATTAGCTAAGGAGTCATGGAAGAAGAGGGAGACATCCTTTTAGGAGGAATGATAAATGTCTATAAGCTTAGGTGGGAGTCAACAGCTGTTTTTAAATAATGGAATTCCACAGGGATCAGTTCATGTGTCTGTACTGCTCAACATGTTCATAGATAGAGGGGTTGAACAGAAATATTTGCTGGTCTTTGTAAATTGTCAAGGGTTTAAAGGTTGTGTTGCCTATGAAGAATTACAGAAAGAAACAACTTACTCTATTGTGGGGGCATTTGAATGGCAAATGAAATTTAGTTTGGGTAAATAAAATGGCATGGATGGAACATCTCATTACAGGTGCTTGTTGGCTGGTTTTTTTTCTTTCATGCAGGCACTTTGGGGTATATGTCAAAGAATGGGGTATCCAGTCAGAAATCAATGACAGGAAGTAAGGCCACTTTAGCACAGCGTACTCTAAGTCCTGGCCACTGGATACCATGGATGCTAAGGGGTTCCATGAACTTAATGGGTAACTAAGCAAGTTTACATGCAGGAAATCCACTAAGACTGATTAAACATGAAAATGCTAACTATTGAACTGTAAATTGTTGAGAGTTTTGAGTGTATTCTCTGACAGTGTTGACAGAGTTTGCTCTATTCTTACATTCTTCTTGAGGCATCTGTGTTCGGCCACTGTTCATGCTCTGGGCTAGACAGGCCCTTATTCTCATTCTTTTATTCTGGTTTTATGTTCCACTGAAGCCCTGGTTAGTTCACCTTCCTCTTAGTTAATTTTTTACAAGGGTTTTTTTGTATAAGTGGAGCTCAAAATACTGTAAATGTGAAATTTTGTGCTCTGTTTTGAAAAATGTCTTTCTTTTACAGGTTGCAATTGTTGATGTAGAGTTTGGAATTTTGTTCTGAGTGCATTTTATCCAAAAGCTTATTTTCCACAATCCCTTGGAAAAATATGTTGAAAATATTGTAATCTAAACTTGTATTTCTTTAAGGACTAAAACCTTTTGTTACCCTTGTATAACCCTTGCTGTATCTTTTGGTACACAGTTTCTGAATTCAGGGCTGGTCTAAATATGGTATTTGAGTGAAGAAGAAATTCAGTAATGATTTTTTTGATACTTAGCAATATTACAAAAAATGGAAATTTTATTTGTTGAAATTTTACTTGACAGGCACCCTCATTGCCTAACTAACTACATAACTATCTGAGTTGAAACTGTCTAATGTTACTATTGTAGGCAGATTGCAAACCTATTAAATGGTCAAAAGCAGGTGAAAGTATCTCCAATAAAATCCTTTGGGCTTTCTTTCTTGCAAGATTACCTTTTCCTGCATGGGCAGTCGTTCAGTTGTGTGATCCTTGCTGAAGACTGAGAATGAAAGGCTCTCAATACTTGGCAACTTAGCTTGGACTGACAGTGTGAGATGAATCATAGGTGGTTTATGTCCTTGAGTTTTTAGCACAGAGAAAGTTTAAACCTAATGTACAGTTCGAACTCAAGATTTCGGTGTGCAGAATGGCGTCTTACTTCGTCAATCCTATTTATGAAAGCTGTCATCCTAACATCTACTTTTGTAATGGCTGTAGTAGATTAAGTCAGCTAACTTCTTTGTTAGCTGATTTAAGCTAACAAAGCAAAAACTTCTTTGCCAAGCTGATAAAAGCATTGTTTTATAGAAATGGATTGGTTTTGCACTTGATGCTTGGAAGTTCAAATCGTTTTTGCTTTGAAAGCACACCAATTATTTTACCCTTCATTAAAAAAAGGTTCCTTTTTCTGTTCATCTCAAGAGTAATTTGTTTTACAGCCTCTTTGCCCTGTTTGTTTTAAAAAAATCATTTTCTCAGTGTGCTTTAGGGTGCATTTAAATTAGGTCTGTCCCTCCTTCAACAACACTCTCACTTGCTCGTGAATTTTTTTTCTTAGTGGACTTGAGAATTTTCCAAAGTGATGCAGGGACGTAACTGACAGACAGCAAATGGTGCTTGCTATCTGAATGTGAGAGCATGGAGTTCTTTTAGGAATCATCTTTGAGCAGAGTGAGAATTATCTTTGAGCAGAAACTTCCAGTGCAGATTTGCCTGTGCCACAAACCGTAACTTGCTTGTTACCCTCACACCTTCAGACAAGCAGGAAGCATTTTCCCTCAGGCAGTTCCTGCCCATAGGGAAGGTTGCTGAAGAGGTGGTCTGAGGCTTCATTTGGGAACCTTGTTGTGGCTGGACCTTGCTTTGAGATAGGGAGATAGGAGATAAAGTGGGCAAGGTGAAGTTTCTCACTTGGGTACCAGAAACCAGAACTTGCAGTGAATAGCCCAGGCTTTGACAACTAAAATTCTTTACTCAGTGTAGGGAGTAATTTTTTCCCAGTTTTGTCTTGTTCAGCTCAACAACTGGTTGATTCGGAAGTAGAAAGCTGTGTTGAAAAAGCAGTGAAAGAAAATTTACTGTTCTGTAATAATCTCTGAAATGAATATGTGAACAATTCTGTGTAAATTTAACAGCTTACTCATACTTAAAAAAAGAGCTATTAATAATGAAAAATTATGATAGAGAATAGTTATTTCTTGATTTTCAAGGTTTTTTTCCTGTCAGCCACTACGCATTTATTTCAGTGGTTTAGATGTTTTCTAATTTAAAAAATTATATTTCTAGTGGAGAAAATGAATAGCTCTTGAAGTAAGTACTCTTAAGAATACTGAAAAAAATTTTTACACAGATTGGTTTTAGGAGTGATAATCATATAATTTGTGTTAATACAAGAATTGTCATGCTTGAAAAACACTGCATTTAACAGCAAGAGGTAAGATGTAACTAAGTCATTCTTTTAGCATATTATGGAGAGGATAATAGAATATCTTGAATTGGAAGGGACCTACCAGGATTATCAAAGTCTAAGTCTTGCTGAAGAGAGAAAATCTGAAATCAAATAAGTATTTTCAAGAGCAATTGAAAGAGAGTGGTTGTGGAATAAGCCTGTGTGATTCTGGGTGGGGGGCAAATAAATTTACTGAAGTTCTGTGGAATCAGAAGCATACTATATGTTCATTCCACTGTGTCTCTTTTTGTGTGTGCAAGTGTGCAGACTGTTCTGTAAGGGAATATAATGGACACAGTTTCATAGGCAGAATTCTTCCAGTAAGAGATGTTTAAATGCTTGCTCACATAGTGAATAGCCACATTTAAAAAGACCACCAGTTATGCCTGGTGGTCAGTTTAAAAATACTCAGCAGTTTGCAGTAGCCTGGGCCCCATCTGTGGAAGTTCAAGTACTTGCTAGAAAGGGCTAACTATCCACTTCAGTCACTAAGATCAAAGAAGTTTTATTTTCCTGAATGTTGTCTGAAAAGTTCAATAAGGAAATTTAAACAAATAGTCATTCCCAGCCCTTACTTTGTTTAAAGTGTAACAAATTAAGCCAGCCTTATTGCAGTAAATTGGAACAATTCTTCTGTGGTCTTCTGCTATCCACAATGTTGACTGGGCTTTGGGAAAGCAATCTTCTGACCTGAACATTGTGTGGAAAAACCGGCAGAGGTTTGAATATTATTTTCATATATATATATATGCAATACAAATGAACCATTAATAGGAGTTCAGATTGTATAACAATAAAGAACATGTACTTCCTTGTGCTTTCAAAATGGAGCAGAATTTAAACATAGAAACTTGCATATTTATTTGCTCTTTGCTTCTTTACTTAGGCATTCTTACCATACTTCCGCTGTTCACAAGAAGCAAGAGTTTATTATGTGAACAATCAGTAATTTCATAAGGAATATTCCTTTTCCAGTACAGGGATGATAATTCTGAGAAAGGGAAACAAATTTTTTTCCAAATGTTGGTACTGCTTTTTGTTCTTGGTTTGTTTAATGTCTTTTCTAATATTTATAATTTCTGCTACCTCTTCCATTAAAAAGAAAAGGTGAGAATGACACATTTTACAACCAATCACTGATATACTGGAAATTGTTTTACATTTGTTGTTAGTGATGCTTTATTTGGCCTTGCATTGTCAATGTCATTACTATCATAGGTTACTCTCTGTTGAAACACATGGATAATTGGGGCCCATCAATATTTGCATCTGTTGCCCCGTGAATGGATTGACGAGGTGTTATTTTGCTCCTTGCAAAGTAATTCTAAATTAGGAGACCCTGCAACAATATTACTTTGCAAGTAACCACTCAATCTGTAGCAACTAAACATTTTGAATTTGAATTTGATCTTCAGGGAACAAGAGGAGAGAATCCACCAAAATAGATTTGGTTCAGACACAAGTAATGACTTGAACAACATACTGCTGTAGATAATAAGTTTGCCTCCTTTCATTTATGTTGTTATCTGTGCTAGAGATAAAGAACCATAAAATGTAAAAGAGAGGGAAATGGGAGCCCTCTTGAGGAACAAAAATAATTATAAAACATATTGCCGTTTGACAGTTTACTGTCTATATACCACGGCATTTTGTGGGGGATAATGTAAAAGCAAGTCCAAGAGTCTTCACAGCCTGAAAAACAAAACACTAAATTTTATGCCCTTCAACAAATGTATAGTCTGTGTTCCAATGCATACCTTGCTGTGAGCATCCATATGCCACAGATAAGATGCCAGAACTCCAACTTTATCTCAGAACTGATGTCATCTCCACAGTCCTTTTCCCCAGACCCTCCTACCAGAAACATGTGATGCATCTCTCCTCTGGCCTGTCTCCAGGCATTGTGAAGAAAAAACAAAAACAACTTCCTTGGATTTAAGGAATAGCTGTCAATTCTAAAACAGGGTCATGTATGTGTTCCACTCCATACCTTTCCCCACAATAATTTTTCCTCCTTGCAAATATTAATAATTTCTTCTCAATTGAAATGATTATGAGCACACCAATATGTTTACTTGTTTTCAGTCTTTTGCTCTTTAAAGCGTATCCATGGTCTACCAGGTTCACTGCCTTTGGGTACTGATAAGGCATCTTAATATACTCAATTTAGTGTGGTGTCATTAATGAAGACAACCCTGATTGCACTACAGACTTTAGCAGAATGGAACGCAAATAAAAAATGTCAACAAATGTCTTGTTTTTATCTTTTTGTATTGAGGTGGATGGGAGGGACAGTCAATCAGATCAGCTGCCACTGGTATTATCTTCAAGTACTTCTGAAATAATATTCATATTGATTTTCTCTAAATACTTCTTGTTAACAGAGTCGTACTGACAGTGCCAAAGAATGTGGTATGTGATTTTATTTTGTACTTAGCTGTAAAAAAATTAAACACGCTGTGTTGAAATGATTTGGTTTCTGTATCCTTCTATGGAAGGCTGGACATAAATTGTGCAGTTTTCACTTGATAATAAGATCTTTAGTCGTTATGTTTTTTGATGATTAGTTGTTTGAATTTTGTTCAAACTTGAGGACATATCTCTTTCAGATTCTCTCCGAATACAAGACAGCATTTGCTGTTTTTTGACGTATTGGTGTCCTGCACCAGCCTAATGTTCTGGATCAACAAGAGTACTTTAAGAACATGCTTTGGACCAGAAAAAAATTTAGTGCTTTTGACACACTTTGATTATTTTATACTAAAGTGGTGGTATTACACAGTTTTAGACTTTTGCAGAGAAAATTGATGTTTTGGTACGGCTTATAAAGCCTGAGAGGGTCTGCCATGGATGACAGATTCTTTTTAATGTATTTTTTAACCCATTGACATATTTTCTAGTGTAATGAACCACAGTTCTGATCTGATATACAGTGCTTTACAGATGTTTGGTTTTTTGTCTTCCTGTTGGAGAATGTGTTTGTCAGCTTCACGTGTTGTGCGATAATGATTTGTTAAAACTAAATGCAAGACGTGCTGAGAGCTCCAACATCATTATCATAATCTATGCTCAGAGAGCTGTAGGATACATGTACGTGGATGTTTTTAGCTGCCTGCTTTGACTGATCCTTCTCTCTACATTTTCTTCAAACCCTCATGATTTTCTGGCTGACTAGCCTAGTAAAATTAAAAATGAAAGGGCTGAAAGCTGATTTTGTAATGGGAAGCAACACTTTGTGGTGTAGATACTGATGACTGCTTAGGATATTATTAATGACATTATTTAATGACCTTAGGCTCCAAGTGATCAGAGGAAGAAACCTAATAAAGGTGGGTTTTTTCCCTTCTCCCTCTCACCCTTCCTTTTTTTTCTGGGAATTCTTTGTAGCCTTTTCAATGGAAGCTGCAAATGCTTGTGGAGCACACTGTTCACTGGTCTGCTAGCTAACTGGCAGAGGATTAACTTGAGCTGAAAGAGGAAGGCAAATTCTAGTCTTAAAAAATGCTACTAGAACAACAAGTAACTTATAATATTGGAGCAACATGTATGGCCCTGAAAAGGCAATAATAAATTAATTTTGTTTGGTGCAGGGAGGAGGAAGACGTATCTTATCCTCCCTTCCCAGCATTTTAATTCAAGAATGTCTTAACTTTAAACAAGAACAGTTTAGTGGTAAAAATTAGCAACTTATGAATTCTAAGAAAGATCAGTAATCAATTCCAAATGGGGTCAATATGCAATGGAAAATCTGCAATGAAAGAGACCCTAAAATTCACGAGCGTGTTTTTTTTCTCTGTCACCTTAGGGGTGAAACCCATCTCCATCTCTGTATTACCTCCATAATAAATATGCACATAAATTATTTTTTTAGTTTAAATTCAAATCTCATCTTTCTTCATAATTTATACCATGAAAATTCAAAAGTAGGTGGAGCAGGAATAAAACTGAGTGAAAAAGGCAGTTTTGTTCATTACTATAAAAGTTGTTCACAGAATTGATTTGATTGGCAGTAGCATAAAGAGAATATTCTTTTCAGAGAATCATTAATTTCAAATGAGAAAGAAAACCTTGGTCACCTTCTCCTCAGCACAAGGCTATCATTTTTACCATTTGAATATTCAGGTTGTCTAGTTAAAGTACACTGGCTCATGTTAATGTATAATGATTTCAAGTGGTTTGATCCATCCTAGGCTATTTTTATTGTTCATGCTACACTTACGTAGTAGAAGAAAAAACCAAAATATTTTAACCTCTTCACATTCTTTTTCTGCATGACTTTAGAAAAGACAAAATGTAATTTGTGATGGAAAAATCATATTAGATGTATTTCCCTTGCAAATGACTGTCTAAATTAGGGCTAGTGAAATTTATTCTTCACATAAATAGCCCTCCAAATCTTACTTTCTTTCTCTTGTCAGTCTCTATTCTGTGAACTGGTTATGTTTGCTGTTTGTGAATTAACACAATAAATAGATACCAGATAGCCTGTTTAAGTAATTTGCCATGGTATTTCTTATGAACCATGTGTCTTAACTGTATTGAACACCATTTCACTGTGTTTTGCTCTAGTCACAGCTAAGATAGATGAATAATGATTAGCAAGATGTGTTAGTCACCCACAATGGCATGCAGCCATTAGCAGACCATATGTAATTCTTTAGAGCCATACCTGTTAAAGCTTGTTTTATCCACATATTCTTATCTTTGCAATAGTTAATTGCCATATTTGAAGACTCTGGAATTTTCATCCCATGATAAATTTCAATATTTTGGCATCTCTCTTTGTTTTGAGTTAGAATGAGTAATTGAAGTACTTACTCATTGTGGATAAGGGACAGTTTTACACCACGGAATTATTCAATAATTTTGAATTAAAATTTACAAACCCTTTCACATTTTTCATTTTGTGTTCATTAAAGACATTCTTCACTCAAAGTAACCAGATTGCAAGTATGAAGTTAATATCTTGTGCGATAGTAACTTTTGAGAGTTCTGATTCAGGTCCCTCTGAAGTGTTTTTGTCTTCTGTCTTTGGCTCTTGCTTGGACTGTGCTCTACAAGCTACACCAAAAGTGGTGCAGCAGTCATCTGATTTGTTTCCCTGCTGGAACCTAGAGAGGTTACAGAAGCTGTGTTTGTCTACTGCCTCAAGTTACAAAATTCTCAGGTTTTTCTAATAAGAACAATAAACATTATTGAATGGGATAGCATGAGGTCATGTTTGCCTTTTTTAGAACTGCTGTCTTGGTGGCTTATAGCTGTCTGGTTGTTTGTTGCCCAAATTGTATGTTTTCCATTTTCCTTCTCTGTTCGCAATTGTTGAGATTTTATAGTGGAGTTCTTGTTATTTGTCTGTACTTTGTGACCATGCAGTTAATGCAGCTAAATTTTATCCCTTTTCTCTTGATCTTACTCCCCAGGTAGTAAGTACAGGCTTTTTCTTTCTGGTATTATAGCTCTCTGATGCACTGCCAATGCCTCCCCACCTTTATCATCAGCAAACTGAATCAGCATACTCCAAAGTTCATGCCAAAGGAGATAATTCAAATATTAAACAAGATAATAGGTAGAACCAACCAAAGGCATAGTGCTCAAACATGGATGTCAGATAAAAGCAAAAACACTGTGCAATGTGTTTCTGGCAAGTTTTGATGAAGGTTAGATGCAAAGGCAAACTTTCTTGAGACTGAGAAAAAAAATCCTAAAAGCAAATGGCTGATAAAATTGTTCCCCTCTGTACATTATTCCACTTGAAATAAAACTGAAACAAATCAGAATTCTTGCAGTATTGCCAATACCAAGGATGAATCTCTTCTTTTATATTCCTTTGGTGATTCGTAGCTCATTTAGCTAAGGGAGTCTATTCTCACCTTCCCTCTCCCCAGCTCCCAGTGTAGAGAAAGCACTCAAATGCACTCTCAATCATCTTTATACAAAGAGGAAGAAATAATCTCCACATATTTAATGGACACAACTTCAGAGGCTGCAAAATTGCCATTCTACACCTGTCTTCTTGTGATGGGTGCAAAATAATATCCTTGGTGTGCTGGTCAGGAAGCTAACAGAAATCTTGATGTTTCAGTAGATTAGATTGTAATATGCAGATAGGTATATTCTTCCTCCTGTTTTTGAAATGTGGATTAAGTGTGTATAAATTTATTGACTCCTGAATATCAAAGGATTCATCTCCAGTAAGTCTGTCAAACAAAACAGAATATTTTTACATAGCATTTGAAAATTATGTGGGTCTGTGGGTTATCTGGGACCTGTTGGTCCTAATGTTTTATCCATCCAGCATAATAGTTGCAGTTGTGAAAAGATATGTATTATGAAAAAATCTCTTTCAAATTTACTTGTAAACGTTTCTTCTGAGAATATACTGTAGAGGAATTTGGTTTCTTTACACCCAGAGGGTTAGTTATGGTAGTTCTTCAACAGATGACCACATCTGTAAGTTAGAATAATTCACTGAAATTTAAGGACTCCTTGTGCATGCAAGGAAGAAGAGAACTACCTTGACCATGATTACAATAAAAATTGTAATTTAGAAGAAAGTCTGTAACCATCTGTACTTGTGTAACAGCCTTTTAAATACAAGCAAGACAGACGAGAATTTTGCCTAAAATTGGTGTGTGATAATTTTGCGGAAGAGACTGTACGACATGGTTGCCCATGTTACCAGGAGCTGTCTGGATGACTCAGGAGAGTTCTTAGTTATCTTCAGAATAACTACATTAATTTTCAGTGTCTTCTTGTTGGTAGCAGTAAGTTCAGTATTGATCTGTTGACACCACCAAAGGATCAGCCAGATTCTCCCAGTCACATTCTTACCTCAAATTGAAATCAAAGTGTCTTTGGGGGCCAATGTACTCTCCTACACCCTTTATGGCAGGCTAGTGGAAAATGTACCTAAACTGTAGTTGTTTGTACCTAAATTGTTGTAGCTCTTAGAGATGGGCATGCAGTGCACTGGGTACGTGTGTTTTAGTGCTTAAAAGAAACTTAAATTTGCCTTCTAGAAAGAATCAACTCTAATGGTACCATGGATGTGTTTTTCCATTTTGCTTGTGGAGACATTTTGTTTGGAAACACTCAGTATTTGTTTCCAGAACTTTCAGCCGTTTCAGAATCTACTGACTAATGCATACATACATATATGTTTGCAATGCAATTTAAAGTGAACCGGTTATCCTAAGTCATTTGAGTCTTTATAGTGTAAGAGTGGTGGTGCTGGGTCAGATCAAAAGCCTGTTAGGGCTGATATCCTGTCTCCCATCAGTAGTGAGAAGCACATGGCTAGAAGAGGGAGTGCAAGAACATCTGTCCTTTGATGCTTGCCCAGAGCAGTCCCTCAGTCTCCAGAAATCTGAAGCTAAATCTGAACCTTCATAATCTGTTCCTCATAAAAGAATAGTCTTCATTCTGTTCCTCATAAAAGAATAGTCATGTAAATTTGCATGCAGTGCTTGAGAGGTAACACAGAATCACAGAATGGATGGACTTGGCAGAGACTTATTAAGATCATCCAGTTCAAACTCCCTGCTTAGAAAAGTTAGTTAGAGAAGGTTTCCCAGCAATGTGTCCAGCAGAGCTTTGAATAGATGGAGATAAACAACGGGAAACATTCACCCAGTGAAATTATACGTGGGCTAATACTTAATTAAATACCTCTTAACACTTATTGGGTTTTGGGTTGCCTTTTTTTTTTTTTTTCTTCTAGTCAAGGGCTCGATTTGTGTAATTTTTGACTATATATCAAGGTACCTTTTCTTGTGATAATAGGACAAGTATTGTTTAATATAAGAAATCAGGATAGTGTTCAAAATTCATAATTTAATATTTATTTACAGGGAATTTTCTCTGCTATTTAATACCCCATAACTGAATCTCAGTACACACCTGTTGCAGCTGGACACAGACTTATTATGGAGAAATTGGATTATAAAAATATCCCAACCAGCTATTTTCACTTCCTTTCTCATCTCAGCTCCTTGGGTAGCAGACACCAGCTCTGGTCAGTTAGATTTATTGATGACCTCTCTGCACTGTAAACACTAAACTGTTATTCCTTCCTTGTTTTGTATCTCTTAACCAACTACTAATTCATTGGTGCTTTCTGGGGTTTCTTCAAGTACCTGTTTTAAGGGACCTTGTCAAGTAACTTCTGAAAACCCAAGTATCAAAATCAATCAAACCTATTTATATTCAAAAGCTTGCTGAATCTTTCAAAGAAGTTCTGTGGTTTTAACACATAGCTTCTCTTAACAGAAGCCACATTAAATCTTCCCCAGGCTCATATATGTATCCATATATCCACAGTTCATATTCTTAGAGCTTTAAATTACTTTAGCCATATAGAGCAACAGTACAGTCCTTCAGTTCCCTCTGATTAACATTTTTTAAAATTGTTGTCACATTTGTTCTGTTTCAGTCTAAAATGGCTAAGTCAGTGTTGTACAAGAGTTTAGATATCACTTTAATTTAAGCTATTTAATCTATGAGTTCAAGTTAATCAATTAAGTGGGTCTCACCCAGTGCCCATAATGTGCTATTGGTCATTTTATCTGTTTTTCCAAGAATGTTTTTTGCCTCTTCACTCTCTCTATTTATGTGAGTTTTTAAGACCTTTTTTTTTCTGTCTGTCTTCTGAGTAAAGAAATTCTAACATTGGAAAATGTCAGATTTATCATAGGCTATTCAGTAGACACAAAATCTTTACAGAATTAAAATTTTATAATGATGTTGCAGCCACTTTTCAGTGTATTATGGTCATCCTGTGCATGCTGAAGAGACCACCTTCAACCCAGAATGTTTTGCATTTGGGGAAAAGCAGTTAAGATGTTACTCTCCTGTCATTTGATGCAAATGGCCATTAACAGTTGATCTTAAGGAAGAATGAAGCTGCAGAAGCTGCTGTTCATCCTTGCAAGGTTCCATCCTACACCTTCCTTTTACTGTGCCTTAGCACAATTTGGGTAAGGTGAAGGTCTTCATGTATTTTCACTATTTTTTGTGCTTGATCACATGGTGTTAAGCCCTTTAAGTCCAGCAAAGGAGATATGTGCATTAACTAAATCTTAACTAAAGATAAGCAAAAATTTTGTTAAATTATTCTAAATCCCCATGCCAAATCAGTTCATTTTTCTTTTTTATGAACTGTCCCTTTTTATGAAAGGGACAGACCATTTTGGGAAGCTGAGGGATAGAAGTTGAGTTACAGCCTAATAGGCAGATAGAGAAAATTTATTTTGTGTTACAGGCATAGTTTTTAGTATAGAAATTGTGAATTAATATTACGAGTCTTGCATCAAATTACTGTTTTTCAGTACTTCTGGAATTTATTTATGTACCTTTTTTAAAACAGCTTTTAAGTGAAATACATGTGGCTGGAATAGGCTGGAAAATACATTGTCCTTATTGGACAGTGAAATATGTGCCTAAATGACTGCCATTTAGCCTGACAAAGCTATGTAAGAGTATTTCAATATCTACTAATCGATAATCTGAATGATGGGTTCTTGGCTGGTTAGTCCTTTCTGTCAGCTTCCATTGTCTTTGCAGTCATCTGTGACCTTACATTACAGCATCAGATTTGTTGTAGAAAAACTCTGTTTTGTTTAACTGCTAGGAGGTAAAACAGTTGACTGAAACTAATCATGCTTATCATTGTCCCTGAAGCAATAAGATGCTGTTGTGAATGCTCTATAATTCATGTAGCTGCTGTGAATTCAAATGTGTGCACACATGTGTAGGTGCAACTTCAGATGGATGAGAAGGTAAGTGCCAAGCTTTTAATGTGTAGTGACTTCTGTGATTCCTTTTGATGTCAGGTGAATGGGAACCACCAAATAGGGTGCACTGATGGAGATGAAATGAGTGGTAGGTATTTAGAAGCCTAATGTAACCCTTATATTTTTTGGAAGTGTTTGTTCATTCTTCTATCAGTGATGGAAAACACAGCATTCCGAATTTATGTAAAAAAGTCTCTCCAAAGATGGTTGAAAGCCGTTGGTCACAATAGTTCTTGAGGCCCAATAGAGGTGATAAAGTGCCTGCATCAAATAATGGAATTATTTAGGGTGGAAAAAAACTTTAAGACCATATGGTCCAACCATAAACATAACACTGCAACATTCACCACCAAACCATGACCTCAATGTGTCAATGTCTTTGAAACACCGTGTTGCTGACCATTTCCCCTTGGGTTCTGGGGAATTCATTCTGCCTCTTATCTCTGTCTTTCAGCTCAGGGGGCCAGGCACCCCAAGGTAACTCATCTAGTGTGGTGCAAGTGCTCTTGGCCACAAGGGCACAGTGGCTTCTCAGGTTTCTTCTGCACCTCATCAGATGAAGAAGTCTGAAAGTGTGTTAAGCAGTTGTGCAGAGCAGCCTTTCTCTTCTGTGCTTCCCCACACCTGAGATGCTCCAAGCATCCAAAATTTCTGAGGTACTGTCAGCACCTCAGCTGGTGGTGTTCTTTCCCACAGAGGTGCTCAGAAGGGATGTTTTGAATCTGCTTTCTTTTATGCTGACTCTACACCTCTTATTCTCAAATGGCCAAAATTCTGCCAACAGCTCCCGTCCATTATGGCTTGCAAATGTCTAGTTGTGGCTACAGGTTGCTTGTCAATTTCTCATTTTCACCAGCTAAACTCTCTTTTTGTGCATGTTCTTGGGGTCACCCTTCTAATAACATGACACAGGATAAAAATCCTCCTTTCTTCCCCTGTTGCCGCACTGTGCTTCTGTGAGTAGTGAAAAGAGGAAAGCCAAGTGAGAATATTCTTCTTTACTTTTAGGTTTTTCAAACAAAATGCAGAAGGCTGTTATCCCTGATTTGGCCTTTTCCACAACATTAATTTGTGTTAGAACTTTCTGGTGCTGAGAAGTAATGAAGTTTAACCTGATCCCTCAGTCATTCAAAAATTAACATTTTCATGGACTCCAAAAGTGAAGTGTTATTCGTCTCAAATAAACTGGCCTCAAAAAATTGAAGAGAAGACTGGAGAATGAAATGAGCATTATGATGCACAGAAACTGTTGATTTATTGTGGAGTGTCAGACTTCATTTAGGGCTCTGCCTTGAACTGGGAATCCTATGAGAATTTGCCCTGCTGTGTTGAGATAGAGATATGTCATCCTGGCAATGATTTCCATTCAAACTTCAATACAAAAATACATGCTTTGAGCATGCCTTTCTTTCATAAAATTCTCATGTGCCACACTCTCTGCCGAAGAAGTTTAAACTACCTTGAAAGATAAAATGAAGTACGAAAATTTTCAGTTCGCCATGAAGTTTTTTGCCTCTGCGTTTCATAGGATTAGACTCTGACAGGGTTGGGATGACTAATGGGATGGTTGTTCAGTGATTTTACACCAGCACCACCCCCACCTTTCCCCATTTCCAGTTATGAGCTGATTCTACTACTGAAACCAGTATTTTCTGACTTTCAAGTCTGAAAGCTCAGTGTTCTTTCATCGCCATACAGAGTGCTTTTCAGCTTAAAATGCCATCACAATCATTATGAAACAAAGCGGATTTGTTTTCCACCTAAAGTATATTTAACATAAAAACTGATTTCTTCAAAGATGACAAAAGGGAATTTTTCACTGTAGAGCACATTTTTTGTTAACATTTAAGAAATTTTGCCCATAATAGCATGAGCAAATCTTGATACACAGCAAAAATAATGGAAAATATGCTTTCACATAACATAATTTTCCCTAAAATTTCATAAATTCAGCTTTAAAAACTGTCTGCAGCCTGGGTTTTTTATTTCACTGACGATGGTGAGAAAGGAATTGTTAGTTTGAAAGCTGTCTTCAATTTACTCAAGTGATTGCTTGGGTAGGCACAGTTATTCTTGTTAAATGCAGATACTTAAGTGGAAGTCAGAGTACTTGGAAAACAGGCTGCATCTGCTGGCTACTCTGCAGTAAATCCTTTGCTCACTACTTCTGCAAGTAAGAATTTTGTTATACCATCTGCGTGCTTAAATTATGGTGAATGATTCAAGAATGGTGATGCTTCTTCCTTTGTAGTGGTCCTATTGTTCTCTTCCTTCTACCTAGCAGATTTCTTGTAGAGGAATGTTGTTTGTTTCTGCTACTCAACACCAAGAGAGTTATATGGGAAGCCCAGATAATGATAGTTCTAAAAGATGTTTGGAGACCTGTCAGGCACCTTTGGTGTTTGGATGTGCTCCTCTGTCAGTGCTCTTCAGCTATGGGCTCAGGAGCCCTGGGTGACTGAGGAAACAGGGGCCACAGTATGTGTTTCTGCCCCTTTTCAGGTATGCTTTCTGTGTCCTTGCAGCAGTTCTGGCTCTGTCATGTAGCCTGCACGCACAACCAAAAGAGAGTGGGTGATGGCCTCTTCGACTTGGAACCTCATCCAGGATGATGCTGTGCCTCACCCCTTGGGAATGATTGGGCTGGGAATGAGACTATACCATGACAAGTGGTAAGTGGTACATACACCATTGCAAACTCACTTTTAAAATAAATTAATATTCCAAAAGGCACTTCTGAGTTTCAATCATTTTAGTTTTACTGAGACTGCAGTAGTTGCAGAACTGCAATTTCAGTTGTGCCAAGGATGAAAGATTCTTGTGCTCTACTTAATCAGCTTCACCAGGTGACTTTTAATGAGTTAGTCAGTGGAGAGTTTCTGTGGTCTACTGATGTTTTGCATAGGCTGTCAAAGAGAGAGGTCATTGCCTCTGTCAGCACCATTTTGTGGGTCTGACTGCAGGGTGCCCGAGAACTTCATATGCACACATGCATTAAGAGACATCAACTTCCTATCTATGTAATATCTGCTTAGTTTTCACAGCAAATATTAGCCAAGGCTGGGAATTTTTCAAGTCCCTTGAGTAAATCAGGGGATTTAAAAGCAATGAAAGTCCTAGTGCAGCCATACTGACAGAAATGCAGCAGCTTCAGGTAGAATGATGGAAGGCAAATCTATTATGCTGAAGGAGTGCTTGACAGGTTTTGGAGTTTTTTTACTAATACATTAATTGTAATTTGGAATTACATTAACTTGAATAATTCCTTTGAGGGAAACTGCAACATGCATATGGGCATGCTGTGTGATAAAATATTAAAAGTCTCATACATCAGGGGTGGTTCATGCTATTGTTAATATTATTGTTTAAGATCTTATGGCTTAAAGAGCTATTTAATGTTGTACTTAGGTGTGGTTATTCTTCCTGTAGTACTTCAGGCCCATAACATTGAGCTACCTTACCATCTTAGAGTAGCTTTCAGTGTGAGACAGTGTTCATACAGGTTTTATACCAAAAACTGCAAGATCTTTAAAGGCAGTTCTGAAATGTGTAGTCCATTTCTCCCTGCTGCTTTTTATGCTGTTATTTGGATTTCTGCCTAGAATTTGTGCTCCACTGATGGAAGTATTTCCAGATGTTTCCATGGGGTACTTGCTTCGTGTGATTGATGTCTCTAAGGTGCTGTTTGCACTTACTCAGATCTTTATGACATTGTCCCTTAGCTCTTTAGCAGTATTTTCTAGGAGTCATCAATGTATATTTATAGATACTTATGAGCAAAAGCCAAAATAATAAACTGTGTCATCAGACATACATACAGGTCTGTTTGAAGGCAGTGGTTTTGCAGAAGAAAAAGCATTTGGATTTCATCAAATGGAAATCATGACTGACTGCTTGAAGCTATGCTTTCTTGCATATAATTGAGGACCATGATTTTTGCTAGTGTGTTAAATTCTTCTGCGCTGTGACTCCCCCAGCTCACCAGTCTCCTTTTACAAAAGCTTATAATGTGGCCACTGCTAAGGTCTGTTCTTTGAAAACACAAATAACCTATCTCTTCATCTTTAGGGAGGAAAGACTTTCTTTTTACTTTATATTGAAGTCTTCCATTTCTTTTTAGTATGAATTTCAGACATCATTATTAAACTATATCCAGCAGTCTTCTTTGCTCCCCTTACCAAATTCTTGCATGAAAAGCAGCAAAAGCCCATTGCTCTGTGCTGGAAAGACTAAAATATACCATTTCTAAAGAATGGAAAGTAATCGAGAGCACTCCAGAGTGCCAGGATCAGCTCAAAATACACTAGCATATAGCATCAAGTGTAGCAGTAATTTGCAGGAAGCTGTTGAGACAAAGGTAGATATATATACATATATTTGTATGGAATGACAGAGGATGTGTTCAGCTGTCTCCAGACTTGCCAAGATTCACCTCTGTGTTGAACAGAACATGAGGATGTAGAGAGGCTTTATGGTATGAATTACCTTCATCTGGAGATTGACTTTCCCTGAAGGAGGTATTTGTTTCTTTTAAGTTAATTGGGGAGGGGTCTTCCTGACTAATTCTTTAGATTGCCCAGATCTGTTTTAATTCTTGCATGCTCTCAAGCATACATTCCCACATTTGGAGTATCTGTATTGAAAAAATCCACTTATTTTTGATTTGCTAAAACAATCATGATCTGTCTATTAATGACCTCTTACGGTAATCCATGAAAGCACCAGCAGCATCCAACACAGGAGCAGACACAGGACTGTTGACACATCTGTCCACTTGAATAAATTGCAACTACTTTTAACTCTCAGATAATTTATAACTATAATTCCAATGCATTTACCCAGTGTTTCACTGACCCTGTAGTGTTTTGTCCTAGACTGTGCCCCTGTATTATTTCTGAGAAGGTTGTGTGAGGCAATGTCATAAGCTGTATGGGGGTGAAAGTGTTTGGCATCTGCTGCCTCCACTCATAATGAGGCCTATTACAGTGGAGGAAAAAAAAATGTTTGATAACGAATTGCTCTTGAAAAATGAAAGTTTCTTTCCAGTCATCTCCTCATTCTCTGGTGCTGACAAATACTTTTCCTAATTTTTTTTTTTTTTGCCCGCCAGTATTTCACCTGTGCTCATATTGTTTTCTTCTTTTAGCGACAGTGGCAATTTGGCTTTCTCATAATTTTCTCAGTCTTCTAATAGTTTCTCACTCATTTCCCCTGAGTTAAAAAACAGCCACTTGTGGCTTTGAAATGTCTTCAGATCAGCTTTTAATATTCTGAGATAAAACTAATGAAGGCGAGCAATTTTGAGAACATGTAATTTATCTCTCCCCCAGTGTTAAGCTATTACAAAGCTGTTACAATTCTTCTGCTCACCTGAAAAAAGCTGACACTTTAGTGGAAGACAGGGATTAAATCTGAGCCTTGCAGAGGTTTTATGACTTTTTTTTTCACCTCTGGACCAAGTAGTTGGTTCACAATGCTCCTGGTCTTTCTTGTAACTCTCCCTTTCCTTTGACCCTTGATGTTTTCCCTTGTTTTCCAGACATGTCTTGTGCAAGCTTTTGTTTTCTTTTACAATTGTCATTAGTAATATGACCAATTTTGTTTTGGAGAGGTGGAGTGTCTGTTTCTTTGTTGTTTTGGTTGGGTTTCTTTTCTGTTCTGCTTCTTCCTCATTGTGGTTGAGGGAAAGTCCAGTTTGCTATGTTGGCCTTTTATTATACTTACTTCTCCCTAATTTACATTGGGCTAGTTTGCACTGCTGCTTGTTGCTGTGTTTCCTGCATACTTTCCTCGATGCTCTTGCCTTAAACTTGCCTGTCTCTGATCCAGATTCCTGGTTCTGAGTTTGACTTCAAAACAGCAAATCTAATATTCAGTTATCTATTACACCCTGTACCCTATGACTACATAACAATTTCTTATGATTTTTCAAAACCATTCATATTCAGCACTGAACAAATGTAGGTTATAGAAAATTGTTCTGTTTTTCCTATGTTGCTTTCTTTTTTCATTTTATTTCCTTTTTTATTTTATTTATTTGCATTTCTCTTCATTGAGGCCATATCCTCAACCTCATGTACAGCATTCACACCTGAAATATTGCATGTAGTAGTATTTAAGTCACACAGCACAAATACATAGCTGCCAAAGTTTTTGTACTGAATTATATGTGACATCACTCATATCTATAACTTTCAAGAGACATCGAGGAACAGAAGTAAAGCCATTCGCATGGAACATTGAAAAAGCTTTTATTTAGTGATATACCAATCAGTATCTTCTCTTTGAAACTGAAAAGTTGATTTTCTATAAATTGGCCTTCCAAACAAAGCTGTCAACTACAAATAGAATAAATACTAGCTATTTAGGTAAATGTAGTCATTGTCAGTTACATTGGATTGTACATTAGTAGTTACATAGGATGTCTAGTGAAGAGTTATGGTGGGGTTTTTTCAGGCAGAAGAAATGGACACTGTGGATGTATTTACTCATAAATGGCAGAATATGCCATTCACAAATGTGAGATGTCCTCCTTTTCTAAGAAGTCTGTTAGTAATTATTCTAAGTATCTTGTATACCTACACTCATTCATATGCATTTTCCAAATTTATTCAGGGAACTAGTTTCCATAAAAAGAAACTTAGATTACATAGCAACTCTATTCAAACGTGAGAAAGTCAAACACATTATCTGTATCTTTTGCACAGAGCATGCTGTCAGTTTTGTTTAAACTTAACAGCCATATGTTTCTTTTCCATGAGATACTGGGTGCAGTAGTGAATTCTGTGAATGGGAAGATGTAGAGAGGTAATATGTTTTTGTGCTTGCCAGGAAAATAATTCATTGAGTAGTACAGACTTAGCATTTTTCATTTCACAAGGAAGAATTCCAGGTCCTGTGAGATGTCACAAATTCTTAATAATTCATATAAACAGCTGTGCTTGTTTCAATATGTGAAAGGCAAGAAAACCCAAGGGTGAAATGTTGCTAGTATCTACATCTGATAGCAACAAAACACTTTGGAAAAAAATCTAAAAACCTCAAAATCTGAGTAGTTGTAATATTAGTTACATTACAATGTTACATTTTACCAGATACTTCTGAGTACTACATTTTTTGAGCCTTATAAAACTGATAGTGCTTTTGTTTGTACTTCTGATCTTTCTAAAAAAAATAATTTAACTTACCATTTATCTAGCTAAAAATCTGTCCATTTCAAGATTTGGGAGTCTTTTTTAGGTAGGCACCTCCATCCAGCTCCAAAGGACATCTCACGTTACAAGAGCCAAGTCCACACTTAGTATGACACACAACTGTACCATTGTTGTTTTACAAAAACTGCTGAACTCTTCCATGATACCAACTTTTACTTCAGAAATAACTGTTGACTGAGGATCATAATATAAACTTCATTTTTAGTTGTATTGTATAGACCCAGACAACTGTCTAAATCTGTTTTTAAACTGTGACCTCAGAGTAACCTTATTGCTTATTTTCAGTTGAAGTTTCATAAACTGGTATGGTCTCATGAGGTAATATCCCTCAAGCTATATAGGGTTGTGTCATTTTACTCAAGAAATTAACTTCTTTAGTTAGGAATGCAAAAAAGTATATAATGGCACCAATGACTAGCTGAGGAAGTTGCCTTCTTCTCTTCCCTATTATCTGGTCTGTGTTGGCCCTTGCTATGATGGAGGTATCACATGTGTGAAGTAAAGAGAAAGGTATAATGTACAGTTGAAAAACAGGCATGTTTATAACAAAAGATTAGGCTTTTCATATAGTCTTATAACAGTATAGCATCAAGATGAGATGCACATTTTTAACATTTCAAGAGAATAGGTAGTGAAAGAGCTCATTCATTCAGATTATATATAAAAATTTGAGAGTAGTCACCAGGTGTCTGTCCAGTCTGTTGACATGAAGAGCAGACAGTTGCACAATCAAGATTACCTTAACAATAGGACAACATAATCTTAAAAACATAAATATTTATATTGAACAGTGTTCAAAATAGATCTGTCACTTGAAGATACAAAATTTTCTGATATTACAATGCCCCACTCAATGAGGGTCTGATTTTAACTGTGAGAACGAAACATATAGTCTTTTAATATTAAAGTACAGAAAAGGACAAAGAGAAATACTTGAGAAAGTACAGACAGCAAATATGTGATGTAGTGAAAGTCAAATGTCTGCTCTTAGAACAGATTTCTTTCTTTGACCTGTTACATTGAACATATTTTTAGTTAGATTGTAGGTGTCCTCAGCTGTTTCTTTCTTCACAATTCTTGAAATGCTGACTGTGGCCCTAAAAATGCATGGAGAAGAATAACCCCCAGATGGCAAAAGATTAATTAGGAATATGCTTAGAGCCTGAGGCTGTTCACAATCTTGTAGTCCAAGTTGCCCAGTTTTACTTTCAAAAAAATTTTATACTCAAAAGGGATGGATTACAGGACCCTTTGAGGCTCTGGATATTACAGTGATACCATGAAAGCATCGTAGAAAATGCATCTCTTCCCTTTCTTTTTTTCTGATCTGTTATATGGCATTCATGGAATTAAGTTTTGGGGCAGACTCAAAAATACTTTTATATTTAATTTTTTTTTCTGCTTTCCTTTAAAACCCATTTTATTTATTAGACATTTATATAAGTGTACTTATCTGTTGTGGTGTGTTTTTGTTGTATTGTTATTTTTAATGGTTTGTCCTGTACCCTCCCCGCCCCATCCCGGCACTGGTTTAGCCCTAGTTGCCAATTGTAGCTTAGACCTGCCCCTTGTTCCTGATTGTTCTCTGTCCCTCCTTCTCTTTAAGTGTCAATCCTACCTTCGACCAAACACCCAACCCTGGAAATCCCCTAATCCTTGATCCCTATTGGATTGTTTAAACTGTTCCCCTTCCCTGTAACTCCTTATTGGTTTAAATGTTGTAATCCCTGCCGTGTGTCCCTCCCCAGTCCTTTTGTTATTGGTTCCCAATCCTAAACTCCACCCTTGTCCTGTCCCTTAAAACCCACTGCCCTGTCTTTGTTCTGGGTCCCTGGTTCCACATTAATAAAGAGTTAATAAAGTTAATAAAGAAAAAAAGATTTACAAGCAAGGTCCATCTCGCAGTTATTCCATTGATCCACCATCCCCTGCCTGGGAAGCTCAGTGTCCCGGGCCTGCCAAGCGCAGAACATCCAATGCTACCTGCACTGAATTTGCAACAAAGAGAAAACCTTTCAGATTGGCCGTAGTTGTGAAAATTACTGGCTTTTTGTGAATACTCTTCACTTGAGGAAATTACACTTGAATTACACCTGAAGGCTGTACTGCCATTCAGTGGGACATTGGCAGGCTGAAGAATTAGGCAGAGAGAAACTTAACAAAGCTGAACAAGGGCAAGTGTAGGGTCCTGCACCCGGGGAGGATAATGCCCAATACCAGCACAGGCTGGGGGCTCCCCCACTGGAGAGCGGCTCTTCTGGATTGGACATTGGGGTGCTGGTGGGTGACAAGTTGAGCATGAACTGGTCATGTGTGCCCTGGGGGCCAGGAGGGACAGTGGGATCCTGGGATGCATTGGGAAGAGTGTGGCCAGCAGGTCAGAGAGGTGATCCTGCTCCACTTCTTGCCCTAGTGAGGCACATCTGCAGTTCTGGGCTCCTCAGTACAACAGAAATGGGGGTCTTGGAGTGGGTCCAGCAGAGGACAAAGGAGGGTGATTAAGGGATTGAAACATCTCTCTTATGGGGAGAGGTGTGAGCTGGGCTTGTTTAGTCTGGAGAAGAGAAGACTGAGAGGGGTGCTCATTAGTGCCAATAAATACCTCCAGGCAGATATTGAGGGGATGGTGCCAGACTCCCTTCAGTGGTGCTCAGTGACAGCACAAGGAGCAATAGCCATAAACTAAAACACAAGAAGTTCCATCTCAAGGAACTTGAGGAAAATCTTGAGGAAAAACTTCTTCCCATTAAGGAAGGCAGAGCACTGGAAGAGCTGGCCAAGGAGAGTGTGGTCTCCCTCTCTGAAGACATTCAAAACCCACCTGGGGCCATTCCTGTGTCACCTGCTCCAGGTGACTGTACCTTGGTAGGGGTTTGGACAGGATATCTCCAGAGATCCCTTTCAGCCCTAACTATTCTGTGCTTCTGTGAAATTATGGAGATTTGGGGGATTTAAATGACAAAATAAGCTTACTTTTAAGAGTGAAAGGCTTTGTGGATAGGAGCTTAGTATAAAAATAGAAACTTGCAAGAAAAGAGAACAAAAAGATGTGGTTCTGCTCTGAAGAGCAATACTGTGAATAGCATTGTATAGACAGATAAAAGATCTTTTCTGTATTTTGTTAAATCCTGGATTAAATCTCTGATTTTTGCAAAAGAGAATTTATTTTTTCCTACTCCTTCTAATAGTGCTTGACCAACAATAATGATTTTTCAGTCTTAACTGAAGACAACTTGTGAAGGCTGAAAAGAGCTTGAAAACTGAAGTCAGTCATATAACTCTTAGCGTTAATATTAAGCATGTGTATAAAAGCTGGTCATGGTCACATGAAACAGTTCAGCAAAGGATGTTCAGGTAAAACTGTATGAGCTCACTCTCCCTTCCATTCACTCTTGCATTGCAGAGGAGATGTGTAGAAATCTGCCACACTTTCTCTGAGTCCATAGAAGAAACAAAATGTCCGATGTCAGCACCTGGATTCGTTGAGTAAAATGAAACTTTGCAGGATACATGGCCACAGTTGTCTGCTGCTGTGCACTTAATTTTAGTCGGGAAGGCACTGTAATGACTGATGAAATTAAGTGAATTGGGCCTGCCTTTCCCAACAGTATACTGCAGTACAAGTATTTGCATTTTACTGGGGGCAGATGCAGCTCAGGTGACTTGTGCACAACTCCTGCAGACCACAGTACTACTGAAGTTGCTAATGTAGTCATAGGATCAGACAGGGAAATTTGTAGATCCCAGGCCTCTGCTGTGGATAAAGATACTTTGAAGTAGCCTAGAGCATACTTTATTCCAGAAGTCAGCTATTTTTAATTTCTAAAGAGTTTTACATGTATATCTTTTAAATATGTGTCATCTGGAGCTTTTCAGTATGACTTGTGATTCTGCTAACATGAAATTTAACTGTTTGCTTCTATGCTCTTTTTTTTCCTAAGGAGAAAGGTAGTTTCAATGATTTATGAACTCAAATGCAAGATCTTTAAATAGGCAGGAAAATTAAAAGTCAGAGTATCTGCAGATGTGTTTTCTGTCAGTAACTGGCAGAAAGCTGCATGGAGGAGGGGTGAAGGCTTAGTAGCAGTAGAGGTCCAGAAAATGTGTGATATGAAACACAGCAGCATTTACATACCTGTCATTCAGAAGCCTTATAATTCCACCAAATTTGGATATAGAATCAAATTCAACTGCTGAGTTTGCCTACATGTTTCTTATATTAAAAGGAGAGTGAGTAAGATGTGTTGATAAAGCTTTCCTAATTCAAGTTAGGCAAAATCAGTTTCATCATTTTTAGAAGTGAGGCTCCCCTCCATAAAAAGGCATGTCAGCAAATAGTATTTGAAGCAAAGTGTGAAATTAGTCACCCTTATTTCTACAGCATTGTGTGTTTATGTAACACTGTATATACATTTATGTAGCATATCTGTAACAGATGTGTTCTGAACTCCCCAGAAGCTTTTCCCAAGGGCACTGTTTGGAGCATAATGAAATTTGAACATAAACTAGAGAAACAGAGATGGTGAATAATTATAGCTCTGTACAATCCAGGTCAGTAGTTGCTTGTCTGCAGCATCATTTTGTAAACCTGTTACTATTATCGCTAGAATAAACCAGAATTGTCATTGAAGTTTACGTTCCTGACACAGAATCTTCACAAACTTCACTTATATCAACAAGTAGACTTCCTATCCAAAGTCAAAATCACATCATCACAACACCACAACANGGTGTGAGCTGGGCTTGTTTAGTCTGGAGAAGAGAAGACTGAGAGGGGTGCTCATTAGTGCCAATAAATACCTCCAGGCAGATATTGAGGGGATGGTGCCAGACTCCCTTCAGTGGTGCTCAGTGACAGCACAAGGAGCAATAGCCATAAACTAAAACACAAGAAGTTCCATCTCAAGGAACTTGAGGAAAATCTTGAGGAAAAACTTCTTCCCATTAAGGAAGGCAGAGCACTGGAAGAGCTGGCCAAGGAGAGTGTGGTCTCCCTCTCTGAAGACATTCAAAACCCACCTGGGGCCATTCCTGTGTCACCTGCTCCAGGTGACTGTACCTTGGTAGGGGTTTGGACAGGATATCTCCAGAGATCCCTTTCAGCCCTAACTATTCTGTGCTTCTGTGAAATTATGGAGATTTGGGGGATTTAAATGACAAAATAAGCTTACTTTTAAGAGTGAAAGGCTTTGTGGATAGGAGCTTAGTATAAAAATAGAAACTTGCAAGAAAAGAGAACAAAAAGATGTGGTTCTGCTCTGAAGAGCAATACTGTGAATAGCATTGTATAGACAGATAAAAGATCTTTTCTGTATTTTGTTAAATCCTGGATTAAATCTCTGATTTTTGCAAAAGAGAATTTATTTTTTCCTACTCCTTCTAATAGTGCTTGACCAACAATAATGATTTTTCAGTCTTAACTGAAGACAACTTGTGAAGGCTGAAAAGAGCTTGAAAACTGAAGTCAGTCATATAACTCTTAGCGTTAATATTAAGCATGTGTATAAAAGCTGGTCATGGTCACATGAAACAGTTCAGCAAAGGATGTTCAGGTAAAACTGTATGAGCTCACTCTCCCTTCCATTCACTCTTGCATTGCAGAGGAGATGTGTAGAAATCTGCCACACTTTCTCTGAGTCCATAGAAGAAACAAAATGTCCGATGTCAGCACCTGGATTCGTTGAGTAAAATGAAACTTTGCAGGATACATGGCCACAGTTGTCTGCTGCTGTGCACTTAATTTTAGTCGGGAAGGCACTGTAATGACTGATGAAATTAAGTGAATTGGGCCTGCCTTTCCCAACAGTATACTGCAGTACAAGTATTTGCATTTTACTGGGGGCAGATGCAGCTCAGGTGACTTGTGCACAACTCCTGCAGACCACAGTACTACTGAAGTTGCTAATGTAGTCATAGGATCAGACAGGGAAATTTGTAGATCCCAGGCCTCTGCTGTGGATAAAGATACTTTGAAGTAGCCTAGAGCATACTTTATTCCAGAAGTCAGCTATTTTTAATTTCTAAAGAGTTTTACATGTATATCTTTTAAATATGTGTCATCTGGAGCTTTTCAGTATGACTTGTGATTCTGCTAACATGAAATTTAACTGTTTGCTTCTATGCTCTTTTTTTTCCTAAGGAGAAAGGTAGTTTCAATGATTTATGAACTCAAATGCAAGATCTTTAAATAGGCAGGAAAATTAAAAGTCAGAGTATCTGCAGATGTGTTTTCTGTCAGTAACTGGCAGAAAGCTGCATGGAGGAGGGGTGAAGGCTTAGTAGCAGTAGAGGTCCAGAAAATGTGTGATATGAAACACAGCAGCATTTACATACCTGTCATTCAGAAGCCTTATAATTCCACCAAATTTGGATATAGAATCAAATTCAACTGCTGAGTTTGCCTACATGTTTCTTATATTAAAAGGAGAGTGAGTAAGATGTGTTGATAAAGCTTTCCTAATTCAAGTTAGGCAAAATCAGTTTCATCATTTTTAGAAGTGAGGCTCCCCTCCATAAAAAGGCATGTCAGCAAATAGTATTTGAAGCAAAGTGTGAAATTAGTCACCCTTATTTCTACAGCATTGTGTGTTTATGTAACACTGTATATACATTTATGTAGCATATCTGTAACAGATGTGTTCTGAACTCCCCAGAAGCTTTTCCCAAGGGCACTGTTTGGAGCATAATGAAATTTGAACATAAACTAGAGAAACAGAGATGGTGAATAATTATAGCTCTGTACAATCCAGGTCAGTAGTTGCTTGTCTGCAGCATCATTTTGTAAACCTGTTACTATTATCGCTAGAATAAACCAGAATTGTCATTGAAGTTTACGTTCCTGACACAGAATCTTCACAAACTTCACTTATATCAACA
The DNA here is from genome assembly GCA_013399835.1 of Leptocoma aspasia. Classification (NCBI taxonomy): domain Eukaryota; kingdom Metazoa; phylum Chordata; class Aves; order Passeriformes; family Nectariniidae; genus Leptocoma; species Leptocoma aspasia. Next base: position 187,148 of record VXAX01000379.1, read on the forward strand.
AGTAGACTTCCTATCCAAAGTCAAAATCACATCATCACAACACCACAACACATAGGTAATTTACTGATGCTTGTCCTTTTGCCATCATTACAATGAAATTGTAAAAGATACAACCATTTCCTTGTTGCAAACAACATTTACCCTGAACTTTTTTTCCCCCATTCAGTTCTATGCAGTGTCATTGAATACCAAGAGCAGCTTTGGAACAGTATCAGGGCAGCCATGTGTTATAACTAGCGAGTCTGACCTAGCACCTAGGAAAAGAGAGGGCAGAGATAAATGGTTTCTGTTTGTCGTCCCCTCGCGGTTTGGGGTGACTGCGGCCTCTCAGCGCGCCGTGGCGCTGGCCGTGGTGCTGAGTGCTGGCACCCAGGACAGGACGGACGGAGCCGGGGGTGGAGGGCGTGGGACCCTCACGCTGGAGCAAAACAAAAGTCACAGATGTTGCTAGAGGAGAAAGAGGAAAGGGACTGGTGCAGACAAACTGGAAAATAAAGACTGCCGCATAAGAGTGGCACTGCTGTGTGGAAGAGTTCAGGAAACTGTGAGATCGTTGTCAAACTTTTGGGTAATTTGCTTGAATTGAAACATACTTTTGATCAGACTTATTGCAGAATTGCTGCTGTGATCATTGCAGCTATGAACTGTGTGACTAGTTGTGGCAGAAAGATTTGGTTGGAATTGGAGGTTATAAAAGAGTAGAAGCAAAGGAGAAACTCAGTGTTTAACCTTGTTCTTTCTTTTAATTTTAAGTGAGAGAACAATTTTTCTACAGTCTTTTAACTTTTGCTCAAGTTAAATAGTAAAATGGCATACCTAGGCCATTTTCCCCCTTTCAGCCTAGAAACATTTGAAATCCTATATGCTGAGCTGCTCTGTTTGTAAATCACAGGCTGATTTATTTATCCCTTTGCAATATTGGTGACAATGATGCCAATGATAAGCAATTCTTTTTTCCTGCAACAGAACAGAAATTATTTCTTCTGATGTCTTCACCCTCCCAGCCTGAGAAAACTGATTTTAAAACTTAAGTTTCTGTATCATATGCTGCATTTGCAGAAGTCCCATTGCATTGCATCTAACGTGCTTGATGGAAAAGACAAGTTTATACATTTTGGAAGAACCTCCTCTAGCAGTCTGCATTTTCCATGCCTTCTCCTAAGTTCTCACACATTAATAAGTTAACCAACGGTAAGCTGGTATTCAACATTATTTTTTGATAGCCACCTTTGCAGCCAGTCATATTTGGTAGAAATCCTTACCCTTTTAAGCTACTGCAAGCTGCTTTTTTGTTTTGCTAGAAGGTGTGGATAATTAAGGCATTCTGCTTATCTTACTTCAGTTTTGGTAATACAGCTATTAACAAGTACCTCCATTATAAGATCAGAACACAATTTACTTCAACAAGCCACAATGAATTATTCATTTTCTTTGGCTGAAACTTTGACAAGCCAAAAAATCTTTATGATGCTGTCAAAAGGAAAATCAATTGCAGAAAGCTGATGTTTTATTAATGTTTCTGTACTAGCGGGTTTTAGTTTTCGATCTGCTTAGTACAGTCTGAAGCCAGAAAGAGTCCTTAGGCCCTCTAATGTTACCTCCTGCCAAATCCCTGCAATTAAGTGTCATGGACACCTGCAGATTTTGAGACCTGTATTGAAGGCAGCCTTTGTTTTGTGGCAGGGGAATTATCATATTCCCAAAATCTAGTTGATAGTCTGTATTTCTCTAAGATCCTGACTTGTCACCTGTTCTAGCTATCACTCTTCAAACAGTTTACCAGCTTCACCAGTGTTCACAGAAATGTGGGAATCACAGGCAATTGGATCATATTCTTTCCTCCTGGGTTTCTCTAAGTCATGTTTTTGAGTCCTTGCTGGGGTCAAATAAATGCAGAGCGGGATACTGAAAAGCAGCATAAGAAACTATTTTTAATTAAATAAATTAGCTTACTATTTTACATGTATACTTAGTTCAATATACTATTTTGATGAAAACTCAATTTATATTCTATTAGAAAGATTTCCACAATACCACATACTTCTCCACTGAGAAATTATTTAACATTTTCACTTGTAACAGAACATCCAAATGTACACATTGAGTGGTTTTGCTTCCTATGGAAATAATAGACAAAAAGTTTATAACTACCTAGAAAAGATCCAGGTGCTTGTGGTATAAATAACACCAGTTTTTCTGGCATTCCCTGTGTGCGTGCTAAATATAATAATTCAAATAACATTTCCAGGTTTTATCCATTACTTCTTTCCTGAACACATCAGGTGTGTATTCTACATAACTTTTAAACTATTCTGGAGGAGGTGGAGTGGGAGAGTCCATTTTGTTCCAGGCTTTTGTTTGGTTTTTTATGCATGAGTTTCTGTCTAGTCACACATTTTTATCTTCTCTTGGCATTTTTCTTTGAACTTGACAATGTAGTTTTGCCTTTCTTATTTCTGCACAGAATGTTATTTTAATGGTTAAAGTGGAAGATCAAATAGGTGGTCATGCTACCCTTTTCTACCTCCTTTTGCTGGCTTGTTTTCACTTTTAAGAACCTTTGTTGCTCAGTCTTACCTAGAAGTCTGTTAGCTTCTGATGGCCTTGTGATGCCAGACCTCTTGCTTGGCATGTAATCAGTTGCTCTGGTGGTTTTCTATTTGAAATGAAATGACAGAAAAGAAATTTCTAATGTGATGTCAAAGGGAGGACTGAATCCTGAATTAATTTCAAACTTGCAGTTGTAGTGTGGTTTAGGCAATGAAATTGGAAAGGGGGGATAGGATGCCAGCTGAGAAGCAGAATTCCAGAATGGTTTCTCAGCTGTGCCATTCTTCCTTCTAACTTCACACACCATCTTGCATCTTAAATCCAAGGTCAGCTTGAGCAGACTTGAGGCTAGGGACAAATTTTTGACATGTTCTTTGTAATGGTAAGCGAACTGTAACAGGGCATTTTCACACAAATGGCAGCAGTGTGAGAATGGCTTTGGAGCTCTTCTTTGTATCACTGGATTTCCTTATCTCTCCTCATTATCACTCAGAGCTAACATTTTCAGGTCACTCACTGGAATAAAATCTGCTTTCTTTCTCTGATGCTTACCTGATTTCAAACTTTGCTAATGTCCAAATGTTCAGTTTCATGGGTAGCAGAAAATTCAGTTACAGTTTCCAGATCAAATATACTGGACACTGCCAGATTAAAAGCAACTTCTCTTCAGAGATACAGTTTTGTACATTGAACTAAGTCTCATTTTGCCTTTTGCTAGCAGTAAAAATGAGAAAATCATCCTAGAAGTGTGAAATACTTCAAGTACCCATAGAATAAAGACTAAATGCTTCTTCCTTTTGCATATGCAGAAGATGCAGAGAGAAAAATTGCAGAATATTGACAGAGAAATCTGATCTTCGAAATTTTTTATGTCATTTTAAAACAGTTATTTACAGTGTTTATATGGCAGAAGCTTTGTGATCTGAGTATCTGTGTTGTAAACTAAGCAACAACTTTTATTGACAAGCTGGGACAGCTGTCAAGAGAAGAAATGGACTTCATTGTTACCATCATAATTTGCATTTCTTCCATTTATACTGTGGGGAAAACATGGCCATGCTTGTGTCGACCTAATATGTGACTCTGAAATTGAGGTAACTCCTGTTCTTTTTCAAGTATACTTTGTGTCTGAGACATCTTGTATTTGCTCCTTTCCTGAAAGTTTATTTTATTCATTCAAACTGGCATCTTGCAGTGTCATTTTCACTTAACACCCATCTATGCATTCAAATAGTTTTCATTCTTTACATTTAGGATATCTATATGTTTTCTTCTAATCTGTCTTCTGAGACTTAGCAGCTGCAAGGCTGATGTGACTACTTCTCATGACAGCACTTTTGTATTTGCATAAGGCTGAAAGAAAATCTGAGGCATGTTACTGGCTTGTATGAAAAGCCAAAGTATATGTGATTTGTTTATTTCTTCAGTGGTTTTAGTTGTCATTGTTTATTACTATTTCTGTGTCTTCACAGTTATAATAGGTGAATCAGAAATTAAGCAGTCAAATGTCATCTATCTTCCTTCTCAAACATTCTCACTGAATCAAATAGTCTTGAGAGAAAGTTAAGTTATACCACATCCTAGTGGTGGGAATTGCCATACCCTTGCCATTCCTATTTTTGTGACAACATACTTTTAATAAAAAATACACATTTTTTAAAAAATAAAGTTACTTTTTAAGATTTTATTTTTACTATCATGATTTTGCACACTGTTGGCTTTTGCTGATTTTTTTTCATGGCAGTTTAGATACTTGCAAAATATTGCTGTTTAGAGCTTTTCAACCTGCAGAATATGACAATTAACCCCATGACTTCTTGTATTGACTTGTTTTCTGCTGTATAGAACTATCAAGTTTATATATGGATGCATCTCTTCTTTTTGTAAATACTGTGTCATAGGTATGTGATCTGATGCAGTGAAGGTTGACAATTGGTAAACTTGAATTTATAGTGAGTTAATAATATTTTAATCCCAACCAGGACCACGTTTTCTATGCCTTGCATGGTTCCTAAGCTGAATCTGTCTGACTGCTAAAATATGTACTAACTTTCTGTTATACTTTGCAGCATGTCATTACATGAGAAAATGTCAGAAAAAATTGCTTTTCAGAGTTGCACCTTTAAAACTACATGGTTGATATGAATTTGTAGAATAGTGATGTGCAAAGAACACAAAATCATCTAGTGTCTCAAAAATCAGTTATTCTGTTTTTTCCATATACTATCATTAGCGCAATCACACATTGTCCATGTTCTTGTCTTGCTGGCAATGCTTCCCTAATGCAGCCCAAGGTGCCTGGTCCTTCATTCTAGCCACTCTTACCTCCAAAGCCTTGTTAGGCTTTGCATCTTCCCCAGAATTATTGTTATTGCTGGTTTGGGTTTTTTGTTTTAGAATGTTTATTTCTCACTTGTATTTGAAACTGTTTCACTGCAGTTAAACTAATCTACTGAACACTTGACTGAATCAGAATCCTGTCTCGTCCTCTGTAACAGCAGTTAGTTTTCTTGGGCAAGATAAATTGTCCAAGGATGAGAGATTGTCACATCTGAGCAATTAAATCGTGTAGAAATATACTCTTTAAGTGATTAAGAAAATTAAATTTAAAATGTAAAATTCAGCTTGAATGGTAAATGACAAAACAACAAGTTAGCATATTTAAAAGTCCATATCTCTATGGCAGAAAAATGAGAGTCAAATATTATTAATCATTAGTTGTTACTGATTCAGGGAATAACTTTATAACTTGTTTGTGGGATACATTATGGCAAGAAAATATGATTGTTGCTGTTTGTTTTGTTACAGATGGTTGTGCCACCCATATTTGTAAATTCCGGAAGATGTTTTGCCCAAAAAAAAGCCTTATGTAGCCACAGCCCTTAGTGGTGCACATGATGTGTTGCACACTGAAAAACTCATGGAAAATAAAGTAGGAATTCTATTGGATTATTTAATCTGAAATGAGTGGCCACATGGAGGATCAGAGAAACAACCCTACCAGTTAGCAAAACAATAACAAGTAGAATTTAAGCTGGTTCTGTCTTTTATTGCTAGAGTTTCTTAATGGAAATATAGGAATCTTGCTTCATTTAATCTAGCCTTGAATATTTCTTGGTTTCAAAATAAGATGTGACATGCCACTACAATTTCATAGTGCCTCCTAACAGTGAGTTCGAAGTTCTTCTCAGCCAATAGCATTTTATCACCCCCAAATCCAATTTTCTCTTCTCTTCTCTCCTCTACATGTTTAGGAGGAACTGAACAGAATTCTGTTGGATGTTCATGGTTTCCAGTTGCTGTATTGCAAATGAAATGTAGCCAGAGAGTTTGGATGATGATATGTGCTTGTAGATCTCAGTATCTTAACAGATTTATATTTTACATACACATGAAGTCAGAGTTTATATCTGAGCACATCTGTATTGTGTTTTGTTTGCAAGGTCTGGTAGCACCCAAGATGATTATACAGAGCTTAGGTATATGTGAAAAATATGTGCTGCAATTCCTTTTAATGATAAGAGAGATTCACTGTGGTTTCAGGGTGAACAAAGTGTCAATGTACTATTCAGGTCTAACCACCTGTGTAGGATAGATCATGCAGTTTCACCAAATCAAATCTTTTGTTTGCTTAATGCAATAATATGATCTGGAACTGTGCAGTGTCTCCTAGAAATGTGGAAAGAAAATATTCTGCAATGAAATGAAATTGAGCAAAGAAGAAGAACTTTGAATTAGAGTGAAAACTCTTACACCAAGATATGTTTTAAACAAATAAACTTCAGGCTTGGATAAGAATCTTGTGCTTTTCTGATGTAATTATTTATGTAGCTTTTACTTTACACTGTTGTGTACAGCCCAAGTCTAAGAACATTAATGCTGCACAAAGTATTGTGTGACAGGAGAGATTGTCTCCCTGTCCACTGGACAGGCAGAACCCACAGAAACATGGATCAAGCAGGCAGTGTGGGGGTGGGTTTAGGCCATGAGCTCTGAAGAAAGTCAGATGGAATATCCCAAATGTGTCTCAGGGAAAGAAAAATACCAACAGCAAAGCCACCACCACCAAAAAAACCCCAATCCACCAAAGCCAGTGGTAGCCTGTGTATTCAAATCCAGAAGTTCTGTGTTTCTGCTGGTCAGCAATAGTTCTGCTCATTTGTTTTTCCTGCTGTGTTGCTGCTCTTTCTGGTTTTGGTGCTTTGTAACCACAGACCATGGGATTTGAAAATCAAATGTTTTGTGCTGCTTGTGTGAGATGGAATGCAGCAGGCACAGCAAAGGCCACAGGCAGTCAGATGGGAGGCCCTGGGAAGGATTTTGTGAAGCAGATAAATGTTACAAGACAAGAAGAACAGAACTAACAGAATCAAACACCTCTCGTTGTAAAGCTGTGGCCTGTGTCTGTTTTCACTTTCTGAGGTTTGTTTTTCCTTAGTGCATGGTGAGCACCTGACGTGGCTGAGCTCATCTAGCCTTACAGCTACTGGGCAAGATGAAGATGCAGAAAGGACCAGGAGTGGCTGCCAGCCACTTGTGTCATCTAATATGGTGGTTCCTTTGGCCAGTGTCAGTGTTGGCCTTCAGCACAAGGACCTGTGACATGATCTTCAGCAGCTTCAGTTCAAAGTTAAGGGCAAGTCCCTTGCAAAGCCTTCTTCCAGCTCCATCTTTAGAGGCGTTACTGTCAGCAGGGACTCTCATTTCTGGACCAATGAAGGTTTCCAAGTCTGAGCTTGCAATTGCAGGTTTGACTGACTTCCCCATATTTCCTCCTGAAAAGCATTTATGTAATTGGGAATTTAGCATGGTGACAACTCAAGATCTTCCTTTAATGTAAAGACAGAAGTTTTGACTTCCAGAGCTAAATGAAGCCCCAAGTTCTTTCTGCATCGAATACAAGACCACTTTCCAAACCCGAAGTTCTGTCTTTCCTATAATAGATATCACCTGATGTAGATATAAACTATATTAAAAAAAAATTGGTCTAGGAAAGAACAGATCCTGTCTCAGTCCAGCATTTCTGTGTCTCATAGCTCCACCATTTCTTTTTACAGTCTTGATTTTATAAGACTTTTCATGTGAGTCATTTTATGTTTTAAAATGGATTCAGCATTTCATACTATTTGTTTCTGCTGGAAGCTTGATTAAGATGTGGTTTCTCTGGTGACTGAATCTGCCTGATGGGGTGAGTTAAGCTTGGCTGAGTGGCATACCCATCAAGGTGGTTTATCACCACCCCTGCCTCTCCCCTGCTCAGTTAATTAAAACACTGTGAAAAGTTTGGGGTCAGGATAGGGATGGAGAAATCTCTTACTATTTACTATGACAGGCAAAACAAGATGATCTTGGGGAAATTGATTTTAAATAATTCCAATTAATATCAGACTAGGATGGGGAGAAATGAGAGCAAATCTAAAACCACTTTTCCCACACACACACATCTTACAAGGCTCAACTTGAAGGGCTGCAGTCAATTCATAGCACTTTGTCCCTGGTGCTTCTCCCTCCTGATGCTCTTTTCCTGCTCTGACATGGGGTCCCTCCCATGGGAGGTTGTCCTTCCCAGCCTCCTCCAACATGGATTATTCCCTTGGGCTGCAGTTCTTCACTAGCTGCTCCAGTGTTGGTCACTTCCATGGGGTGTGGTCCTTCAGGAACAGGCTGATTGAAATAGTTTCTGGCCAGGTGTCTCCTCCTGTGAGGCAAAATGAAGAAAAAATATAAAGAAAGCTTTCATCAAAACAAGACCAACCAAACAAGAACTTGACTATGTTCCAGTTGCTTCTGTTTTATCACTGGAAAAACACAAGGTGCATGGAGAAATGCTTTGAGTTTCCAAAATACAAAAATATAGACAGCAAACTCTGTGTAGCATATCAATAAAGAATCTTGAAGCTTTTTGTTTGAAACATTGGATGATAAACTCCTTTTGATGACATACACGCAATTAACAAGGCGTACATAAATAATTTGAATCAAACTTTCAAGTGCTAGTAGTAAATAGTCATTATGAAAATACTGCAAAATATAGGTGCAAAAATGAGCTGTTACTGAAATGATTGAGCCTAACATAATTGAAGGTGTGCTGTATTTCCAGTGAATGAAAATTACTGCAAGGCACAGACTTTAGGCAACAATAGAGGTCTTTCTCTTCTTTGTTAGATAGCACTATTTAAAGGAAGAGAGGCTGAAGATAAATGACAGCTTTCTACTATTGCCAAGAAATTTAATTTACTTTGTTATTGACGTAGAAAAAGCTTTGAGTATTGCAGCATATAAATAAACTAAAGAAGTATTTGGCCTTTGCCTGAAAACACAGCAGAACTCAGGCATCACCTAATGAGTTGCTGCACAGTTAGAATCTTGTCCCAGTCATAAGAATTGTAAGACAATCTAAATGAGGATCCATTCTAGTTTTATGAATTCATGATGTTTGAAACAAAGTTAATGATTCATATAATTCACTGAATTAAAGAATTAATTCACCCTTTGTTTCATGACTGCTTGATGACATGTACAAGAAATTGTCATAATAAATTAAATGCAGTACAGTGAAAGATGCCAGAAACTCAGATATATTTGTTTTTGTTTTTTTTTTTTAAACCCCATTATGTATTGACCTGGAATGTTAATGCTGCATAGGAAGGGTGTTCATTTTTGTTACCCCCTTAACGTGATTAAAAGAAAGTTATTTACTTTGGAGTCTCAAGATCTTTGTGACTGAAAAATGATCAGAAACATATGCTTGGATTTAATGTGGAAATGCAGAGCCAAGTGCTGGATTATCATTTTTCTCCTCTCAGTCGGCACAGCGAAGAGAAAAATGAAAAATATGTGCCACAACTCATAAACTCATTAATTTATTTCTTACCATTTTGGATATATTTTCCAATTGTTTTGCAATTTTTTGACTGAAGCGGAGATGTCGTGTGAAGTTGGGGAGCTCATCCATCCAAATTTTTGTGGTGTTCTGCCAACACACAAAAGTTATATCCCTGCTGGCATTTTACCTAAACCCCATATCTGTATGCCTGAGACATGTACAGAATTTAGAACAAGACAGATAAAAGGTTGCAGAGTCTAATCAGTCACCTAATTAGTGATGAGCAACATTAATTTAAAATGTGCTTTCTGATGGTCTGGTTCACTTCTGCTTTCAAATATAAGACCATGGTTGCAAAAGAAACTTTCTGAAATGGTAGCTGCTGTAATTCTGTCTGACAGTTAACCTCTTCAGTCCTGATGATTTACTGAGGGAAGAAACATGCATTGCCATGGTTGTCTTGAGGAATTTGGTAAGAAGCAAAAGTGTTCTGTGTACCAAAATATTTTCTGCAACCTTTCTTGCACATCAATTTAATAACAAAGACTTGCTAAAAGAATATTTGTACCTAAGAGCAAGTGGCTAGAAAAAGAGAAGGTTGCTAAAAATACAGTGCTTTTTCCCTTCAAGTGGTATGTGGAGAGAACTGAGGAGTTGATTTGAGTCTGTGAATTCAGTTACAGAAAAGAATTAAGTGGCTGGCAAAAGCAGAGTATAAACCCCCAAATAATAGTGGTCACATGTATTAGTCGATTCATATATACCTGGTGAAATGGTATGTGAACTGAAAGTAATTTAAAGAATTCCGATATTTTTGTCCATGTCTAGCTTGGAGAAAAGGGTATGTTGCTCAAGTAGAAAGAGCTTTGCTTTGAAACACTTGCGGGATAACTAGAGTTTAAAAAAAAAAGGAAGTAGATTGTTTGTCAGAAAAAAATTGTGTCATACCCCCTTCCCAGAAAGGTGTTCTTGGAAACACAGGTGTAGGGGAAAACAATACAAATAGATATAATTTCTCTATAAAGACCATACTTGTCATCACACTGCATTAATGAAGCAACTGAAAGCGAAAATATCAATGTTTTATCTCTTTGTGATTCTCTACTTACACCGACCTTTTTATTTTTAAGTATTTTTCACTTTGCTTCTCTGGAATGTCTGGGGCTTCTTTCTTCCATTTTAAAAAGTGCACTTTTCTCATGTCAGTGTTAGGTGTAGATGCTGGCTTTTTAGAAACCAGCTATGACACTCTTGCTGTAGCCACTGGTCCTTTACATAATGGGCTTTTTGAAATGACCACCTTAAAAAAAGAAAGTGCATTTAATAGAATGTTGCAATTGTGAATAACCTACTGAGTAAAAGGGGTGAACAAACTGGCTCAGGCAGCTCTTTTCAAATCCAGTGCTAGAAGAAGGTACAGTGTGCTCTTCTTTTCACTGATCTATGGATAAGCCATTCCTAGCACTCTTCAGTAATTGTTTATTGGTTTGTTTTTCTTTAAAGTAATAAAATTTGAAGAGCATATGGCTTTTTCCTAGCTGTTGCCTGTATAGCCCGTTTTGTGCACCTAGGATTTGCCTAGGGCCATTAGATCCCATCATGCCATGAGTGATTGACAGCTGCTGTAAGATGTATTCTTTCATTACCACGGCAGAAAAACTGTAGCTGATCAAAAGCAGCAATAGCAGAAGCAGTTACATACTTGTTTAAATGATATGCTGCAAGAGCACGTAAAACTACATGATATGGTTGACTTAAATAACCTCACATTTACAGAACGGCAGTAGGCAGGTAAAGACATTGCAAGAAGGCAAAATGCGCCTACTTAATCTATTGTAATAATAAAAGATCAAGTAAAAATGGTTTATTTTTTCTCCCATTTACACATAGGAGCATAAGGGAATTTCAGTTCTTTAACAAGAGAAGATGAGCTTGAGGAGGAAGATTATAGGCAGCCTATTAAAGGTGGATTTGTATAGTTACTTTATGCATTCTTCTTTAAAAATGGGGGTTTTTTTCAGCTTACTGAAAAAAGTAAACTCATAATGAGTTTACTTTCGTATGAAGAACAGACAGACAGACATTCTTTAAGGATGGTGTTTTTCAGGGTTGAAATTTGAATACTATAAATTAGTCTCAGTAGCGTCTTGTCAGACCACAGTCTGGTCAGTTACACAAAGTGTGTAGAAAGGGCACAGGCCTGTTTAGACCATATTTTAGTGAGGCATGAGTTATGCCCATGTGCAGGCACAAGGCTTGATATTGCAGCTTGATGCAGGTTGCCACTGTTAACATTTTTTTTTTTTTTTACTTTTTCCCCTGAATTCCTGAATGTGTAGTATTTAAAATGGCATTAGGTGTAGCAAGTCTACAGAGCTGGGTTTCATACCACTTTTGATGCTACATCGAGCCTTAAAAAATTGGCATCACATTTAATTATGTTCAGCAAGTATCTTCTCTAAGATACTCATGATTAAGTTGTGAAAAAAGAAAAAATAAAGTCCTAAGCTAATACATATTCTTCACTCCATTTTATGTTTCGCTATACTATTACTCATTGCCTAAGCTTGAAAAGCAATACTGTTGTTCTCCTCAAACTTGCAGTTTCTCTCTTGCTCTTGTTCTCTGCTGTTTTCTTTTGTCATTGCATGCTCTGTGTACCCAGACTCTGAAACCATGAGCCTACGTGCTTATTTTCTATTTACTGCTGGTTCTATTCTGAATCCCTTTTTCTCACTTCCTTTCGTACTATGCAGCTCTTTGCTTGGTGTGTCTCCTGACCCACTCTGCACACTCCCACCACCTCCTCCTCTCACCACCTTATCTTCATGTGCCTGTCTTCTCACTTCAGCATCCATCCCTCCTCAGCCTCCCTCAGTGTCTAGATATCTGCATATCTCATCTCCAGATAGCTAGATAAATATAGATGCATGTATACACATCCTTCTGCATTTCTTCCTCTAAGATGGCTTCTCTATTTCTTTTTTTCTCCCAAAGGTTTTTCTTCCCTATGCTCTTTCTCCTTCTTCAAGTGGAGGTGTGCTGTGGGGAACTTTGTGCATGCCCCAAGACACAGTGCAGCTGCTTTCTCAGAATGGTTTTGTCACATGTTAGTCTGCACGGGTTTGGGGGGACATGGGGAGGCAGAGAATTGAGAGATCCATGAAGTTTTTCATTTTGGCTACATCAAGAGAGTTTCCAATGCTGTTCACTGACCAAGACATGGAAGGGCTCTGGATCGTGAGGGACAGGTACCATGGTGACATTTTCTTGCTGCTCTTGAGAGTCTTGAGAAGAGTGTGCCATGACCAAGAGTTTGCATTCAAAAAACCATTCCTCTATGGGCTGCTGCACCTAGAAAGGGTGGGAGGGAGCAATTTCCCCTACCAAAGACAGCTACTGTTACAGGTACATATATAAAGCTTCGTCAGTGCTCAGAGTTAAAACTCTTTCAGGTCATGTAATAACCTGACCTATTCAAAATGCCCTAAGGACGGAACGATCCATGTTCCAAAACTACCAATTCCTCTCTGTTATCTGCAAAGGGAATTCAGATAATTATCAGGGAGGTACACATTGACATTTGATTAGATGAGTTTTGCTCACTGTTTCTGTACAGATGGAAAGAAAAAAATTGTATTGAGTCAGACAAGCAATTTGATGGCTCAGAAAAGGTATTCAGCGCTCCCTTAGCATCACAAACTGTCAGACAAATGGGGAGGTAAAGCCAAAGTAGAGCAAGCCTGATGTAAATACTATGCAGAGCTAAAATTAGCCAGAGGTGTTTAATACTTAATGTCTCAGGTCCTGGTCTTAACTTTGCAATATTACATCTTTCCAAACTCCCTTGAACTGACATTGGAGTTTTTACACTTTTTTCCCTTTCTGAAAAGAAATAATTCCTTGGTTACACCTGAGAATGCCCAAGGCAGCAATATTTGTCTGAAAAGAGCCAAGCTTGGTTTGAGGATATTCTGTTGATGCTCGTGGAGATTTTAACTCTTCTGTCAGAATACATTGTGCTGGTTGCTAACATCTTATGTGCTTTGGCCAAATTCTTCCTGATTTTGCAACCTCTTCAATCACTTTAACTCAATACTAAAATGAAGAATTGGATTTTTGTAAGATAAATGTATGCTACAGAGGTATAGGTTTTAAAAAATCAGTAAGACAGACAATCTTGGAAAGGTTGCCATTTGCTAAACATTTTCTAGTGCTCAGTAAAATGGTCTTTACAAGAAAATCTTAGGCATTTTCACCATATATCAGCTCATGTTACTGATGTAGTATCTGAGGACAGAACTAAAAGATGTCTGCTTTTTCCACAGTGTCAGTGTATCTAATAACATATTACCTCCTCATGCAGTTTGCCCTTTTAGAGTATCATAGCTGAAATAATATTACAACTCTTACAATTACTGTATGGAGTATGGTGCTCACTTTATTATATGAAAATTACTTGAAATAACTACAGGATCTTTTTTTTTAACCCATGCATAAATTTATGAAACACAACCAGAGCAGCAATTTCATTATAGAGTTGTGTAGGCCTGCTGCAGTGTTTGAGTAAATGGGAGTAATTTCACATTACTAACGTATACTGCCCATTTCTAGTACTGTATAGTACAAAAATAGCCTTGCATGTTCATTCTTAATAGCCATTACAAATTCAAGTTTTTGAGGATAAATGAAAAGAAAACCAAAACAACGCAACAAACCTCTAAAACAAACGTTCAAACGCAATCCAAATGAGATTTAGAAAAAGAAAAAGAAAAATGCCAAAAAACTGTGACCATGCTATAGGCAATTATGTTGTAAATAACTGTATTTTCTGCAGTTTCTGTAACTTAAGTAATTCTGCTTACAAGTGATCCATATAATAGTGAACTTCCATTAAGTTTAAGAAGGATCCAGGTTGGAAGACTGGTGCTGTGCCTTCCACCTCCCTGGGGCTGTGACTGGTCCCTGCCGTGGTCCCCTCTCCTCTGCACTGGGAGCAGACCATGCTTCTCACATAAACTCTCCCCTCTCTTCAGGTGATGCCTCTTGGGGCAGCACTTCTGTCAAGCCCCAGAATTAGTCTGTGGTGCATCTTTCTGACGGGAAAAGGGGGATGCATCTTTCTGATCGGGGCTAATGAAATTACAAAGCCAGGATTCTTTTTTTCTTTTTTTTTTTGCAATGTCCACATTTCTTTTACTTTAATAGAGGAAAGGGGCTTTCATTTACCACAGTCAGTGTTTTTTATTGTCGAACAGACTACAGGGCTATAAACCAGGCAGCAAAATAATTACCCTTAAGTCTCTCTTTATAGGCAATTGCTGATAACTCTTTGCAAATTAAATCCACTCTGATGGACCAACTACGAAGCTCTGACTTTCTACCATTGCAATTGATAGGAGTAGATTTGAAACTCTGGAAAATAATTTTGCATCTTAAAGTTATAGTCAGGAAGGTTATTTTCACAAACTGGGAGAAAACAAGCTACCTCTTAATTTTGTTAACAATACTGGCACTAGACCTTCATGATAACTAGAAAATATGTTGAATGCAGGGCTCTTCCATTAGGAACAAAATGTGGTGCACTGACAAAATTTCATAGGTCCTTTGGTGAGAGAAGGGGAATGAAGATGAAAACAGGGTGGTTTATTGTGTGATAAGCTAAATGGGAAGTTTGCTGATTTTATGTTTTCTAAATATTTACAAAACTATGTTGAGCAGTAGGTTAGAAATAGTTATTAATTTCAGGAGGAAGCTAACCTAAGCCCATTTATTGAGACATTGGAAATCAAAGTATTTTCCAACTATAGTTTGCTTTAATAAATAAATTAAGGGAAAAATTAGAATGATGAAGTCTTCTGGGTCATATCTCACAAAATCTGTGCTATTTCACAGAAATCAACAAATGACCTCATAAGTCTCATAACTGGGAATTACTTTTGCTCCCTGCATTGTTGTAGTATGACTGCAGTGAATGAGTACATTTAAGTAATGCATATATTGAGCCATGGTGTACTAATCCAGGATAACTTCTGTAATTACTTTCAATTTTATGTAACTGTGTATGAAATATGTCATGTGTATGGTGAAATCACAGTCTGAAGTGCAAGCTGGGACCTCATTAAGGTCCTGAATAGCTTTAGTAGTTTCATCAAAGACTGATTACTCTTACGATTTATCTTCATGTCAGTACAGCAAATGTATCTTTCTTCAGATTTGAATGATTGGGAATTCCTCTGTGTAGATTTTAATCTTTCCTAAGGTGTCAGGGATACTCTATTCATCAGAGGGCACTTCAGCATCACTGTGCCATGGCCTCACTTCCTGAGGGTGGTCTAGGTTTGGGAGTTTATTCCTCTGAATTTTGAATACCGGGCAAATACAAGTAAAAGGTGGTGTTGTGGCCTGGCTGACAATTCTGTTTTATCTTCCAGAGAAATAATACAATTGATTAGAAACTTAATACAGAGCATTCTTTTATGCAATATATGTTCTGGGGTTTTCAGAAAACTTTAATACTGTGGCATAAAAAAATTACCAGAGGCTAAGGAATAATCCATTAAGTTTTGCAGTGCAAGATCCTATCTTCTGTAAAAAGAGACATTCTCCATTAGAAGTTCATGTATGCTTTCTAGGAGACAGAAGGCTGCAGTAAATGCCAACATCTGGGAAATCAAGCAGATTTTCAGAAACTATGATGATGGAAAAACACTATCACTAAACAAAGCAAAGAGAGGTTTTCTTTAGATTACCATTTGGAGGGAATAACTCAGTATTTGAAAGTGCAAATGAAATAAAGGAAAAAATGCACTTTGACCAGGAATGTTGCACAGTTGTCTCACTCTCTTGTGGCCCACAATAGCATTTTTGTTCCTGTGTAGTCTGATAATGGCAATGCAGCATTGATCTTTGCTAAATGCAGGATTGAAAAATCTCTGGCTAAAAATTATGCACCTAGCATTTAAAGTACTCCATTCAGTCCTTGTGTGTTGGTGAGATGTTTTACGTTCTGTGCTGCAGTGAAGAATGGATTGAGCTCCTGGCAGTATTTGGAGCTCATGGCTGCGTTCTCTGCTCTTGACTGTGCTGCTGTGCAGCGGAGGGGACACATTTGAATTCATGGGCAGTGAACCACTGGGTGGGAGCTCATGGTGTCAATTCAGCAAAGGGGTAATGTCTGATTGGTGCAGATAATACAGTTTATCGTCCCTTATGTGGCTGGCAAGAGGGATATTTGTAAATGTACACCACTTTTCCTGCTGATAAACACACTAGAAATATGCGAACTCCATCTGTCCTGTTTCCTTCCTTTCTTTTGAGAGGAAAGGGAGGATTTGCAGTAAATAATAACAATGTTGTTTGGAATCATGATACATGGAAGTATTTGCGGAGTGTAACTTCGTAATATTTGTCCTGTTCTCCTACCTCCTGAGAGCTACCCTGTGACCACACCTGGGGGCTGTTTCACAACCCAGATGAATCAACCAGAACAACATGGGTCTTTTGAGCCAGGGTGACCTTTTTAAGAATTTTCTCTCTCTCTCTCTCTCCAGAGCTCACCATATGGCCAGGCTATCTCAGCATTTCTGCAGCAACAGCAGCAGTTTCTGATTTCTCTGCCTGTAGCCAGGCCCACCCTGTTGAAAGATTAGCAGATGGTCTATGTCAGAAGTTAGGAATTCTTGCTGGAGTTGCAGCACGTGTATGTTTAAATACCTAGGGTTTATCTTTCAAGAAGGCCAATATGCCACTTCTTAAGAACTCTGTCTTAATTTGACTGCCCCAGAGAACAAAAAATGAAAGACTAATGCCACACTTAGAAATCAGTTTCTCATATAGTAAGATCCCTGGCACAAAATGGCACAAACCCTATTTTAAAATGGAGAGGTTTTGCCCTGGGGCAATAATGCAAGAAATGTACTTAATTTTCTGCTATTGTAGCTCTACACTGCAAAACTCCTACAGTAAACTTAGGTCTTAGCAGAGATATTTGTGAGGTCTATCATCTTTGCCCTTTGTTAAAAGATAAGAGGTATATGAAGTATGTATCTCATTTCTTTTTAATTTCCCTCTTCTATTTTTTTTTGTTGTTGTTGTTTGAATGGGGGTGGGGGGGCAGGTTGTTGGGGTTTTTTTGTACATGTGGTTTTTCTTCTCAAGGCCATAGTAATTCTGTGTTAGAAAACTGATGGTGTCAAAGGAAGGTGTATTTTGCTTTTTACTTTTGGAGCAATGAAGGCAGAAATTTAAGACTTTTAGTTACTCCTCTTCACAGACATTACACTTCAGCACCCGGCAGTTAGGACCCAGTCCTACTCCTTTGCTGCTGGCAAATTTGCCCTGTAGATAAATTTTGCATTTATGCTGCTATAGAAAGGCTTACCAAAGAAAAGGAATGTTAAAAGCACTCTAATTAGCTAAATGGAGCCGTAAGGGTAAATTCAGGGATGTTTCAGTAAGTGCATGATAGCAGTGTGTTATTCAGGTAACACTCTTCTTTCCTGAGGGGACTGACAGTGGCTTTGAAGAGTCCTCCTCAAAAATAAGAGAATGGAGAAATGAAGCAATTAATTTAAAATATATTACCTGAAGCTTCTAAGTGGCTTGTAATGCCTGTAATTAGCTTCGTGTAAGAACAAGTGGAAACACCTCAATAGCACCTGCTTTGGAGTAAATTTATTGCTTATATATCTGAATGATAGGTACAGCTATACAGGGGTTACATAGTTTTTCTATACCCTGGAACAGCAGCTCTGGTTCTTCAAGTTGCTCTGAGTGTGCTTTGTTCTTTAACTGACATATTTTTCTACATTGTGCAGTCATTGTCCACAAATACAACTACATGACATCACCACATCCCACTTCTGACCTAAACTCTTTTTTAGACCTAGATTAGATATCCATAGCTGAAAGCCACCCTTTACTCTTTATGTCCTGCCTCAACTTTCTTCTGTCTTTGAAAGGAGATACAGAGGGTTTCTGAGTGTCTCAAGAAGCAGCAGAGTGCATTTGAGGCTGTCAACTCTAAAGAGTGCTAAACTTATCCTTCACTGAGAAAATGGTTTGCAGAAGTAGTGCTGGTGTTGAAAACTTCCCTGTAGGTATTAGAAAAACATCTTAGTATCCCTTCTGATTGTTCTGCTTAACTGCTTTCATTTGCATGACATCATTCCCTAGGAAAACAAAGAAAATAAGGTTTTTTGTCCACGTTATCAATTTGGTAAGCTATTAGACATATTATCTCTTAATCAGTTTTCTTCTTACAATATGTGTTCAGTGGGGGAAGAAAGGTGAGGGAAGTGCATTTAAATCCTCATTAGCATCAAAGCATGTATGTTGTGCATGTTCCTGTGTCCTGTGATTAAAATCAAACCACATGACTATATGTGCAGTCCCTCAGATCTTATGGAAATTATGTGCATTGTTCTTGCTTCCTACAGCTTAACATTTTTTGTGCCTGAGTCAGTTTGTAGAAATAGTGTAGTTTCCATCAGTCTGAATCACATTTTTATATAACCAGGGAAAATGTAGACTGTTTAAGGTTGTAATATCTTATAATCTAAGTCTGTAACATTTTAAATATGAGGTATTTTAGTTTATGTTCTGCCTACATGATTTATTAATTGACCCTAAACAGCACTGTGAGAGTTGCTGAAATAGTACACAATCTTCTCAAAATACAAAGGTGCTAAGGGGAGAGCAACACAGATCATGGGTAATAAGTTTCAGAGCTGCTGATAGCTCCAGTAGGTGAATGGAAAAAACAGAATGCTGCAGGAGGAAAGGGACAGAGCAGGACAGAGCTTCCAGTGTCCTTGAGGCTACAGTCTGCATTGTGCAAAAACTTTTTGGATCCTTGAGCATTTATAGAAAATGCAATACAGAAAGCTCTCGCTAAAGAGCAAGGACTGTTTAGCCACAGTCATTAATGTTTTGTCAGCCATAACCACCTGATCTTTTGTTGAGACAGGACATAGTCCTGCACAGATTGCTGTGACTCTTGTGCTTTCAACAGTTTCTCAAGTTTGTCAGTGTACTCAAAGTTTAACAAGCATTAGTGTTGTTTCATTAAAAGCATTTGTTTCCTAATAGAATTCACAAATCACTATTGCCAACAGGTTTGTTATTAAGTCAGTGGGGGAAAAGAATTTATTTTCAAAGGTTCAGATGAAGGAATACGGAAAATATTTCTTCTGAATAAAAATGTGGATAAACTTCTCAGCAATATAGTGAACCTCAAAAGAATTTTTTTTTTCAGGATGTATAAAATAATTTAAAATTTATTATATTTTGCCCCCCTTTTTGGAGCTAAAGCTTTAAAAAGCCTGACATTACTAAAATTCTTTATGTTGTTGATATAGGGTAAAACTTTCTGCTATACATTTTGACAGATAAAAACATTGTTAACTAGATACTTGTACAGAAAATATTGTTAAATCATAACTAACTAAGCATCTAGAGGGATGGTGATTGATCAGCATGAGTATTGTGCATCTTTAGTTAAATCTTAAAAAAAGAATTCTTCAATTTTGGATACATTTTGCGAAATCAAATACAAGCCCAGAAGCAGAATTTTGACATCTGTAAAGCTAAATTTGCAGAGTTGGACTTCACATGAGATCTCATAAAGGGTGTTTCCTCTCCAAGCACCAAGAAAGGAAATTGTGGGAAGGGGTGACAGAAGTACATGGTGCCTTTCACAGCTTGGTTCTTATTCAGAGGAGGATGTTCTGCATGTCAATGTGACACCCAGTCTGTGAGGCACAAAGGGTGTGCAGGGACACAGAGTGGTTTGCAGGGACATAGAGTAGTGTGCAGGAATACAAAGGGGTGTTCAGGGACAAAAGGTGATGTGTGAGGATGGAAAGGAGAGTGTAGGGACAGTAAGGTTGTTCCAGGGACACAAAGAGAGATGTGGACACACAAAGTGGTGTTGAGGAGCACAGAAGAACCTGCCTGTCTGACAACAGAAGATCTTTGAAGGTCTATGTCCAAACCTTCCTCCCTGCTAGTGGATCACAGCTCTTTTCCCAGGCTGTGGCTGATGTGGATGCTGGAGCTGTGCCTGTAGGGGACCTCTGCTGTGCAGGGCACACACCAGCCACGTGCTGGCATGGACAGCTGATCCGCATGGCTGTCACTCACTTAGGGCTTAAAAAAGCACGAACTGGCACATGAGCATAATTGACTGCATGTTTTGATTTAAGTCACCATCTGAAGGTACACACAGAACCTTTTAAAAAACATCTTTCAAAAATGTGAATATGTAAATCCCATACAGACTATGTCTTAAATACTGCCTAACTGCAATTCTATTTTACATTCCAGTGGAGTTTGAAAATGACAGCCTTCAGGTATGTCATACTCCAATGAAGTTTGAAGCACACTTCAAACTGTGCTTGAAGTTTCAGTTTAATGGGGGTAACACAAAAGAAGTAATTTGTTTCTAAACATCTAATACACCACTGTACTGGGTTTGTTATGTAGAGTACAGACTGACACAGATTAGATGGGATTCGTTATCCCAGATTACAGATCAGCTCTGACAACTAAAAAGCCTCAGTCCTTTAAAAATGGAAACTACAGCCTTTCTCTAGCATCACCAATTAAACACTGGCTTGATCAGTGACTGGTGTAGAGAACTTAAAGAAAAGATAAAAGATGTTCATGGACTAGAAGTTCTGGAATCTTCTCCTTGAAAACAATAATTTCATAATTTAGAAAAAGAGTTCCTCATTTCAAGCATTGAGTAGCGGTGACACTTTCATGAAAACAATTCAGTGTACACTTGCCTGCAGAAGTGTGTGATTAATTATCAGGATGGTCTGTGGTCATGGTTGTTGAGAAGGGCTTCTTAACATCCTGTTGAAGTTTTTGTAGGCTTAACTGCACTAGGAGCTGTCAAATGATAAAATGGTGAAAATTAGAAACTTCAGGAAAAGCAGAAAGGCAATAGGGAACAGAATACACAGCAGTAGTTCTAAGAAGGGAGGAAGCTGAAGGTGCATTATTGATTAAATTTACTAAAGAACATTTTTAAAAATGTGCTGGGGGAAGAGGAGAAAGAAGAAAAAGTTAAGATCTTTAATTAATAGGGAATACTAGCAAAGAAAAAAATATGGTTTTTTCTTTGCTGGAGAAAGCTGGGGTCTGTAAAATGTTAACAGAATTTTAAAGGCCCAGCTGGAGCAAGTGTGAGAATATTTGAGTCAGAGTACTGATGTCACTGGTGAGTTGCTGATGTTCATCACAGAGTGCTGAAAAAGGAAACTTCTCGGAGGAATATTATAGTTTTCACCTGCAATCCCTCAGAGTGACTATGGGCAGGGGAGCATGGAGTTGGTGGAATCTATTGGACTGAGACACAGCAAGTATTTCCTAGAACAAATTGGTTTTTTATATAGTTATTGCTCCAGGTGACAACTGATGCAGGAAAGAAAAAGCTTCAGGTTTGAAAGCTGGTCTTGTATTTGACACAGAAAGAACTTGGGGCTTCATTTAGCTCTGGAAGTCAAAACTTCTGTCTTTATATTAAAGGAACATCTTGAGATGTCACCATGCTAAATTCCCAATTACATAAATGCTTTTCAGGAGGAAATATGGGGAAGTCAGTCAAACCTGCAATTGCAAGCTCAGACTTGGAAACCTTCATTGGTCCAGAAATGAGAGTCCCTGCTGACAGTAACGCCTCTAAAGATGGAGCTGGAAGAAGGCTTTGCAAGGGACTTGCCCTTAACTTTGAACTGAAGCTGCTGAAGATCATGTCACAGGTCCTTGTGCTGAAGGCCAACACTGACACTGGCCAAAGGAACCACCGTATTAGATGACACAAGTGGCTGGCAGCCACTCCTGGTCCTTTCTGCATCTTCATCTTGCCCAGTAGCTGTAAGGCTAGATGAGCTCAGCCACGTCAGGTGCTCACCATGCACTAAGGAAAAACAAACCTCAGAAAGTGAAAACAGACACAGGCCACAGCTTTACAACGAGAGGTGTTTGATTCTGTTAGTTCTGTTCTTCTTGTCTTGTAACATTTATCTGCTTCACAAAATCCTTCCCAGGGCCTCCCATCTGACTGCCTGTGGCCTTTGCTGTGCCTGCTGCATTCCATCTCACACAAGCAGCACAAAACATTTGATTTTCAAATCCCATGGTCTGTGGTTACAAAGCACCAAAACCAGAAAGAGCAGCAACACAGCAGGAAAAACAAATGAGCAGAACTATTGCTGACCAGCAGAAACACAGAACTTCTGGATTTGAATACACAGGCTACCACTGGCTTTGGTGGATTGGGGTTTTTTTGGTGGTGGTGGCTTTGCTGTTGGTATTTTTCTTTCCCTGAGACACATTTGGGATATTCCATCTGACTTTCTTCAGAGCTCATGGCCTAAACCCACCCCCACACTGCCTGCTTGATCCATGTTTCTGTGGGTTCTGCCTGTCCAGTGGACAGGGAGACAATCTCTCCTGTCACACAATACTTTGTGCAGCATTAATGTTCTTAGACTTGGGCTGTGCACACCAGTATAAAGTAAAAGCCACATAAATAATTACACCAGAAAAGCACATGATTCCTATCCAAGCCTGAAAGTAATATGATTAAAATATATCCTGATGTAAGATTTTTCTTTCCAGCTTCCACTCTGTTATTAATTGGCAATAATTTAAGTTAATTTCCCCAAGCCAAGTCAGTTTTGGCCATGTTATTAATTGGTAAGGGATCTCTCTGTCCTCATCTCAACCCAAAATCTTTTCTGTCAAACTCCCCACCAGCTTCTCCCCAACCCTGTTGATGGAGTGGAGGTTATGGAGCAAGCTTGAGGGTACCTGACAGCCAAGAACAACCCACTGCAGTTCTGCATGGTGTGCATGTGTCTCTGAGAAGGAAGGTGTGGTGATCCCAACTTCCAGCTCACTTTGTGCCTGGCATCAGGGTGGGTGGTAGGGAGGGCTCCATGGCATCTGCAGGTTAGCTGAGGACTGATGCAGCATTTTTTCTCTGCACATGTGGAAGAAATCCAGCATATACTTAGGTCTTACCCAGCCACCAGAACTGAAGCTGGAAGAGCTGGTCTTTACAGTTTTGGAAGGCAGGACCTGACTTGAAAGCTGCCCTGTGCTTGCAGTGAGTTGACATCTGGTTTCCAGTCCTGTCAGGATTGCAAACCCTATCATTCTGACATAAATAACCTCCACTGGCAAAACCTGCACCAAAGTATGTGCCTTAATGCCATATTCTCAATTTCTTCAAGATTTTTTTTCTGTTTTATAAGTAGTTACAGTGTCTTTCTGCTGCAGCTTCATCTTTCTTTAAGCTTTGTTAATGCAGTAAAATTACAACCAAGTGTTAAGTCTGCAGGTAATTGTTATGATAATGGCAAGTTGGGTTTTCTGACTGTTACAAAAATACTACAAGTGACAGATTAAAAGAGCTCTCTATTATGGAAAATCAGCTATTTCATTTTATTTTTTGAGAATATATGTAAATATGATCAGAATACACAAAATATTATAAAACATGTTAATTTAGAGAGCATTGCCAAAATATTATACATTCCTCCAAACTCTTTCACATTGCTTGGCTTTTTTATAGCTTATGATTAGAAATGTCTCTCCCACAAGGTTTAAAGAAGAAAACATACATCGTAGCTAAAAAAAAGCCCAAGAACTTTTGAATCTGACATATATTAAAATTTTTTTTGTTGTCTTGTGCTAAGGGATCCTAGGCTGGCACTGAACATAAACGTCTTGGCAAAAGCAATTTATTTCAGAGAAGACACTGCATAGGAATTGATGATTCAGCACAACACAAACCTCCAAGGAGAAAGCTGTGTAACTTACCAAAAGGAGGGCTAGTAAGGATACACGTGGGCACAAGAGCTTTCAGAACCCCAAAAATGACTAGACCTAAACTTGCTGGGTGTAAAGTTTCTTCAAGGCTAGATTTAAATCTGCTGACACGAACAACCATTATTTTTTCCTGTCTGATATCAAATGGTAACTCTCCTATGCACAGAGAAAGCTGGTACAAGCCCATAACCTCCACACTGCTTCCCTTCCCTCGACCAGGAGAACCAGAGTCATTGTGTGAGGATGTTCATACTGCCACATGTTGTCATTTAGTGTTAAGGCCAGTCTGCCTCCTGTATCTGGAGATTGTCATGAAGAGCAGCTATCAATGGTGTTTACACCTGCTCATAGTATGGACTCCTTAAAACAATTCCTGATGAAAGAATATGTCACCAGGAAAAAACCCCAGGCAGGTAATTCTGCAATGCCCCAGGAAGAAAGGGTTTGTAACACAGAAGATTTTACAAAATTTTTACTGCTCAGCACTCTTTTCTCCTTGTTTGCACTCTTCATGAAGTTTAAATAAATAATGTTTATTCTTCATTAGTATCTTTAAGAGGAAGAGGGGGGGAATGTGCTGCTTATGAGATAGGGGTTGAAATGGTGCTTTAAATAAGGCATATGTATTCCCAGGAGGGGTGAGTTCACTGGATAATTTTAGTTGTCGGGCTTTGTGTGGGACTTAGGGAGGGCCAGTCATGCCATATCTGTGCATAGCATCTGTGACTCTGAGAAAATGCTTGAGACTGCCAGTCTAAGGATCTGGGTCTGCATCTTGGACAGGTAGTGTAAGCACATGCATTGGGAGATTTGCTCCACTGTGTCCAAAGTTCGGTACCAAGGACAAAACATGCATGGCTTCTGTTGGTCCGCTCTTCCACCTTCCTTTCTTTGCTCTCCTCATTTCACTGAACTTAGACATGGCTAGCTAAGAACTCTCCAGTCCCTAAAAAGAGAAGACCATCCTCAAGGAAAACTAATTTCTAAATAAAATATTCAAGATCAGTTTCTGGGTCTGTTGGACTGCAAGCGCTTCATGTTGAAAGGTCAACTCCCTACTATTATAATTTCAGTTTCAGCCAAGTTTGAGTGACATGTTTTATCTGACTTGGTAGGAAAGAAATTTGGTTTCCTACTGAAAATTCCCATGCTGTTTTAGAAATACAGCTATTCCAATGTGTGGTCTGACCCAACATATTAGAGGGGCTAAAGGAAAAAGAAGAAATGGTGAATGTATTTCCTATACATTTTTCTTATGCAATGCTGTAGGAAGTGCTCTAATCTTCACCTCATATCTGTATTTCAGCAATCATGCCTGAAGTTTTGTTTAGGAACCCAAGTTTCAGAAAGTTGGGTCACTTCAAGGGGAGCAATGTACACACAGAACAGCAGTAACCTCTGGAATTCAGTGTAGTTTGAATTTTGCTTCCATGCTTTTCAAATTAATGTTTGAGATACTGGTTCTTGCTCCTTTAGTAAGTTTGGGTCAGCTATTTCCACGTAGTGAAAGGCAGGGAAGCCAGACTCAGTGCTGGTGGTCTCTTTCTTGTTCGCAAAATTTACCTACCATCTAAAGTGAAATTTAAGAAGTAGCATTTGATGTGGGGGAAATTATTTAATGTTAATATGGATATGAAAGAACGCAGCTAATGTGACTCCTAACTGAATTCCTGGAGTTTAAAAAGGCACTAGAGCCGGGTGTAACAGTGTGTTTAGCCTCTCTGTGGGATAGAGGTATAAATTTCCTGCAATACTTGAGGGAGGAGCCTCTTTGGAAGCAAGTTAGAATATGCTGCTGCAGTCCCAGCAGGAATTATCAGCTGCTGGTCCAGCCACCACAGCAGGAGTGGCTTGAACTGCTGCATTTTAATTAGTGTTTCAGCAGCCAACCTACCCCCTGTCTAAACAATTATAGTTCTGCAAATTGTTACCTGTGGCAGTTACAGGTTCAAGAATATTGGCAAGCACTAGTTTGACTACAGATTTTTTTTTAAATGGTATATGTCTTTTGTTGTGCTTATCTAAGGCTCCTTTTGTCTGCTGAATGCAGTGAAGGCTGAATATAAAAAAATATCTTGTTGGACTATTGTATTGCCTTTTCAAGCCAGCCTGAGCAATTGCTGAAAAGTCTTTTCACCTCAAATGTTAGAAAATCTACTCAGCTACGCAGCAGCTAAAAGTAAAAAAGCAAAAAAAAAACAAAAAAACAAACCCCAAACCAAAAAGCCAAAAAAACAACCCAAAACCTGAAAAGGTATGGATATTTCCATTCTAAATATAAAACCGGCCAGAACTCTGGAATGCAATGGAATTAGATTTCCTTTTCAGAACTGTGTACATTTTTTCCACTAACCTTGTCTTCTTAAAAGATTTGTTATATTCCTGACAGTATGTGGGAATTCAAGGCTTTTTGCTGCTCCTAAATGATACATGTTTTGTGAAATATTCCATTCTGCTTACAAGTCGTGAAATAATGAGGGGAAAGGGAGGGCTGAAGTTGCTTGCAATTGCCTGCAAGTTCTCTATATATAGATATTGATATTTAGAAGAAGCTTTGAGATTAGAATAGAGTTAAATAACTTTAGATTTGTTTGTTAGATTATTGTAGAAAGAGTTTGTTTGATACTTCTACATGAAGTGCAAGTTGTGAGAATTTCCAAATTTCCATAGATGTACTTTTTAAAGTGAAGGCAATATTGGTAATGCCATGGAATATGCACTTTTAAAGTAATTTTAATTCTTCTCACTGTTAATAGGGGTTTTTTTTGGTTTGGTTTTTTTTTGTTTGTTGTTTTGTTTTGTTCTGTCTAGTCTTTTAACTTCAAACAGGATGTTTAGTTTTGAAGTCTACGAATAGTAATTTCATTTCTATAAATCCATTTTGACCTTTTAGTGTATATCTAAAAAGAAGTAAATAATGTGCTTTAACTTTATACTTCTGTAAACCAAACAAAGAAATCAGTATTCTTTTTGGAAACCTATAATGGACTTTGATCTCTTACTGCAGTTTTGGCAGCACAGATTTCCATGGCTTTGTACCAGGTACAGTTTTCTTGGGCCTGATCATTTTTTCACCTGTTTTTATTGGACAAACATGACTGTGTAATTATTGCTTGACTGCATGAAGCACAAACTAATTTATTTTTAAAAAAGCAATCCAGAACTTAAGGAATTTAATCCAAATGAAATTTACAGGAGATTACATTGAGGACTGTATTTATAATGAGTTGATTCAAAGGCAATATAAAAATCAGGATGAGTGGGCATGGTGTGGAAATGCTGACCTACTTTTGAAAAGATTGAATTTCCTTCTTCCAGTGAAATTACTGCCAATGAGTGTTACTTTATTTTAAAAACTGCAGCTTGAGGAATTTACTTTTACTACCTATCTGTCGCCAAATAAACATATGGCTGCATTTCATTTCGGTTGCCTTTCCTGTTTCAGAGGCAGAAGCTTTTTTTGGGTTTCAGAAAAGAAATGCTTTTTTCCAAGCTGGGTCAAATTCTGTTTTTTCTTGCTTTGTGTTTTCTCTCTGCCAGGCTCCACTGCAGGATTCTGCAAATTCCATTTTCTCCTTTATGTGCAAATTTTGCTGATCACTTCCACCTCCTTAACACCCCTCCTGGGTGTCCCTCCCTTCCTTCCATCTGTGCTGACACCACTATTTTTAACTGCATGTGTTTGAAGTGTGGCCATGCCTTTTCTCTCACTCTTGCTGTCTGGAGTCCTTAGCACAGGCAGGGCATGGTGGTGCTGCTGCCCAACCTTTAAAACAGTGCCTTTGTGAAATGATTGGAAGCTCAATAACACCTGAGGATAACAATAAGAAAAATAATCCAGAATGCTCAACCAATTGTATATTGAGAGGTGGGTGGGGAGAGGGCAGAAGGTTTTGCAAATTTTAAATATAATAAAAGCATTTTTCAAATTTTTGTGTTAGACAATACACATGCAGAGTGAATTTTATTCTGTTTTGATGTATTTAATGGTACATACATTGCTTCACTAATGGGTGAGTGAATTTATTGTGCCACTGAAGTATTTGTACTTCAGGAAAACAATTTCTGTGCTAATACTGGGTTGTGTGTGCCTCAGCTGTGATACATTCCATGCACAGGACATCAGGAGCTTTCTTATGTGTTGTCATTGTCTTTGCTGTAGATGGCATCACAAAAGTGTGTTGTCCATTATGAACAAGTTGTTTATTTTTTCATTATTTTCAGGGGTTTTTTTTGTTCAATACATATATGTATAAATGTATATATAGAAGCATTTCATATTTTTGTAGTAAAGAATTTGGCATCTTCACAGTAAAATGATCTCTTGTTGTTGTTGCTGTTCTTCTTTAACATTATCACAGTTATACCTGGGCTTTTAAAGGTAAATCTTTAACAGAATCATTAAGCAGCTTTCCAGATTGAAACATACATGTCAGTAAAGGAATTCTGATTACTATTCTCTATATTCTCTAACTTGGCCAACTACATATTCCAGGAATNGTGTATTCAGGCAGACTGTTTCCAGGCAAAGGTGCAAAAAAGCAGAAGCTGGATACTCCTTTAAGACTAATTTTCTTTAGAAAAAAATAAATGCACAGAAGTAAATAAATTTTACCTACACAAATATGTATATTGCATATAAATGTGTATGTATATATGCAAAGATATATAATTTTTGTATATATTCACTAAATACAAAGAGGGAAAAACTGACAGAATCAATTCTGAACAGGCTAGCACAATATAATGAGTATTCTTGTGGAATATGGGAGACATGATTTCTGGTTTCTAGCCTGGATTGGTAATGGGTCACTTGTCAGTCATACACTGCAATGCACTTCTGCAAGCGATTATCAGTTGTTTGGGCTCAGGGCCTCCTCAGTTTCTCCCATTTAAACTGTTAATGGGGGAGGATTAAATATTCTCTGGAGTTGTTGTCTGCTGCTTATCAAATAAGTGCCTTAACCATTGAGTATAGGTGATCTCTTTCTATAGCACCATTTCAAAACATTTATCTTTCAGAAACACCCCTGCAAAAGTGAAACACCCTTTGCAGAGGATGGGACATTGAGAGGCTCATGGTCTGGCTGTCTGGCCATGAATTCCATGCCAGAGGAAAGTGGCATGTTGCCACAAGGATTCCTGGTTTCTGTGTATTTGTGTGTTCTGACCAAACGTATCAATGAAGTTTCCAGTTGATGAGAATTCGAGAGGAGGTTCTGAGAGGCCGGATGATGGCAGTCAAGGTTTGATGTTGCAAAAACTTAGGGTAGGGGCAAGAGGTTACAATTAGCAGCTCTCTGAGTGTTTCAGCTTCACGTGAGAGTCTTGCAGCTGAATCTTCCCACTGCTCTTTGGTGATGAGAGCTTGAATTGCTCCAGTTGGTGACCTTCCAAGGCACACAGTCTCAGGAAAGCTGGATGTGCTGATTCAGCAGAAAGCTTCAGCAGCAAGCTCCAGCAGGAAGCCAAAATAAGAAGCAAAGCAAACCACCCTGATTTGCATGAGGCAGCTCTGTTTGCACATTTGCATTAAGATCCATAGGCTGATTTCTGCTCTCACCACTCCCCCCCACTACCTTTCTTTTTTTTTTTTTTNTTTTTTTTTTTTTTTAAACTGTGAAGAAGCAAAGATGTCCTGTTACCAGCAAAGAAACAAGAAATGAAGTCCGTAATAGTAATACCTCTCTGCTATGTTTAGCACCACGCTTGGTGTAATCAGGTTGCCATCCACTTCCTGATTTCCTGTACTGGTTTCTGCCATGGAAGAGGAAAGCAGTGTTGGTTGTTAGCTAATGTTAGGTGTTTCCTCTCCTGGCTGGTGAGAGCATGTATGTCAGATCTTGGCAAAGCCATGTAAATCAAAAGAAAAATCTTTCTAAGTGTTCCAAAGTCTTGCAATACCTTGTCATCAATTTTACACCAAATTAGAACTCCAGGGATACGCAGAAATCTGTACAAGAGAATAATTTCCAAAGTAGCACCTTTGTTTGTGTTTTAAATATTGACTAATGAGCCTAATGTCAAACTGCTCAACTGGATTCTCTCTCCAGGCTGTCTTACACCTATTTCAGGCACTATGCTGCCTGTCTTCCAGGTTTGAGTACGGTCAAACGTACTGTAAAAGGTGATGTGGTGCTATCTGTCCTTGCTGGTGGAGATGTCCATCTCACCACTAAGCCAGCTAAATAATCTAGGGTGTTCTAGTGGCTAAACTCTTATTTACATGGAAGACTTTGCAGCACCACATTGCAAACTTGTAATTCAAATACTGAAGTAGCTTTACTGAGAGACAGGGACTGCTCTCCATTCCCACAGCAGCAGTGACAATCAAGAGATTTGCACAGGAATGATCATCTATTTATTTGGATTGTCAGCTGGATAGCTTATCTAATTCTGCCTTCACCCTAATACAATAATTTCTAGAAAGTTTGCTACCTACTTTGTAAGAACATATGTAAACTAATGAGTTTAATGTTTATACTGTACTCTGTGTACGTGAAGCAGGGTACAGGAATGATTTGCAGTTTACGCAATGACTTCCCCATTGCAATCCTGCAGTGAAATACTGGAGATATAAACCTTATCACAGCATGTTCTCAGAATTCTATCTTTTAACAGTTTTTGTTGTATTTAAAAGATGTGAGGGTTTTTAAAATGTGATATGTTTTTTCTTCTTGCTAAATAGAGTCTTTGGAGACTTGGCCAAGGAGACAAGATCTAATTAAATTCATGTAATGATTCTGGGAGTCACTAAAGCTCTCAGTACTCCCACGTGTTTATCAATATACTTTCAAGAGAGACAAATCATTTTAGCATTTGAGATGAAGTGAAGATTAATTTATACGTGGCACAGAGAAACCCTCAGATGACCGAGCTGCCTAATCCTTGCCACAGGTGACCTCTCCTTATGAAGAGGTCTTTCTGAAATAAATCTTCTCAATCAAATGCCAGTACTTGTGCTCACTCATCTACTTATGAAAATAGGGATGTGCCTACTCAGAGCCTTGTATGGCACCTGTCTGGCCCATGCTGAGGAGGGAGAAGAGCAGGGCACCCATGGCAGTTTTGTACAGCACCTAAAATAATGAACCTTGTGCTACAGCTTTATTCCTATACTCAAGCATGGCTATGCCATTCTGCTGTTTAAAAGAAAGCTCCTGTCATTGTCATTGTGCAGCTTCTGGTTGTCTCCTGTATACCCATTGAAATGGGTTTCTCCTGGTTCAGAGGGATCTGCAGTGCAATTTAGCATGTGGTATGCGTGAGAATTCACTCACTGCAGAGTTGCTGTATGCAGTTCTGCAATGGTTGTTCAGAAGGTCATACATGATAACTGCAGTCCCCTCTACCTTAAAAATATGCAGCTACTTAGAAGTGCTGAGTCTTGGAGTGGGTCTGAGGGCAGGAAGTTTCCAAAAATGCCTTAAATTCAGTGATGGTGCTTCAGTGCATCCAGTTTGGGTAGAATACAAAGGTGTCTGAATGGTTTGTTACCAGTATGAGTTTGCCAGAGGTTTCACCTCTCTTTAATAATTCATAGAGTACAGGGCCCTTCCTTGACAACAGTAAAGTTGAGCCTCCCCCTGGAGACCATCTGCCCCAACTATCTGCTCAGAGAAGTGCCTTCTATCCAGCAGAGCCATAACTTTATGTTATGTGTGCTCAGACTTTACACATTCAAGTAATTACACCTTGAAGGAAAACAGAAGATGTAAGCCCAATCCACTTTTGCTGTGAACAAGCCCCACCCGTTTCCACTGAATTAACCTAAGGTGCTGCTTCCTATATTTGGTGCCAAATTTGACTTTTTGGTCCAGTGGGCAAGAAGCAGCACAAAAATTTTCTCTTCTATCTCACCATTGCTGTCATCAACAATTAGTGAAAAGACCCCCACAATGTAACTTATTGTTGCAAATGTGTCACCTTAACAAAGGCAAGATGTGTTCACTTGATTATCCAAGGAAACATCCAGGGATTGCCATGAGACAGAAAAGGTGTGGCCAAGAAGGATGTTAAACTCTTGCAACTTCTGTTGGCTGAGTAACTGCTGAAGTTCTCTGGTTAAAAAGAGGGGTTTTGACACTTCTTGGGTTTTGGGGGGGAGGGTTTATTGCATCTGTGGGGAAAAGTGAGATAGTTTTGCCCAAACTGCTGGGAGGGTAGAAAATATAGGCAACTCTGTTTATTGACAGATGCGAAGAGTTGTATGTACAACCCAACTATTCTTCCTTTTTTTTTTTTTTATTATTTTAAATTTAGTGGGGCTACATCCATTGTCTACAGATGCAGGCAGAAAGGGACCCAGAAACCTTACGCCGTCAAAATGTTGAAGAAGACAGTAAGTCATTTTTGTTTTGTTTTGCTTTGCTTTGGAATATGTTTGGGATTTTTTCTGGGCTTTTTTTTTTTCTTTTTTCTTTTTTCCTTTTTTTGTGGTTTTTTTTTTTTGTGCAGTTTATTCATGTGGGGAAAATGTGCTAGATTTAGGATTATAAGATGCTAAACTTGTATTTTCTGTGAGTGAGCTTTGGCTTCTCATCACTAAAACAGCTGTTAGAAGTAACAGTACAGTAGTGGGAATGCCTTATCCCCACAAATCTGGCTTGTACCTTCAGCTGGTGTTGTCTGTATACACTTGGATTTGGCAAAAAATTTTTTAGAAAAAATATGTCTTTTTCTTTCATTAAAAAGCCCAAAAAAGGCACCTTGAAAAATTTAAATATTCATGGTTTTGCTAAAAAAATGCCATGATACAATTCATCTTTTTTCAGAAACTGATTAAAACACCAACTCAAACCCAAGTAAAATTAAATATTTTGTAGTGGTTTTTTTACCACTACAAAATTGCTAGAGAACCAGTTGATACTTTATTTTTAGAGCTACATATATGTCACACTTATACTACAGTTATTTTTGTGTGTTCTGAAAAATAGATGGTGGAAAGCAAGAAGAGAGACTAAGAGAAGAAAGGCAAGTGGTGGACTGAGGGACTTCATGCAGAAAGACAGTGTGGGGCATGGGGTAGAGCAATTCATGTTCCTAGGGTGGAAAGAGAAGTCTGAGAGAAAGCAAGCAAGCTGTGAGGCATGCACATGATATTTTTTCATGCTTTTGATTCAGTTTATTCCAATGTTAGGACATTCCTTATTCCATAATGTTCAGGAACACTCACATGTAGAAAGATAAGGAAGGGTGGGTAGGCATAAACATGTCCAAATGGTGACTTCACTGGTGGTCTCAGTGCAAGGTGTAATGAGTGAGTTTCATACGAGTAAAATGCTGGCATTGATTTGTCATCTTTGAATGTAAGCCAAAGCTTAAACTGGCTCAAAGATTCAGTTGTGTGTGCTGCTTTTGAATTTGCATCTGGTACACTGGAAAAAGCAGAGCAAGTGCATTGCTGCAGCTTATGGTCTGCTGTTCCTATGGAAGGGCAGAGAATTTTTGAGGTTTCATCTGTTCACTATGTCAGTGACTCCCATAATGTTTTAGGAATATACTGTCCTATAATTCTCATTCTGAAATGCACTAGGAAGAACTATATTTCTTAAAAATATTTCTCAGCCTTTTGATTTTTTGCCTTCATAGAAATTAATTCATGTTTACAATTGTCACAATTATGCATTTATGCTAGATCAATTTTTCTGTGTCTGAAACTAGTCAGTTTTGACTTTGGTAGACTTATTGTAGCACAGGTTTGATTTTTTTTTTTAATGGCAGTGAAGAAAAAGAGACTATAGTTATGTAAGTTGTTTTTACATCAGCAATAATACATAAGCTTGACTTAATGCAGCCTTGGTTATATTAGCAGTGTGGTTAAGCAGTTCACAGAGCTGAGTTGTTCCCAGTGTGATTGATGCACCTTGGGATGTTTTGCTATGAAAACAAGTAATCCTCTTACACAACTGAGCTTTTCTGTATAAATGAGAAAGTGGGAGACAATGCTTTAAGGATGTGCCACTGCTTGTGTCTCTCCAATTTGGAGATGTAATTATTATCACAGGGACTGAACTATGCATGGTAGAGTGCTCCTACAGCAGGAGGTCTGATCTTTGCTCAGAGTATCTCAGTATAAAAAATAACCATCTGTGAGCCAAGTCATGTACTACAATGTTGATCAGCCTAAGTTTCCTGTTGGCTTTTTGAAAACAATTAGAAAAAGGGATGGCTGTTCAGTAGTGGAGGAAAAGGGATGGGAGGACAAGAAGAAAAGCCTGTGATTGTTTTTAGTAGAGTCCCATTTCTTCAATTCCCCTCGTAAATGTACATAACATGAGCTCTGGAGAGCACATGAAATTAGAAGACGAAGGAAGATGACAAAAGAGCAAATACTCTTGATTTTTCCATTCAAACTGGCTGACTGAATGGAAACAGTCTGCTGCTTTGAACAAGACATTCTCTAAGGGAAAGGTCTGTAAAAACAGGGTGTGGGACAGGGATAGGGTGGTCCAGATTGCTCTGGAAGTGATAACGAGTGATGTGTGATTAGGAGGCTGGTGGCTGATGTGCAGCTCCAGATTTCTGAGTGATGATCACTAAAGTGCTGTAATTTGAAGTAAAGCATTAGAAATGATTACTTTTGTCCCATGGGAGCAGCTTAGGTAAGAACATATGATCCTTTAGGATTAAAGTACTCCACTAGGAACAGACTGCAAGAAACATAAAATAGCTATCAGTGTTTTTTTCATTTAAACAGAACAAGTAATTTTTCATTTTGCATGATTAATACATTCTCATTTAAGAGCAAGTAAAATTTTGGGCAAGACCTATCATCCAGTTCTGAGAATACATGCTTGTAC
This sequence comes from Leptocoma aspasia, assembly GCA_013399835.1. Classification (NCBI taxonomy): domain Eukaryota; kingdom Metazoa; phylum Chordata; class Aves; order Passeriformes; family Nectariniidae; genus Leptocoma; species Leptocoma aspasia. Next base: position 222,173 of record VXAX01000379.1, read on the forward strand.
AGGGTTTTGAGTTCCTAGAAGGTTCTGCAATTAATATTATTTTTACTATCCTGTTTAATAAAATAACAGTAGATTATTTGCTAATTTCTGAGGGGGTCTGGGCGGTGTGGGTGGTTTTATCTGAGGTTTAGGGTTTTTTTATTGCTAGTTAAACCATCAAAGAGTAGCAGAACAAAACCTTTATACAATCCTTTCTGTGTGACTTAGATAAAAAAAGGTGTTCATAATATTGTATTTCAGTTGAGAGGTTTAATAATTCTTAACCATTAATACAAATTTTCTACAATTTCAAAGAGAGGAGGAAAAAAGGGTTTTTACTTCTTCAAAATTATTGAAGCAGAATGCTTCCATTTTCTGTTGATTTTAGTTTTGTCAAATTCAGACTAAGTTTAGGAGTAGTTTCAAATCCTTTAATTACACTAATGGTGAATAAAATTTACTTCAAAGAACACCTCTGGCTCTTACACCTGAAGTGTCTTAATGTCAAAGTTGCGAAACTAAGAGGCAAGTTAGAACTTTACCTTCTAGAGCTGCTAGAAGATGACTGTCAGAAGGGTTAAAGAAGTCCAAAGAAAAACTGATTTTTAAATTAGCAGGAGAGATAATCTCCACTAATGTATAAGAAATAAAATTTGTAATGTTTCTTAAGAGCTACAAAAAAATGTTTAAAACACAACATCTATGGGTCAGATGAATAAGCATGCAGATTATTGCCTGTGATTTCCTCATCAAACCTTTGTGCTTAGTTCCTGAGCAAAACTGAAATGTATTGCATACTCATTTGCTATGTTTAGCAGGTTTCTGAAATTCCACATAGGTGGTAAATGTAAAGATATGAACCAAGTAATTTCTTTGGTGGGAAATCTATTTCATGAAGCAAGAAAGAAGCAAAAGCAGATCACATAGCACTTCAGAAAAAGTCATCAAATGAGCAGAGTACGGTGATGAACTTTTACACTTACAATTGCAAATATGAGATTGTTTTGCTTTTCACTATGCATTTTACTTCTCCTTGATGACTCAGTGCTACAGAAAAGTGAAGTATCTTCAGGATACACTTTACAAAAATGATTCTTTCTACTCTTAAACTGAGGCTAAAAAGTTATGTGGTATTAACCACAGGCAGTCATTCTGGAATGGTTGTTGCTGCAAACAACATATAGCATGTGGATCATATAGGAAGAATGCAGTTCTCTAAGGAAGCAAACATTTATATGTGGTATTTTTTATATGAAGTATCTCATCTGCTTTTCCACCTTTTGGTGTGTTTTGAGGAAGCTAAACAGCCTGTAGATTATCTCAGAATCTGGGTAGGTGAATGCCTTCCAAGAAATTAGATCCACCTCCACCTTAAATTTCCTACCTGAGTCTGGACAAGTTGCTTTAAAAATAGTGATAAGAACAGATGGGCTCTGCTACATGGTTTCTAAACTAAGACACCAAGTGCCTGCCTACATTATAGGTCTACCAAGTACTAACTACTGCAACTGAAGTAATTTTGGAGCTGCCATTGCAATAAAGCCATATGCTCTGCTGAAAGGAGAATAGGATTCTGAGGTGGTTTGTCTGTAGCCTGGGTCCTGGCATATTCCCAACATTTCTTTTGGTTTCACCTTTTTCATCCATAAAAATGAGATAATATTTATTTGATTTGCTTCTCAGCAATGCTTTGAAGGAAGCCTGGTTATTATTTCTAGGTTCTAATTGATAGGTGGTGTCCCCTGAGAGCAATTAATTATTATGAAATATTAGACCCTGTCTGTCTCAGTCAATGAGACATACAAGTATAGACACTCTTTTGGAGAATTTTCACTTTGATTTCTTTCTTTTTTTGTGTGGGCATCCTTCCTCACAATTTTGTGATGCTTAGATAATACTTCTGCAGCACTTTTATCAAAATCAGTATATATGAAGCAGCATTCTTCTTGCAGACTGGTTGATATTCAAAATCAGACAAATGTTCAGGCCCATCAATTTTTTCTCAGATCTGAAATAGAACAACAGCTTTCAAGCAATATATACTCTGGAAATAGTTAGGCTGGGATTAATCCAATTGTACATTCTAAGTACAATTACAAGATAAGTTAGACAATTTGAGTACAACAGATATTTTATGTCTGTGGATCAAAAGGAGAGTGAGCAAATGTAAAGGTAATAGGTTTCCCTTGGGAATAATTGGGGTTGGATATCTGGAGTTAGGGTCTGCAGGAGATTATAATGGTCTATAAGGCCTATCTAAAAATTCTTAATTGCATTAATGTTTGCACATATACATATAGACACACACACATATACGCATATACATATACATACACACACATTGGGAAGAAGGGACAGGAAACTCAGGAAGAGTACAAGGATGTCGCTGGTGATGTAGAGAGAAAACTAGAAAGGTGAAAGCTCAAATAAAACTCAATCTGGCCACTGCTGTGAAAGATAATGGAAAGTGTTTTTATAAATACATCAACAACAAAAATTGGGCCAATGAAGATCTCCATCCTTTATTGGATGCAGAGGCAAACACTGGAAACAAGGATGAGGGAAAGGCTCAGATGCTTTCTTTGCCTCAGTCCTCAACAGCCAGGCCTGTTTGTCCTCAGGAAACCAGCCCCTGAGCTGGCAGACAGGGACAGAGAGCAGAACAGATCCTGTGCAGTCCAGGAGGAGGGAGGTAGTGACCTGCTGAGCCACTCAGACACTCACAAGTCCATGGGACCAGGTGGGATTCATCCCAGGGTGCTGAGGGAGCTGGAGAAGGAGCTTGCCAAGCTGCTCTGCATCACTGATCATCAGTCCTATCTAACTGGGAAGGCCCAGATGATTTGGAAGTTGGCTAATGTGATGTGCATCCACAAGAAGAGCAGGAAAATGGATGCAGGGAAGTACAGGCCTGTGAGCCAGACCTTGGTGCCAGGGAAGATGATGGAGAAGATCATCTTGAATGTCATCACACAGCACACACAGGATACAGCGCAGGGGATCAGGCACAGCCAGCAGGGGTTCAGGAATGACATGTCCTGCCTGACCAACCTGATCTCCTTTCATGAGCAGGTCACCTGCCTAGTGAATGCAGGAAAGTTGGTGTGAATGTGGGTGTATCTACCTGGACTCCAGCAAAGCCTTTGGCACTGTCCCCCACAGCACACTCCTGGAAAAGCTGGCAGCCCATGGCTTGGACAGGAGCACTCTTGGCTGGGTTAAGAACTGTTTGGATGGCCAGGCCCGGAGAGTGGTGGTGAGCAGTGCTGCATCCAGCTGTCCTCTGGTCACTGGTGGTGTCCCCCAGATCAGTGTTGGGGCAAGTTCTGTTTAATATCTTCACTGGTGATCTGGATGAGAGGATTGATTGCACCCTCCATAAGATTAATGGGTGAAACTAAGTTAGATTGGAGTGTTGAGAGTCTCTGCTGGAGAGCAGGAAAGCTCTGCAGAGGGATCTGGACAGGCTGGATTGATAAGCCAAGGCCACCTGTATGAGGTTCAACAAGCCCAAGTGCCACGTCCTGCTCTTGGGTCACAACAGCCCCTGCAGTGCTACAGGCTGGAGAAAAAGTGTCTGGGGAGCTGCCTGGTAGAAAGGACCTGAGGATGCTGGTCAACAGCAGCTGAACATGAGCCGGCTGTGCCTAGAAGGCCAAGGGCATCCTGCCCTGTGTCAGCAACAGTGGGGCAGTAGGACCACGGCAGTGTCCGTCCCTCTGTGCTGGCACTAGTGGGGCTGCATCTCAAATCCTCTGTTCAGTTCTGGGTCCCTCACTGCAAGAGAGACACTGAAGTGCCAGAAAAGGGAGTGGAGCTGGGGAAGGAGATTAAGTCCTTTGAGGAGCAGGTGGGGAAACTGGGTGTATTTAGCCTGGAGAAAAAGAGGCTCAGATGACCTTATTGCTCTCTAAAACTGTCTGAATGCAGGCTGTGGTGGAATGAGGGTCATCCCCTTCTCCCAGGTAACAAGGGACAGGATGAAAGTAAATGGCCTCAAACTGCATCTGGGGAGCTTCCAGCTGGTCATTGGGAAGAGTTTTTTCACATAAGGGTGATTAGACATTGGAATGGGCTGCCTAGGGATATGATGAAAACACCATCCCTGGAGGTATATTCAAGAAATGACAATGTGGCACTCAGTGCTCCTGTTTCTTTGACAAAGAGGTGATTGGTCAAGGACTGGATTTGATGATCCAGGAAGTCTTTTCAACCCAAGTGATTCTGTGATATATACATATCTAAGCATATTTGTTTTATAGACACTCATGTACAAACACCCATATACTCACCCTAGAAGATTATGTATTAATGTGATACGTATTTAAAACTCTATATATTCCCAACTCTACAGGGAATATAGTTGGCTGGGTTTTTCATTTTCTGTTGCAGCGAATTGGTGATATTGAGTAGTTATCAAGAGGCTCATGCAAATATTCAGTTTTGTCTCTTGAAAGAACACTGCTTTTGATTGAGCCTTCCCAACTGATTAGGAAGACAAGCATCAGGGTGGAAGGGGTAGGAGGAGAATGGGTGGAGACTTGTGTATCACAGTTGACATAACCACAATTAGTAAATTGTTCCTATATTGACTTCAGGAGAAAATGATGTATGTTTGTAGGTATAAAATTAAACCTTCTATTTATTGCCATGTGGTCTTATGTGATTTATATTTTAAGTGCCTCCTGCCTCCATATGCCTGTTTCTCTATAAACTTAATATATGACTACATATATATATATATATACACACATCTATATTTATATAGATGTGTGTGTGTATATATATATGTATATATCTATATTTATATAGCTATATCTATCTATACCTATATTTATCTATACCTATATTTATCTATATCTATATTTAATCTATCCAACTCCATTGGTGCAGTAACTGTCAGTACTTATAGTGGACAGATATCTATGAGTGATAAAGTTTAGCAGACAAAAAAGCAAGAGCCTGACATAATGCACCAATTTGTATGACATGCTAAGGTAGTATCCCTTTTTCTTCAGACTAGAAATGTGTGGTATGTATTCTCATTCATATATTTATTTAAGGTCATTTTTTCCTCACATTGTATTAATGTGTAATATTCTGATTTTTTCAAATTTTTCAAAAAAAGAGAAAGAATTGTGTCACATGTAACCCTAAATGAAAACAGTCAATTGCACATCGCTGTACATCAGTACACAGTAAAAAGGACTATTTTTGTCAATTAGCTCACACGTTCTCTTCAGTTGTTTATTCCCATACACACACATATGCACACCACACAGACCACTGCTTGGTAATTAAAGAGAAACAGTAATTTCCTAACTACCACTTTATTACCACTCCACCTGCAGTACTACCTGTTATTTTTCCTGGCTTTCTCATTTTTCTTCACCCATGTCATCATCTCATATGCATATACTACATATGCAGTTCACAGTCTTATGTTTTTACTGAGAGACAAAAAAAAAGTTGAGTCAAAATTACTTTGAATAAAGAAATAAGGCAATAAAACTTTGAGTTTTCCACTGCTTATTTTCAGCTTTCCCTCATGTGAGGGGAGTCTGGCTTCCATTTTCTGATTCACTACAATCCAGAAGAAATGGCTTTTGAGTAGAAGTCCATCAAATGCATAGTGTCTAAAGAAGAACAAAGAAGTTCACTTTACTTAAATTCTCTACAAAATAAGAGAGAACTAAAACATTTATTTTCTGCACTAAGTTACCAATAGATTTTTGCTCTAGAAGCCATGAAATCAGACACCTGTCAATGAAGGGAGAAATTTAACTGAAAAATAAATCTATTAGATGTTTTAGTCCTTGCAATGAAACAAACAAAAAAAGAGGTTGTGTCAGGACAATTTTTAGAAAAGGAAAAAAAATCCCTTTCTACTATTGTAAAAGCCAGGCCTATGAACATAAAGTTATTTAAAATCTGCCGTACGCTGTATTATATTATATTGTGTAGTGCAGGCATTGTGTAATAATCACCTAATACAGAATAGTATTTTTTTCTGTCACCATTTAGATTGAATTACTCTGTTATTCCTGAGTAAGTCAGAACTTTGGTTAAGATTTTAAGAATTGGCAGTATGTATTATATTTCTTTCTTCTTATGTAATTTATAGGTACTCAGAAACAGTTATTTCTGGTCTTTACAGCTTATTTTTTAGAAATACAAAGATTATCTAATAAAAAGAGAAAAATATAAAGCTCAACTCATTGTTATGCTTTTCAGGGAAGCTCAGCCTATACTATGCATTGCAGTGTTGAACAAGTAGTTCTGAGTGATAATATCCTTTAAGGGATAAATTCAGTCAAAAAACCCAAACCCCAAAAAACGAAACATGTTTAGCTTTGAATTGCTTGACAGGAACTCTTTGTGAAATTATCTCAGCCATAGGTATTCTTCCACCAACCTATCCATACACATTTTGCTCCTTTCCTGTTGCAATGATTTGTCTTCTCCATGGCTTTGTCCAAGCCTGGGGGAGCTCTGTGCCCGAGGTGCACACAAATATGAAGGGGCAAGATGGGGAGTAGGACCAGAAACTCTTGCTCTGTGAGGCTGTTTTTAATGCCACACAACCCTCTAAAGGGATGACATTTCTGAACAGTGGTGCAGAGGTAAGTATTAGGCTATCCTGAAACTAAACCCCTCCTCTTTGGAAGCCTTTCATTGTCTACAGACTGTTAAAGAAATCTGGAGATGTGCCTTGAGGGAGCAGAGGAGGCCAGGTTTATGCATAAATAGAGAGTCTGCGAAGCTTGTGCTGGGGATCTCTGAAAGTGTTCCTCCTCTGCATTTTAGGAAGTTTTTGGTTTTAGATGGGTATGGTGTGATGCTATCATCACAGGTGTGACAGCTATTCTTTTCGGCAGAGAGAGATTCCAAGTTATAGAGTCATGAATTAAAGGGAAACGGTCTGTGTGCACTAAATATGAAGAGGGCAGAAGATAAGAAATTATAATGCTTTCTCCAGTGCTGGCAGTTCAGGTGTTGGAATAAATAATGAACATTTTATGACTTAAAATGTGTTATCCTGTGCTTATTATTCTGAAGCTGAGTTCTCTGTAGCCCCTCAGAGAGGCATATCTAACTGAGATCTGTAGAAGAGAGGATTTATTTTACCAAGGATTCTGTAATCAGAAGTTCTTACTTGACAATCTGGCTTATTTCCAGATAAAATATATGCTTTTTGTCTGAGGTGGTCTTCATTTACTTATGTCTTTTAAGAGAAAGACCAACCACATGTAGAAGAATGGAAAAGCAAAAATGGAAAGTACCACAGCAGCTGTATAAGCAGCACAATCTGAGGGCTCTGTTACAGAAGCTTCCTTGAGAAATCAAGAAGGCAGGACTTTGTCCGATTTCCTTGAGATACATCACCTGACCAGAGGATCTCTCAAGACTAGAATTAAGGTTCAATACAAATTTCTAAGCTGAATGTTGTGACAGTTGACAGCTGCAGCACTGGTGTGTGTGAGTGAGGCTCATGACAAATTTTTGCCAAATCAAACTTGCTCTCTAATCAAGTCACCAAAAAAAGGGCTTTCTTAAGGAAAAAGCCCCAAACAAAACAACCCCAAAAGACTCATCCCCCCTCAACCAACAATACATCAGCTAAATCCAAGTGCTAAATAAAAAAAAACAAACAAACTAATAACTTGTTTTCATACAGATGTGAAAAACCCATCTCACTTCCATTGTTATTTTTCTCTCTTCATTTTATGCAGAATTCAAATACTACTGTTCATTTCCAACAACCTATTCCATTACACTTTGCATATATTTAACAAGCAGATGCTTCAAACTTCACCGGAGCATGTCTTCAGTAGATACAGTTGAAAAGAGCTGGAAGCATTTCCATAAGTAACAAGAAATAGCATTACTCAGGTGATTATTTTGTCTTTCAGTCCTGTGATATCCAAGTCACTTTCTTTTACAATTAGTTGGAGACAATCCTGATTTCAAATTTCTGTTAGAATTTCAACTATTACATGATGTGGTAATGTGTGGGGGCTTTTAAGCAGCACTCTCACAAATATCAACCTGCAGTAGATTTTTGTCTGCAAAATACATAACACTCATATAGGTTTCATGTCTTTGTAAAGTGGTAAAAGAATAGTGCTACAAGAAGAAATAGCATGATAGTAATTGTAGGTTTCTGGACTGAGTAGTAAACACTGTAGATACAGGATTTGAATGTAAAAATGTAAGAAAAAACATATCAAAATAACTCCATGATATGGCTTTCAAGAATTTGTGGGGAAAGTCATAATTCCTCAAGATGAAAGCCCTAATTCCCAGAAACAAGAAGCCATAAATCTGTTAATCAGAAGTCCAGGAAAAGTATCCATTTCACCATTATAACTAATTTCAGTTCTTCTTTTTGGGCCATTACTGTGTTACAGCTGCAACACCACAGTGAGAACACATATTAACATTTCCATGTTTTGTGGATGAGGACCACAGGACCTAGAGCTGTAAAGTATTTGTATCCAGACAGTTGGTACCACAGTTCATAGCACATCAACAATTACCCCTGCATTCTTTACTTCACAGGTGAAATCTGTCCTCTCATCTCCACACCTATGGGGTCTCCAGGAATTGCAGTTTTGGTTTCTCTTTTTTTTTCTTTTTCTTTTTTAAATACCAAAATTGCACCCAAATCACACAGTAAGCACCAGAGGTGGGTTTTAGGTCAGGTATTGCGTGATTTTCCAAATCTGCATGTGACTTCACTGGCCATAAATGGAGACATAAAGCCTCCTGAAATTCAAGTATTCACCTGTTCTGGTTCAGGTTCACGTAGCTTAAAAGTGTCCCCTTTCAGCATCTCCTCCATTTATTCTTGAATTGTATGAAGCATCAGGGAACATAGGATCAAATATGAAAGGCACGCTGTGGCTCTTTGTGCACTGAATTAATGGGTTGAGGTGACCTGTTGGGCAGGGAAGTCACTGCACATTCCTTCTGCTCTCAGCCTGCTCAGTCACTTGTCCTTTCTTCCCAGCACAACTCATAGCTCTTGGCAGAGGGGGCAAGTTAACATGCTGTCGTTAATGTAGCTGAGACATTGGGATTGGAGAGATGTAGGAACAAAAGCAGTCCTGCAAATTATAGTGTTATTTGTTGACACGTAGTATTAACAAGGAAATCTCAGCTCACAGTTTCTAATCTAAGAAGCAAGATCTCTAAATTAGTTACACAGGCTTGCTTTCACGTCTGCCTAACTTTCTTAACCATCTCACCATTTCTACATGCTTCTCTGTATCATCTTCCAATTATATAAAATACTTCTCATTTTCAGTCCCTGAAAATTTTCAGCAAGGGATTCCTTCCCTGTTTTTCTTTGACCCTCCACTGTTTTTTTTTTTTTTTAGTTATTCAGATTATGAGGTATATAACCTCCAAATCTGAAGCAGTTTTGGAGTCCATGTGTATGAGCCCTGTAAGCGTAGAATTACGGGTTCTGGATACTGTCAAGCAACACAGAAATTGGTTCAGGATTCCTCATTATCAGTGTTTGGGGCTGACCTACCAGAAGAATGGACTGGATTCCAGACATTACAAGTCTCATAGTACAGGGGTCATTGAGCAGCAGGCTCAGAGATTCAGGATGGTTCAGAAGAGGAAACGTGCATGACTGAAGTTGCACCTGACATTGTCATGCTTTTATCCCACCTGAAATATTTTTGAATAAAACAACCTCATTTAAGCCTTCCCTAGCTGTCATCTGTGTAACTGCTTGTAAATGGAGCAGTGCAGCATGTAGCCCCATACAGGTTACTGCAGAGAAAATTAATTCCAGCCCAGACAAAACTGCTTCATTGATCACATGGAATTATTTGATATCTGTGATTGAGATTATAATATTAATGGTAGCCTTGATGCACCAGACCTTCTTTGGGTAGCAGTGAACTCATACAAGTTGAATTGAAAAAGGATGGGTCCACCAGCTTATTATTCATGTGAAATTTCCTAACTTGCAGCAAGCATTGCACTTGGCTAATGATATAAGCAGATATAATTTATTCCAGATCTTTATCATGCAGCTGAGGGCTCCTGAGAATTTGGAGTGATTTTAAGATAAAACATCAATGACAAGAAATGTCCTATCACATAGCAGCTCTCCATTTCTAATTTTTAAGTGGCACTTTGTTTATTCAGAGGGATGGTGTGAATGTGAAGCCAAGATGTTTAATACTGGATGCATCACCCAGGATAAAAGCTGGATTAATAAATTTTCACTGAGAAGAGAGAAAATTTTTGGATTTGTAACAGTTATACACAAAAAGCAAGAATATACAAGAAGATGGCAAGTACAAATTTACAAATAGAACCATAAATGCATATATTTTGACAAAAAACAAACCAAATGCTTACCTTTGATTTACACATGGTTCTTGCAACTTAAAAGTATCCTCCTCCACCCAGCCTTGGGAACAGTAACAATGGCAGTAACACACTATAAATAGTGAATAGCTGAAGTGAGCAATTCATGAATACCTAATAGGCTTAAATTTGTTTGCATAAACTGTTCAACAATTATCTAACATATTTGCAGAAATCTGTGTGTTAATGAGACAGGGAAAGAAATAACAACCAAATTAGTCATACAGTTAGACCATAGCCTATAATGAGGCTTATTCTAATGAACATATAACTTGTTTTGTATTCTCATAAATAAATATACAACATAAAATACATTGTTGCAAATGACCAGTGTTGTGCAAGCTGTAAGTGGTTCTGAGCACATCCGTTCACCCTGAGGTGATGCCAGCAGGTTAATGTGCGTGAGTAACAGAATCTATTCACAGTGGATTGTGTGTCTTTGGGGAATGTTACCTGTATCTGGTCACCTTTACTACTGAAACTATGTATTTTAAGATGCAGGGCCTGTCAAACAGGTAAATCAGAGTGTGATTTACTGTGCTGAAGTTCATACAGTCACACGAATTTTCTGTATCCATCTGATGGTTTCCCTGCAAATGTACTGTGCTTTTCTTCAGAAACAGTAGTGTCACTTCTTTGATGGAATAATTTACTCTTAACAGATTAACAGTCCTATCCCATGCGGATAGATTAGTCTCCTTCAGCTTCTACAAACCCAGGTATTTGCAGCCAGCAGCTACCAGACTTTTACTTACCTGACAGGACAAATGCAGGCACATTGATGTAACTGGCAGTATTCCCTTGCAGGTGTGTTCAGTCTTAGGAATATGCATCACTTGAAGGACTACAGTTGCAAATTGGAAGCATGGACATGTATGCAGAAAATAATTCCTCTTTTAATGAATAGTCTTTTTTTTTTTTCAATTATAATACAAAATTTCTTATGTAGGGTAAAAATAAAAATCCTCAGTAACCTGCTGTTGTTGTTTCACCCCAGCTGGCTCCTAAGCCCCATGGAGCTGCTCACTCTCTACTCCCCAGGAGGATGGGGAGAAAATCAGATGAGTAAAAGTGAGAAGACTCATGGGTTGAGATGCAGACAGTTTAATAGGCAAAGCAAAAGCTGTGCACATAAGCAAAACAAAGTAAGGGATTCATTCACTAGCTTGGTCAGCCAGCTCCAGGAAAACAAGGCTTCACACAGTGACTTTGGAAAACTCTGAATTATCCCCCCACCTCTTTCCTTCTTGTCCCCGAGCTTTATGTCCTGAGCATTATGCCATATGGTCTAGAGTATCCCTTTGGTCTTCTGGAGTCACCTGTCCTGGCTCTGTCCCTTCCCAATTCCTTGTGCACCCTGAAACTTCTCCCTGGTGTGTTGGAATGAGAAGCAGAAAAGGCCTTGGCTCAAACCAGCACATCTGCGCAGTGAAAATTCTGGCCTGAGTTTACGGAAGATAATACAGGGCTGTGCAGTTGCTGTTGTGCTTTATTGAGCTGTTTATTGTGCTCTTAGGGAGCCCAGGTTAAGCTTGAGTACAGATAGAGCCAGAACAGTCTGGCCAGCTTAAAATACAAAAAGATTATTTCAAACAGTTTTGGTTTTAAGATAATATTAGTCCATTAGGAGTTCAAAGGTCGTTGCCACACAAGAGAGAGCTGCAGATGTTGCTGAGAAAGTCAAGCAATGTCCCACCAAGAACAGCTACTAAAACATAGGAGAAATTTTTTACTTGAGAAACTGTTATTTTCATTCAAAAAATGTCATTCAATGAATCAAATCATCTGAAGCAGCTGTTAAATAAATGTCCTAGTTGGAACAATGATGTATCCTTTCATTCAGAAGGGCCAGCTTTTTAAAATCTACTTTTACCTACTGTCCACTGCCATGCTGATTACTGAATTACATCAGAGTAATTCAGAGAAGTGGGCTGAGTCTCATATAAGTCTCTATTTTCATATGTCCTGGGATTTTTCTATCATACCTCCCTGATTCTGTATCTCTTATGCTGAAGACTGACATCTGTATATTGCGTTGATACATAGATGAGATCAGATGATTTCAATGCAATCCGTCTTTACAAGGATGTAAAAACACATTCAGAAGTCTTCTTTAAAGTGTTTTATCCTTGAAGTCTTGACTGAAAGACTGTGAGAAGACACTCTATGTATAAACTGGGCAGAAACTGGAATTCCTGTCATTCAGGACATTCTGAAACTGAAAAGCAGGACCTTAAACTGCATAGAAAATATCTTCATTCAACCTTCTTCTTGTTAAGATTTGTTTAAATTCAAGCCTATTTCTTTTTTCTTCAAACCTCTCAAGAGAGCCTGGGTAACCCATCACTCTTGTGTTTAGTTGTGACAATTGGGAGCAGACCTTTTAGACTACCAGGGAATGACAGGTCTGCTTGTGTGCCTATGTCTGTACATGTTTTAATATTTCAGCTTAACTGTGAGAAGGCAAAATTACAAATGGTAATTAGGAATTGATGCCATAAAATACAGAAAGGTTTAGGTTTCAGAGCAGTTACTGTATGAGCAAATAAAACTTTGTTTCTTGGAAGCACATTTAATAGTGTAGTGTCAAGCTAATAATGCCTTGCACTATGATCCCCATAAGTGCAGAGAAGCACATAGAGCCTGACCTGCTGGTTCAATAAAGAATTCATTGCTCATATTAGAGGGGTTCATGTGAGTCAAGAAGTGGGATATTAATTTAGGAGCTGTGCGGAGCTGTGCAGATCTGGTGTGAACAGACCCCTTGAGGTGGGCAGTGCTGTGAAGCTCCTCAAGAGAGGTTTTGCATTGGTTTCTTCACAGCCACTGCCTGGGTACAGTGTTTTCACCCAGCCTGCATGGGGGTCACACCTGGGCAAATGTGCCCCTTTGCCTCCACAGTGCCCAGGGGAAGGAGAACAGCAGAGAGTGAACTTGCAGGATGAGCGATGTGCTCTTCCTCTTGCTCTCTACTAAGTTTGAGGGTACAGAGAACATCCATTGGCCACCTGTTTTTAGGGTGGTACTATATTGCAAAGCAGCAGCTGGATTAATCTGTGTAAAGTAGTGGTTCATTTTATCTTATTTCATTTAATTGACACAGAAACAACACTTTTACATCTCAGTGATTTTTAGCATTACTTCACCTCACCATCTTGTGGCATGGAAACATGGAAGAATCTCAGCTTTCATTAAGGAATTTTCCATTCCTTTCTCTTGTCAAAATAATCTGAAATTAAAAAATAAGAAATACACTGAATATAAATCTAGCACTCCTTTTCTACATGACCAGTATGAAATTTCAAAGGCAGGGTAATTGCAGACACATATCTATAAAAGAGATAAACACCTAATTCTACTGAAGTGAAATAACTGGAGGGACAAATACTAGGAATAATCCAGGAATGATCACCCTTTTTATAGAAATGCTTTATTATAAATTAAGGGAGCAGAATTCCTGAGTAGCTTTTTGCTCCCAAGTTGAGGTTTTTAGACCTTTGCTGCTGCAGACACTTTATCTAGTTAGATTAAAGCAAGCATGCAGGTGCTTATCTGTGATACAGTCACAGCTCCTGGTTTGCTTGCTAGAGTTTACTGAGGAGCACTGGAAGCCACAGCACCAGGCAGTGTCTGTCTAGCACCTACAAGAAATTCTTGCAGATTTGCTGCCTTTCAGCTTTCCATGTGCCTCCACAGGTAAGCTGTGGAAACATGTAGGATTGTGGGTTTTAATAATCACAGGCCACCTAACAACTTTGTTTGGGTTTTTTGGCCTATGACAGTGAAATGTTCAAGCCCAGGGTCAGCAGTGAAGGGATGATATACAACTGTTTGGGGTTACTGTAAAATTACTTCTCTAATTGACATGGGTGTTCCACAGCAGGTTGTTGCTCTGCAGGCCTGTCGCAGCAAATGCCTCTTGATTACTTGCAATTTAAAGTTTGCAAATACAGAAACTACAGCTTAGTAAAAATGCACCAGTATTAAAATCACCCGACCAGGCATTTACATGACATGGCACAGAAGTAATGTTTTTCACAGAGTAATCATTTAGGTAGAAATCAAATTATACTGATGAAATATTTGACCAAAAGCGTACTCTAGTCCATTTAGCATGGATTAAAAGCAAATAATAAAGGATAGAAGGATAATTGCTAAACTAGTAGAACTGTGAAACCTCTGAAAGTTGACATTTGATTGCTTTTTCACTTCACAAACAGACCAGTTCTGCTGATCCCATTGTCCTCAACTGTAATATACTCACACATATCTCACTGATGCTCCTGTGAGTAATGGTAATTTAAGGAAAGGTCAGATAGTTTTCAAGCACTATACTGCCTATTTAAATTGCATCCAAAGAGGAGGAGACAAAATAAAGAGTTTCACAACCTCATTTTGATCAGTTATTGCATACACACAAAACAGACCACTGTATCTGATCTAGCCCAACATACTTAATTTACCCAACCATTTGTGGCAATGGCATATTTTGATTAAATTATCCAAGTTTTAAAAATTGTCACTATAGCAACATACACTCTAGAGTGAGATGCATGACTCTTATCCTAGGAAATAATTTCTGTCAGGAAATCATTGGATAGGATGATGATAGGAAAATTCAGTATAAGTAGTTGAATTGCTGATGCTCCTGCCCAAACTAAAAATAAGCTGGGTTTAGCCCTGATATAAGTAGGTACCTTTTTTTTTTTGGTAGGAGCTGAAACAAGGTAAGTGTTGACATAACTCTATGTGTACTTAGCATAGGAGAAGGTAAGAAAATAAAAGTGATAAAATAGGCTGTCTGTAATGAAATGTCATGACTAAATATGTCCCTGTTTTTACTCTGGAACATTTAATATCACATATACATGCCTATTTCTGTAGTAAATTACATATAAATATGTAACACTCCTAAGTGTTTCTCTGCAGCATATTTGCCATTGGATCTTATTATCTTGAATTTTAAGGTACCTTTTCCTCATACCATCATTTGAGAAAGTGTGAAAGTTTACTGTGCTGTGTCAGGTCACAAACTTGATCACAGAGGAACCCACCTACAGTTTGACAGTAAATGTCTGTGAAACCAAGAACCTAAAACTGAGTCTTAGTCCATGTTTTCACTTAATTAGGTGAGAGGCAAGGTGAGAGGACGCCTCTGTAAATTCTCACTTGTAACTCAGTGCCAAAAAAAGTAATCTTTAGATTTTGGGCAGCCTTTTCCATGCTTTCTCCCAGGTGTGATTGGTGCCCAAACATTTTCAAAACTGCAGGGAACAAACTGTGGGTTGTTCAGCCTATAGCAGTGCTTTTGGATAAGGTAAATTTTTCAGTCTAAACTGTCTTCTGGGGATATCACTGTCCATTGTGATGCTGCACAATTGTACATTAATTTTTCTGAGGTGCAAAACGTATGAAAATGGTCACAATGTGTATTACTGTGTAAATCATCAAAAGCTCTTTGTTGCCCAACAGTGACCTTTGGAGGCCTTTGTTGCATGTTTGTACTCACTGAAGTAACCCGAAGTGATGCCAAGAAGATGTTACAACTGAGCAAGACCACAGGCTGGTGCTAGTAGCATTTTAGGAAAAGTTCACAGGAGCCTGTCTTCAAACCTGCTGCTCAGTGTTTATGTAGCAGGAAAAAGCATTTGTTAGTTGCATTTGGAGTAGAAAGCAAAAACTTTTATAAAGCATGTGTTGGTCACAATCTTAAAGGGTTCTGATTTTGATCCCAGAACAAGTGCTTATCTATGAAGATTTTGTTATTGGCCATATTATTATTTACCTTCAATTAGATGTTCAGGTAATGAAATATTTAATTCCTCTTCAATGTTTGATTTCTACTCCTTCTTACATGCACTGAATTTGTCCAAAGTTGGTTTTTCTTGCTTCATTTTGCTTCCTGGCAGAGCCACTAGAAGAGATTGAATATCAGTAAGTTTTAAGAAAGCCCTGAGGGCTCTAGTTCTCTACTCATTTACACCACTGTCAGGGCACTGTGGCATTACTAAGCTGGAATCATCTCTGACTGACACAAGGGGAGAATCAAATTCTGCCTATCCAGTAGTTCCGAATGTAATAGACACTTGGATTTTGTTGACACTGGAAAAAAATAAATTACTGAGAAGTAGCTCTCTTCTTTCAGGTGATAAAAAAACCCCATGTGTCTTCTTCACTAATAATTGGAAGGTAATTTTATGTCCCCTTTAAAGGTTTATATATTATGACTGCCGTTCATTTCCCATCTGATGTAAAAAGCCAAAACCAAAACTTGCCTTTGATAGAAAGCCTTCATGGAAAAAAAAAGCGGTGCAAGTCCCTCTCAAAATATTCTGCTTGATGTCATGTATGTCATCAATTTTGAACCACACAGTGACTTGCTGACTCTCACTCATTTCAGAACCCCCTGAGTCATCAGTGTAGGACTTCTCTAGGGTTTGGGATAATATTTGCAAATCAGATAGTTTCCTCATAAGTGTATTAATTGCCTTAGAAACATAAAAGCATTCATAATTTGCTTACAAACATTTTCCATTCTTGCTTGCTTAAGCATTCTAGTTCCAGGAGAGCTGCAGTTTTCTTTCCTGAACAAAATACTCCCTAGCTCTGCGTTTCTTGTGATAAATGACTGATGACCCCCAAAAACACATGTTGTGCCTGGATTGTGGAAGACTGCAGTTTGATAAGGGAAGGGGTAATCTTCTCAGAGGTTTAGCCAATAATTTGAATGACTAGATCATTCTGTCAGAGATAGTTGAAGCAAATTGAGGTTAAACCTTGTACTCTGTGGCTGCAGGTATTTGACCTTTGCATAACTTTTTTTGTCCTAAGCAGTAAGTTATACTACTTTGATGAGCACATCCTTCATGCACAAACCTTTTCCAGCACTGCTGCTGGACAGTGTGTCAGAAAAAAGTTATCCTAGCATGAACTCAACAAACATAAGTAGCAATAGACAAGGTCAGAACTTGAGTAAAAATTGGAATTTTCCCACCTTTTTCAGATACCTCTCCTGCATTGTACTTCTTATGTGACTCACATGCATAGTTGTAATAATTTTGCTGGGTGTGGACAATTCTCTGCTGTAGTATCCGTCTTGTGTTAATGGCAAATTTCTTTTTCCAGCATGTTTGACTTGTGTGTCTCACATTACCTTACTCTTCTGGGAGATCTAGAAGTGCTATTCATACACAGCATTCTGTGATTCATCCAGAAGTTTCTATGCTGAATATGGAAATAATTTTTTCCCTTTTCCCCTCCCTACTTTTAACCAGGTAGACAAGAAAATTGTCCGCACTGAAATTGGAGTTCTTCTTCGCCTTTCGCATCCCAACATTGTAAGTTTAGCCATGTTCTTTCACTTCAGGTTTGTTTCCTTGTATTTTAATACTCTTTCTGTTTGTGAAAGAAGACTGTTGTGGTTCACCTGTACAGACCTGGATTAAAGCACTGGCTTCTCTTTGTGGGCATGCTAGCCGCTTTTTTATGAGCTATATCTGTTGAGCTATACTCCCATTTTAAGATAAAACATTGATGTTCTTACACAGCTGAGTGAGAAACTATGTGAAAGAAGTTCTGCAAGTGAAAGTAGGAGTTGCTGTTTTCAGTCCTGAGGGGGTAGGAAAGGTCTTACCTTTTGGTTTCTCTGAGAGATTGGGAGACAGCCTCTTAAACTCCTGTATTTCACAGAGGTTACTGAGGTATGAGAATAACCAAAAGAGTACAAAAGAAAATCTACCAAAAAAATCTGGGAGAGAACAAGGTAACTCTCCCAGCTGTGGTCTGTGTTCTACTGTTGACCTTCAGATGTGCTCTGCATGAAGACAAATAAGCAAAAGAAATACTTTCTGTATTCTTTTACCAGATAAAACTGAAGGAGATATTTGAGACCCCTACAGAAATCAGTCTTGTTCTGGAACTGGTCACTGGTGGAGAACTATTTGACAGGTAAGTTACCTGTACATACCTCTCCCAGTACCTTCCTTCCCCAAGGATGTTGGAGTTCAAATTTCTTCTCTGTATGTAAACCCTGTGTTAGTAATTACTGGAATTATTTTACCAGCATATGATTTATTCACATGAATAAATATCAGTAGCATACATCTTAAAAGTGCCTTAGGAAATGTAATAATCAGGAGGCTTCTGGGGAAAAAACTAGTTGAAAATGGAGGAATTAGCCAGTTAATGTTGAAGAAAGGTGCTCAGCAGGCACATAGCATTGAGTATGTTAGAGCTGACAAAAGATGGGAAAAACTGGCAAAATCTCATTGACAGATCATGGTAAAACATATTAGGTGGCAATCACCCTGCCAGGAGGATAATGTTATGTCAAATAAAAATTTTGTAAGCAGACTAACAAGAAAGCCTCTTTGGTATTCACTGTGTTTATGAAACATCAGTTTTGCTACAAAGGTTCTTCAAGATGGCTGTTGAGTTCTGAAGGTTTTGCTCATGAGGCTGCACATGCTTCTGGAGTAAGTGCATATGCATAAAGATGATTCTGTAATAGTGATGGGATGATATTTTATTGGTAGAGTTTTGGGTTTTTTAGAGCAAGAGATGATAAGAAAAACATTTTATACTGGCTTGAGTAAATGAATTAACTTACTGGTGTTAGTGATTTCCAGCTCACACAAGGACAGTTTATTTGATTTTCTTTGTTCTGTAATTAAAGTTTAATATCATAGAGGAATATTACAAAAAAACCACATAAAATATTCAGTCTGAAAGTATCTTCCACTTGAAAAAACAAAAGCATACTTTTTTTCAATGCCGTGGTCATACCCTCCACCTTGACAAGAACTATTTCTGAACAACAAAAACAAAAGCAACTGGTCCTGTGACATCCTAAATTCGACAGAAGAAAGGTGATTACTCTCTCCATACTGAGCCAAAGGAATGAGGAGAGACATGCTGCAAGTTAAAGAACCAGTGAGGCCATAGTCTTGAGCTGGAGATGACCCTGGTCAAAGTGCCTTACCTTTCATGTGGCCCTTTACATATCCACATGAGTTTCAGATTAGGTAATTTTCAGGAGGGCTGGATACTCTACAGGAGACTTTGATGAGATTTTGCAAATGCAAACCACAAACAATCCAGTGAAACAGTTGGTTCCTGAGCAGCAACCATCTGTGTGGTACAACTGAAGAGAAAAGGGATCCAGGATGGGGAATTGCACTCTTTTATGAAACCAGGATTTAATATTCTGACAGTTTCAATATTCTATAATCTATACTCAGTAGTGACTATGGGATTTGAACTGTCAGACTGATCTTTTCAAAAAGATTGGATGCCTGATCCAATAATTTGGACAGGTAGGACCAGCTATCTGGCATTCTGACTAGAAGCAAAGTCATTCAGTAGAATTGCAGGGCCCTCTTGTGATGCTATAGATGAGCACCAATACTGTGGAAATCTGAACTCTGCATCCTCCTTTGCTCCACATACAACAGAACCAGAAGCTTTGTCAATACAGATCTCTGTGATTTGGAAAATGACCCAACAAGCAATGAAACAGGAAACCGTATTAAATTATTTTCAGCTCTTAAGCTAGGAGTATTATTTCACTCTTCAACCTTAAACTAAAAATGATTAAGCAGAAATATGCAGCCAAGTGCACTAGCGCACATATTTCGCACTAGCGACTCCAATTAAACATTACCCGTTTCCCGTTTCTAAGCTGGGCTAAAGGATTAACACTTGCATTTTTTCTGTACAATGGCTGCCCTCTGAGTTTTAGGGAGGATAAATTTAGCTTTCTGCCTTAGGGCAGATTCCCCTCTCATTTGTAATCTTTTCAGTCCTTACATCTTTTTATCACGCACGATGGAAATGTCCTGACCGACAGAGAGACCTTGTGCACACCTTTTTCTGTGCTTATGTGATTCCCATTGCAGGATAAACATAATGACCCTGGAATACCTCCTCCTGAGCAGAGGAGCTGTGTCAGACGTGGAGGGAGAGCTGAAACCAGGTCTTGAGATCCACCCCATGGTTATCCTCAAGGTGAGACCCTGTGTGGACAAGAAGGACCCCAATGTGGCCTGGGACCACCTCCAGGGTTTGGAATACCTCATGTGCTTTATTTGTAAGCCATTGCCCATACACAGACAGCAAAGCAACTTTTTTTGCTCTGGAGGAGTTACTCTTATCCCTCTTTCTAACCAGTTATCAGCAAATGACACAACTGGGCCTGTTACACAAGCAGTCCTGCTCTGCTGGCTGCACACATCTTCATTGCTGTTACTGCTAAATCTTGTAATATGCTGACACTTTTTATATCAGCTGTTTTATTGCTCCAGTTTTCTCCCATCCCAGATGTCCTTTCTTCTTCTGAATAGTGTTTGAGCTGCAGAAGAGTAAGTTCTTCCATGTAAACATCCCTCTTATCATGAAGATGATTTTATAGATACCCAAGATCCAACTAGTCTTCTAGAATCCTGTTAGCATTGTTGATGTGCTGCTGGTTTCATGCCATTTTAACTAGAAGTTCTGGGTAACAAAATTATTCTTCGCCTTCACCTCATTTAACGTTACTGTCAAATCATCCACGTTATTGCTAAAATGAGCTCTCATTATGACAATTTTTCAATTGTGCTACCTAAAGGGAGATAAATTCAAATGAATATCAGTTTGACACCTGAGTTAATACAGCTCAAACCAGATTGATTTTGGCTGTATTTTTAAAAAGAAAACTGCTTCACAGACTTCATAAATCACATTGTAGTTCATACCCTACCTACCACTCTAAATACTATAAATATAACTACTCAAAACTGGAGAAGTTTGTGTAAATTAGAGTATTTATTGCCAATGTACATGATAATTTTTGCCAACCCAGCAAGTGAGGAGTGACAAAGAACTTGTGGCAAACAATGACAAAGGGAGTGGCAGACCAGTGGAGGAATTTACCAGGACAGAGAGAAAAATGCAGCAGGTCTAAATTAACTGGTGTTGAAGTTCTTTACCGGTGCTGCATCTCCAGCTGAGTGCTGGGACATACTTCTGCCACTTGCTTGGCCCTCCTCTTTCATTCCTGCATGTCTGAAACAGACAGGCATGGTTGAAGTGCATTTAAACTGGCGGTGTTTTGACAGACCCCCAAGGGACAATCTTCTGATAAGGCTCTGAGTGTTCCAGCAACGGTAAGCCCAAAATCACAATTTGATATCTTGTCTTTTATGAGCTACCTTTTGTTGAAGTTGGGTTTTTTTGCATTCAAATTTTATTAATATCTATTGTCTTTCAGCTGAATCACCAGTATATCTCTTTTTCAAATTTAAATTTCAGAAAAAAAATTTGACTCTACTTTAGCTTCTTTTTAGTCAGAATACCTGCAGATTGCTAAGGATAGTTTTTGTTTTTTCCACTTCAGATAGAAATGTCAATCCATACATTCTTCTTGTTTTTACTTCGGCATCTTGACCATAGGCTCTTCTGTTTCTTCTTTTATCTTATTATTAAGTGCACCAAACAATGTCTAAAAATAGCACTTGCAGCTGACAGTCTCTTGACTCACTTCCATTTCAAGTTTCATCTAATTTCCTCTGAGTTCTAGGCTCAAACTCATATTCTCTTCTTTTATATGGTATACATTAACGAAAATATTAATTGTTCTAAAGAACTTGCCTTTTTAAAAGGTGTGGGACTGATTGCTTCTAATGGACAAAATATAGTAACGCTTTCCCAGGCTTTAGGAGCACCTTTTTGCTTGTGCTTTTGGAAATTAAAATTGCTAAGGGATGTCAAAAACATTCTAGGAATTAATCAGTCACTAAAGTGGGAGTCTTTTATGAGCTTGTGTCAGAATAGCACTTTCTGTTTGCTTCAGTGCCCTGGTCTCATTACATCATGGCAGTCTGTCCGCGCTCTGAGCAAGGGTCGGAGAAGCCCTTTGGATTCCCTGCTTCATGGGACCATGTTACAGACCCCTCACTCAGGACTGGCAAAAATAAAAAGAGGTTGGTGACACGACTACACCACCTATGCCTATTCTCTGAAGTTGGAGTCAAGACACAGAGCTCTGATAAAAGTGCTTTTGACATCTTAGTAGCTCATTTGCTTTCTCTTGAATTCAGCTTCACTAATGATAAAACCAAGTAATTTCAGAACGAAGATGTGCATTAATGCTCACTTGTAGTCTTTCCACTGTAATTTGGTATTTTGCTCTCATACAGTTGTAATAATGCCTTTAGACCCCTTTTTATGGTGGTCAGTGCCTAATTTTCTGTCACTCCAGAAACTGGGAAAGCCTTTTATAAGTTGTACATGTCAGTGCCTGTGAAGCTCTTTAGTTTATTAGATATTTTTAATGCAGAAGGTTCTTGTGATTATAGCTCCTCTGACAGATATATTCTCAGTTTTCTACCACAGCCTCAGTGTTGTAATATAGATATACATAGTCTGTATGGCAGACAAGCTAGGAGAGTTAAATTAACCTGCCAAATTAATTAGAAATTTGATTGAGGCTTATCTGAATTCCTTAATTATTAACAAATTTTAACTTCTTATTTTATTGAAATGCAGAGAGGTTTTGACAGCTATTGAGGTATATATAACTACAGCCTATGTAACTCTACCCTACATGTGTATGTACATACAGAAAGTCCCTGACTAACCCAAATGCTAATGATGTGTCTTCTGTGCATTGATTCAACACCTCTCCTGAAATTATTGAGTCACTTAGGACGTGTGCTTCCGACATTTTGGATTTAATTTCTTTTTTGCTATGTACATTATGACAAAGTGTAAAGTGAAGTCAAAATTTTTAGGAATAAGTACAGTTTTCCTAAATATTCAGAGCACTGAAATGTTTTTCTTAGATGATAATTAAGGATATTTTTTAATGAAGGCCTGGAAAGCAAATATGTTTTAGGTAATGTACTTCTCAGTTCAATGTTAACCTTTAGTCACAGCTGTAAGGAATGCGTCACAGACCTGTGCACTGTAAGACGTGCCAAGGCCACAAAAGAAGGTCTGGAAGAGGTGAACCTGAAATAATCCTGAACTGAATCATGGTAATATGAATGTGCCTGGGAATTGTGACATAGAGGAATATAAGCACAGTCTGAGTTATGCAAGCTGTGCCTGGTTCAGTGTTTGATGGTCAGTTGTTCACTTTTGCTGGGAAGTAGGTGATGTGCCAGAGTGAGCTCCAGGGCAACGTGTTTAAAATGTCATAGCAGCCAGAGCTGCACTGGTTTGGTATGAAGGGGTGGAGTGGGCAGGTGGGTCACCTGAACTCAGGTAGGATCTTTCCACCATCCTTGGGTATCCGTGGTTTTGGCTTTTGTTTCTTAAATACCTCTGTAGTCTTATGTGTAAGCTATTCCAGTGACTCTCCAGACTGATAATTATATTCAGTGTCCATATTAGGAAAAGCTTTTCTTTGGTAAATTTGGCCAGTATTTGTTTGTCTTCTTCCCAATAGGTAGAGAGAAGGTGATTACTTTATTCTTTAAAGCAAACTTTATAGCGAACTCTCATGCAGCAGAGGGTTGTGAAAGACTCTATTTTCTTTGCTCCTGCAATCTGTTGTCCCCCATTATGTTTTCTATGTGTCTGTTACTGTCTATTGAACTTCCTCCACATTCCCACATCTTTCCCATATTGTGGGGCCCTTAGCTAGCCAGAGAAATCCAATTAAAGCCTCAGCAGTTGTTGTGAGGGCAGTTTCATTGGTGCCTTTGGTGCTGCTCTTTTTCCCTCCCCAGGCCACTGCCTCTTTTGCAAGCTTTCAGGGATCCTTCTCTTTGCCCCCTCTCAGCAGGCAGGAGTCGTGACATGCTTCAGTAATTCCATTTGTTGCATTGCCTCACGCAGCCAGTTACACAGAAACTTTTGAGAGGGAAGCTTGCAGCCAGTTCACGAGCCTTGTGGCTTCACAACCTCTAGAAGCAGAGACTGTTATTTTCTAAAATATCTTCTAAGATCAAGCTCCTGAAAGGTGAACTTGTCTAATTCTGTGGGTGCTATAGTAATGCTGAGTTGGAAGTAGAAAGTTAAAGAGGGGGAAACAAATCCTAGTATGAGCTGTAAGAAATATGTAATCTTTCTCTGAATTTTCCTCCATGCCACATTTATCATAAAGTGCATCTTTCTTAATTAAAATGGAGGGAAAACAGTTTTCCTGAATGACTGCAGTGCTGAATTTCATTTCTAAAAACAGTATTGAAGAAAAACTTCTAGTTTGTTTCACAGGAGTCAGATACAAACCCAGGACAGTATTTCCCAATATCTTTTTTCAGATCACAGACAGGCAGTTTGAGTCATTAGAGACAGTAACAGCTAGTCTGCTCTGGAATATGAAAATGGTTGTAGAATAAGGGAGATTCTGAATCAGAGCTACTTTTTAAAATAGTTATTTTTCTTCAATTCTGTAGTATGGAAAATGCATACATATTTATGTGGGAAACCTTCTTTTTTAACTAAACAAATGCATCAGAACAACTAGGAATTGCAATCACCTCAATACAGTCAAGAGCTTATAGATCTGTGAATCATTCATTGAGAAATGTCCCTTGTGGAAACCATTTTGCTATTGAATAGAGTGATGTAATTTTCTTTTCCTGATTCTGCTAGTTTTTAGTCTCACTTTAGCTTGTAGAAATCTTCTTATTTCATTTTAATTGAGTACAAGAATTTGCATAAGAATTGAGTAGTTGCAGAGAAAATCTCCATGACAACCAAAGCATTTTAGATAAATTAACATTTGTTATATAGAACCAAACAATTTTTAAAATGGTTAGCACATACTGGCGTTGGAATAGAAGTTGTATGTGTCTCAGGCAGTGTCTTGCCTGAGACTGTACATGAAGTAGCATGACGCACTCCACAGCTAAGATGTGGGGCAAGGATTTTGGTTAAAAGCCAGCTAGAGGCAGAATGAAAATGGCCCTAAAAAGAGTGATGGCTTTTTTTAATGTCACAGTAGTTATAAAGGATGGTCTGCAAAGAAAATACAGACAGTGCTTAAAGAAAGCAAAACAATGTTGTGAACTGACAAAGTATAATCATTTTTACTGTCTTAGATGGCCAAGTTGATTTAGCAAGACTTTTGCAGGCCACATGGTGTTTTTAAATTCAGCTAATACTCAAATGCTACCAACTCCACATTGTGGAGAAATAGTATTTATAGCAGCAACATTAAATGGTTGCTAAATATTGCAAGTTTTAGAGTAACTGTTTAGATTATTAGCATAAAGCTAAGTGCATTTGCTAATATGAGTTAAGGCAGAAAAGCAACAGATTTTACCTGCTCACATTTCAGGCAAGACTGGAGGATGGGTAGAGTGGCCCACGTGGGAGGTAAGCAGAGAAGAAAAGCTAAGAATAGGAGAACTAGTGCATGTAGAGCATGGGGGAGGAAAAAGTAAGTTCATTTAAGTGGTAAGATTTCAAATTTTCTTGATCAGCAGGAGTTGTGAGTACATGTTGAGTTTAAAAATGCAGGAATATTCATTATTCTGATACCGATGAAAAATAAAAGAGAAAGAGGCTTTGGTCTCAGGGTCTGTGGTCCCAGCTGGAAGTTTCAGGCATTGCCACAGTGGGAGGCCTGGGGTGGTTCTGTGGAGGGGGAAGTGTGTTCACCCTTCCTCACGCGTAGCTGAGAGCTGTCACTATAACAGCAGTGGCAAACGCTGACTGGGAATTTGAGGCACTGTCAACCTTGCACAAAGAGGTGTGTGCTATCAGTGACTAGCCCAGTCCAGCACCCTCTGGCATTGGATGAGTCCTCTCCTTGCTCAAAGCAGGTTCCTGGGTGGTTTTGATTTCTTTTTCTACCAGTGTAGCTGTGCAAGTTCTGTTTCTCTTGCTGGACTTGGAAAGAGCTGACCTCCTCTTTTGTTACTCTTTGAAAAATCAAACCCCAAACCTAGTCCTTTCCTTTTCTGATGAAATGTTCACTTGTTTGTTCTTGTAGGAGACTGATTATTTTCACTTGCCTGAGGAGCTTGTCGTTAATCCCCAGAAACTTGTTCTAGCCAAGTGTAAAATTGTATATCAAAATAATTTTAACACTCCTCTGAAAATTTATTCTAAAATGATGCATTAGGATTCCCCACCTCTTTCCTCATTGATTTTCAGGTCCCATGTGTTTCGCTTAGCAGGACTGCACTCTTCCTTTTATTCCCCTGCCAGTAATAAAATTTCTGCAGAGCAGGTGTGGCCACTACCTCCCTCTCTTTACTGGGATGGCCCATTGCTTTCCATGGCTTCACACAGATACAGTGAATTAAAGCTTAGTACCAGGAAGAATGCCCTGGAAGGAATAAAATCCATTACATGGTCTTCCCATATTACACTGGAGGGTGCAGGGGTGTGGTGAATGCTGGTAGGAGTTTATACATCTGCAGATGTAGACTGATGAAGATGTGCAGCATGGAAATATTATAAAAAATTAGCAAGAGCGGCAATTCCGTGGTACAGAGGCTACACCGAAAACCATCTGCAAAACTAAAGAATTTATACTGCAGGAAAACTCCCAGTGCTCACAAGGAACAGAGATGCTTGAAAGGCCGGTTGGAATCTGGCAAGGATTACTGCAAATTATGAAACACTTAAACACATACATGTGTTCCATCATGGAAGATTCCAAAATATCAACTGTAGGCGAGCATGCCTCGCCAGAAACACATTATGCCATTTCCTCGTGCTTGCTGGGCAGTGTGATGCTAGGGGTGGTTTTCCTCACTGCTAAAGCTGTTATAGCCCCATTACCTGGCAAAGCTCTTTCGCCTCTGGGCAGCAGCCGCTGAGAGAGCATGGTAACACAGATTTCTGCGGGGTGCCTGGGCCCTGCAGGTTGGCAGGGATGTGTCTCTGCACCATGGCACTGGGGCTGTTCCCAAAGGACACCTGCATCTCTGCTGGCACTGGGAGAGGGTGGTGAGTGGGGACTTTGGGAAGTATTTCCCTGCTCCTCTATATTGGAGGAGGCAGATTTGTCTCAAATATGATGACATGTGCTTGGAAAGACAAGACTG
Source organism: Leptocoma aspasia (assembly GCA_013399835.1). Classification (NCBI taxonomy): domain Eukaryota; kingdom Metazoa; phylum Chordata; class Aves; order Passeriformes; family Nectariniidae; genus Leptocoma; species Leptocoma aspasia. The sequence continues at coordinate 249,535 of VXAX01000379.1, forward strand.
AGTCGGGTGGTGCTTTGGGAGAGCTCTGGCTTGCTGTCCATCTAATATCATTCTGCTAAATGTGTGTCTTGACACATGAAAGTGTAAACAATGGATGAGCATATTTCAATAAATGTATATGCATAACCATGAGTAAGGGATCCTACACAAATCGGCATTGCATTTTTGCTCGGTCTAGAATGTCTTCATTTTGAAGTTGCATCTTAAATTTCCTGGATTCTTGCAGCACCAAATTAAATGTTTTCCCAAGCACTTTTTCTGGTTTCAAATGGTTCTGGATTCCCTGCTGTCTTCCTCACAGTTTTTTCTTCCCAGCACTCTCTTGGCCTACCTGGCTCATTCATTTGCATATCAAAGAGAATATTTAATTAGTTCCTTATTGTTGCTGTTCCTATTTTTCTGTCCTCTCAGCAAAGATTTAATCTTCTTTCACCCATGATTTTGTCAAAGATCATCCTGTAAACTAGGTATAAATACTTGGGGTTTGCTTCAATAATTGTGAAATAAGATATTTCTGCAGGTTTCCCTCCCATTGTAGAAAAAAGGGTCATGAGTAATTGTTAATCTGCAGGCTGAATTTGAAAAATCCTTTTAAAAAAGACTCAATGGTCTCAGGTAGGAGTCTTTCTGGCACACCTACCATTGGTCTATGTAAACTATCACAGGGAGGATGCAAAATATAAATATGCAAGTGATCCCCCAGCATTACTATATAACCTAAACTACAGGATTATCTTCTTTCAATACTCCTCCTTACTGCCTAATAGCCAGGTTTTAGTTCTAAAGCAGAGTACCCTTAGAAATAAATTTTCGTCTTTAGAAATGGATATGTCTTTTTTCATTTATTGTTGTCAGAGAATATTAGATTTTCTATTAGCTAGATTATTATTAATTAAGAGTAAGTTTTCTATTCTCAATAATTCTTAATTCTAGACTTCTGGAAAACTAGAACATTAACTCTATATGGCATAATCTGTAATTGGCTTGCCAGTCCATGTTATTCTTGTGTAGCATTAGCAGATGGGTCCAGTGCATTGCACAATATTTTTAAAGTTTTTTTTTAATTGCTTTCCAGAAATATGGGCCCACACTTCATTATATTTATTTATTTTAAAGTGTAAATTACAAGGCTTCATCTACAAGGTCTGTGTGTTTCTTCTGCTATGTGTTTAATATAAATAATGAGAGTAGCATGGTATCCTCATCAGAATATATTGTCTGAGTCATGGACTTGTCTTGAGGTCAAGAGGGCAGTCTTGAGTGTCTCTTTGATTTTTCCCTTCTTTCTACTGGTCAGCTAATTAACATTGGCTGGACATTTACAGGAAGCTCCTCTTTTCTTTGATTTTGGTGGGTGGAGGAAAATACAAAGCTGTAGACTGCCTTTAAGGTTTGGGGTTTTTTTTTAATTCCCCTTTCATGGTTTATGTCTTTCAAAAAGATAGAACAAAGACTGAGTTACCACACTGTAAACAGAGAAATTTTTGGATTAAGGGAGAAATGTAAATTGAATTGTAACTGCATAACTTCATATTTCTCTGACCTCAGTCAGAGATATATTGGAAAAACAGAGTATTCTAAATACTGTTTAAGTCTTAGAACCTGCCTCATGCATTTCTGAGGTCAGGTGCACAAGGTTATCCTGCACCTGGTGGACTCAGTGCGTGGGGCAGGGTGGATGCTACAGACAGATACATCTGGCTGACACTAAATACTTTGTTTGACTTAAAAAGGGGGAGGAAGCAAAGCCAATATATTTGTGGGAATAAATAACTAATCAAGAGCATTAATGGGGCTCAGGTCTTACAATGTTATCTAACAGAAGAGGATAATTCAGCCTGAAATGGCTAAGAAGTAATCTAGCATTCAAGCATAATGTAGCATTTTATTGCGTAATTTTTAGGGTTTTGTAACCTCTTTCCTATACTTCAGGCTAAAAGCCTAATATAATGTCTCAGTGAGTAAGATTTGCTTTGTTTTCCCCTTACGGTGATAAGTTCCAGTAAAGCTCTTCCTAATGGTGTAAACAGATGACCAAAATAGGAGAAGGGCTGAAGGCACAAAAAAAGCAAAGATGTTAAAGCAGTGCATATGGCATGACGGTTAAAGGGCTGCCAAAAAACCCAAAGAATCCAAAACAAACAAGCTTCTAGAAATAATCCCAAGCAATTATGCAGCAAATAAATAATGATTAAATAGAAGAGCTGCTTGAGAAGGATTACTTGCTGTTGTTACTGCTGCCACATGGATAGACTCAGTTCTCTGTGAACACAATGAGTGTAAAGGTAAAGTAATGGCAGCTGATTGGGAATATCCCTGTGTGGACTGCTTTCCACAGTGCCATGCTTGTTGCCTGTTTCTGGTGGAGTGCTATCTTTGCATTGTTTCTTACTTCTAATCACTTGATCCGCTAATGAGTATAAAGTAATGTTTTTCATATGTAGTTAGTCACACCTTTCCTGTCAGTTTTGTGAAGCTGTGAGGAGCTGCATTGATGGGAACTCAGCACCAATCTGTTATTTCAGTAAAAGTGATAAAAAGTGCAAAGCAGGAGCAGTGGGGAGAAAGAAGGATAGCCTTCCTGCCACCAGCAGAGCCTTTTTATGGATCTTGGGGCAGAAGGTCTTTCCAGTGACCTCAGTGATATTAAAGGTTCCTTGGTGTACTTCTTCTTGGGGGTTTTAGGATATTGTTTTATAAAACTGGCTTGCCTGATTGCAGAATATCATTTTATAAAATGTTTTGTAGGCATCACAGGTTCTGTTTCTAGACAACATCAGTCTATGTTTTCTTGGGCTTTGAAAAACTAATGCAGTAAAAATATCTAGACTTCAGATCAAAAATGTCACCCTTAGGGTAACTCTGTGATGGGGAATTATTGTAGTTCACAAATACTATGCTCAGTTAAAAACATTAGCAAAAAGACTGTTGACTGTCTTAAATAGAGTATTAGGATATGTTAGTGATAGACCCTTCTTTTATTAATTGCTTGTATGTCATTGTCCAAACCTGTGTCTACTTCTGGCTCTGTAAGAAAAAGTAGCTTTTTTGAAAGAAAAAAGTAGCTTTAGTTGTAAAAAACTGTGTTTCTTTGCATATAGCATTCTAGTTTTCTACTGATGGGGAAAAAAAGTACAGTTTTCAGCCCATCACACTTGAGGGATAATTTAAAGCTAATAAACTTTTTCACCAACCTTTTCTCTTGAATAATTCAGATCTGTGTGTGCATTGCATAGTGCTTTTGTTTTATAATTTACTATCTATCTAACTAACCAACTAACTAACTGGGGAGTAGGCATTTAAATTAAATATAAAAGTGAAAAATCAGTTCTTAAATGTTGAATAGCTTTGTCTTTAGTAATTCACACTCCTTGAGTGTCAGAAAGTTTCAAAAACTTTGAACTGAATGTGTACATATATTATGATCATCTTATCCAGTTGATATTTTACCTCCTGTCTTTCATTTAACTGGAAACAAAGGGTAACTTAAATTGCAAAAGGATTGTTTTCTAGTCCCATGGGGATACTCCACTGTCCTGGTCATAATTAAATTTGATTGCTTGCTATCTCATTTTTGAAAAGAAGAATCTACCTTCACTGTTTATTCACCTTAATGCTTAATTGGGTTGCTTTTTTTCTGTAGGATTGTGGAAAAGGGATACTACAGTGAACGAGATGCTGCTGATGCTGTCAAACAAATCCTGGAGGCAGTTTCTGTGAGTATTATGGGGCATGTCATGCTCAGCACCTGATCTTTCATCCACAGGGGCTCAATAAATACTTGTGTGTGAAAGAGGCAGTGTGCACAAGTTTCCTTTGACAGTTAATTCCATATTGATAATTTTTAAGGTGATCAGTGACACTTTGAAGAATTGCACTTCAATCAGAATGACAGTACTGTTGAGAGAGAGCAGAATAATAATTGTTGCCCGTAGCTTATGCAGTTTCTACCTTCTTCCTCTCTATGCTTTGTTCTTTTCAAACATTGGAATTTTTAATACAGCAATTTCACATTCTATTACTTAGAGAAAGGCATACAGTTTCTTGAGGAAGGCTTCTAGTGTCTACATAGAATATTTGTGTACATTTTCCATGCTTCTTAGTCACTTGTAGCTCTTCCATCTGATTTCACACCAGATGTTCTCCAAACCAACAATCAGATGCTGGGGAAATACTTAAGAAATTAATTTGTCCTATGTCCAGTGTATGTGTTAGTACTGCTCACTTCCTGTATAGAAGAGAGGGGACAAGAGAAAAGAGAGGTCAGCCTGCAGGGCTCATTGGAAGGTTCTGTCCAGGGAAATTCAGTGCCAAAGGAGCTGTCCTCAGAAAAGGACTGGTGGTGATGACTGGCCTCTGCAGAAGGTATCTCGAGATGAGGAGATTACTGGTTACAGTAATAATTCTGTTCATCAGAAGGAGCAGGGCAATCTGGACATGTTTGCCTGGGATGATAACAAAAAACCTCAGTGTGAAAAGCCCCTATTGGTATTATTTGTGAGCCTGTTCACATTAAATAAGATGTGAGAACTGGTGTTTACAACACTAACTGCACATACTGTAAGACCATGCATGTTCAGTTCATGGTCCCTTCTGAATGATCTGATATCTAGTATGCCACTCTCATCCAAAGAAATCTAAATTATGTATCTTACAGCACATCACAATGCATTTGTATAAGCTTTTAAAACTGGCTCAGATTATTATTTTATTACTAATTTTTTCTTTCTGTTGAAGTGCCCCAGTTAAGACAGCTCTATGTTATTTAACATTCTTTTACAAAAAATTATGACTCGGTTTTGCTGAAACATATTTCAGAAGGTGTTTAAACTCTTTATTTTAAGGCCGGAAACAAGAGGAAAATCTTCAGTTTCTGTGAGTTGTAATACCGTGGCTGAAATCAATGGAACAGTGATGTATGGAAACTGAAAAGTTGATTTTTATATAAGCAATAATTAGGTTTTCTATGGTTCCTTGTACTAGATCCCTAACTAGGATGAACTGTATTCACTTCTGCTCTTACAGCTGACACTGAACATCAAAGCCAAAGCTGGAAAAGCTGCGGAAGTGGCAGTTCCCAGCTTGGGATATTTGCAGCCCTGCTGAAGTACTCTGATAAATTGGGGCTATAAACTTGACAGAATGGTGTTTGTGAGCAGGACAAGACTTTTTGTTAGAAACTGGAAAATGTTGCTGCAGCAGAATAATCTTTTCAAAATAAAAGGAAATGTATCCACAGTTCATTCTTAAAACCAAATATTTCTACAATTTATACAATAGGCAATGCCAGCAAATACCCTTCTGGCACCACATAGGCTTTTTGACCTATGTGATTTTTATAAATTGCTCTTTGAAAAAGCAACATCCAGCCTTCCTTTTGCTGACCTCTCTTGAACTAAATGTTTTATAAGGCCCCTGTTCCGGGCTGTTGCTATAGTCATGGATCAGTCCTTGCAATGGATCATTAAAATGGGGAGGTATTATGTCTTCATATAGCAAAGGTTTTTATGAGACACTTCTAAACCATTTAATGAGAAGTGTAGAGTGGCATTTTAAAAGTACATAAGCTTTTTTATTTAATTCCCTTTGAAATTGTTAAAGCAAATGGACTAAACAACAGACTAATCAATAAAGCTTCTTGGTCTGTCTGGTTTTTGTAATACCTGAATACCTGTAAGCACAGCTCTAACTGGCTTACCAAGAATTAATCAAGAAACCAGAGTATCACACAGAAGATTAATCTGAATCTTCATGTCACAACCCATCATAAATATATCAGACATCTGTCATCCCAAGATCAGAGAAAATAACAAAACCAGTACTGTTGTGTAGACCTCCACATTAATTTTGCCTTTTTTCATGATTTTCCTTTCTGCTGTTTACATCTGATCTGGAGCTCCCAGTCAGTGACTGTATTTGCCCTTAGTGGGAGCACATTACATTTTTTTCCTCTCTTTTGCATTTTTGTCTTTTCCATTATTCTTTCATTGTTCTTCAAGCTGGGAGATAGCTTCATTCATAAGATAAAAGGCTTGTACAAAACTAGGTCAAACCAATGTTTATCCCTTTAGTTCTTCTGCTGTGCTGTTCAAAACAGGTAGAGACGTTTTGTTGCTATCTGACAGCACAGGGAGATGAGATGGGATCTCATGATTTCATGAATGAGTTTCATGCCTAAAGAGGAGGCATTTGAGGGCAATCTTTCTTGGAACATTATTGTAATTTCTCTCCTCTCAGGGAATGAGTTGCATGCAGTGTGGTCATCTTGCACACTTATTCTAGTAGCAGTTTTTTCTGGTTTTTTGGGTTTGTTTGGGTTTTTTTGGTGTTTGTTTTTTTTTTTTTGTAATAAGTGAATTTCTGCATGCAGATGTCCTGAGGCCAGATATTCACTGGGTATCTTGCAGAATGAGTTATTGATGTTTTGGTATCCAAGTAGTCCTTGAAAGATTGGTTCACAAAAGGAATATTGTACATTCCTTTAAGAGAAGAACACACATCTATCTTTTAGCTGGTTAAACTTCATAAAATTACACCGATATTTTTTTTTAATGTGTACTTTTAAAATTTTATATTTGTCACAAAAATAATGCTGTTCCTTCTTACCTACTCTTCATTAGTGTCAAAGGAATAACTTTCTGCTTGGGGGTTAAATTACCCTTTTCAGTATATTTAAATTTGAAACTAAGCTAAGAAATTAAGAACAAAGTTTTGGTTTTGTATTTAGGGTAGTTACTAACATACGTACCATATGTAGTTTTGAACTCATCCATCAGGCTCTAAATTAATTTCCCTTCAAATTTTACAATAATTTGTTTTCTTAGACTGCCCATTATCTTGTCTAGATCCTGAAGTTATATATGGAACTCCATCAGTTTCTATTTTTAATTTGAGTTTTCTACTGCTTCAAGCTTCATTATAGATCTGCACCTCTGTTCAGATCCTTGTCATCTTAAATTCACAGGGAGCGTGCTGAACTGTCAGGTATGGTGGCAAAGCCTGAGGGCATTTAAGCAACTTGCAGGTTTGAGATAAAATCTAGATTAAAGGTTCCTATTCATTTCAGATAATTTTGATCTGTCCAATAATGAACTGTATGTTAGTAGGTAAGAACCCACTTACAAAAATGCAGCTGGCAAGCACATTTAAAAAATCTGAGTTGGTGTGTTTGATAATTAGACCTTAGGCCAAATGAGCTAATCAGACTTCTAAAGACAGGATAAGACTCAAGAGAACTGATTTAGATATTTGGGGGTTTGGCATTCAAAGAAAAGTGTACAAGAGATAAAGATTATGCAGAGGTTTCCTTTTTATTCTATACAGTAATTGAGTTAGTTCTTGCTGGAGATAGAGACAGTGAATGTATTTGAGTTTTAGCCACCAGCTACAAGGTGAACTTAATCGAGGTGTAATTGTCAGAGGTTTCCGAAATTTTGAACAAGGCAAATGTGTTACATTATCAATATGCAATATCATAGCAAAGCCTAAAAAGGCACAGCATAAAAAAGGATAAGAATTGGGAAGAAACCCGGAGCTCAGTTCTGTAGAAAATGAAGTCAAAATTAACAGAAGAGAATGGAAGGGATGCCTAGTTATTACAACAGATGCTGAAGACTTGTCTAAAATAGTAGCAAAATTTGGGAATACTCTATGTAGGAAGAAAAAGACTATGTTTGATTGAAGATATTGAAGAACATTGACTTCCTCTCTTTAGAAGACTTTGCAAAGGATTTTCATTTCGATAGAAGAGGCATTTGTACCTTCAGATTTCTCCCCATTCACTGATGAATCCTGAGTGTTTTCCATCCTCCCTTTGGCAACAGAGAGTGGCTTTCTGAGTCTGTCCCTGGCATAAGTGTTTTTGTCCATAAGGAGGAAGTTAAGAAACAGCCTCTGTTCTGGTCTAAGACCACCCACCAACACCTGCTTTTCTGATGGGGAAAGACGGGGAAATATAAAATTCTTCTGTCAAGTTTTCTATATGTTTGCTTGAAAGTGGGATTTCAGAAGCTTGCAGGTTTAGGCCAGATTCAGTGTGTCTTTAACTATGTGGTTGTTGCTAAGGACCAATGCTTGATCTATAAGACAAGGAATTTGCTAAGGATTATGGTTTTGTACTACATTCTCTGAGAGTGTGGTCCACTTTCACCATTCCCCTTTTTACAGGCTCGTGGCCTCTTGAAATAGCATAAACACTGCTTTGATAGTGGTTGTATTAGACTGCAGAATAAAGAGGTTCTAGCAATATTTCTAAAAAGGACTTCCATAATAAAACATGCCTGCCATACACAATAAACACTGTATATCAAGGCAGAGTGTCAGACACAGAGGAGGAATGAAATAAGGGGAGAATCTATTGTTTGCTTGCAATGTACCTTATAACACAGTGAAGGCAGGCAAGGACTGATGCTTGGATTCATGCTTGGATTGATCAGGATGTGTTTTGCAGGTCAATTACACTCATTCTTCCCTGAACTGGAGTGTTGCCATAGGCATGGCATACAACTTAATGACTTGTATTAAGAAATAACAACATCTGTCCATCCTATGGCATTGTTGTTGGGTTTTATTAAATCAAAAATATTTTCTATTTGATCTAGTCTAGGCATGAAATGTTTCTTCAAGATTTGTTTGTGAGGCTTGAAGGTGAATCTTCTTGGAGAGGCATGGTTTAACACATCATGTACAGAGATGACTCCATGGAAGCTAGGAAATTGTCTTGGCCTTTTCTTCCATTTGGTGACAAGAATTTAACAGGGACTTCATCAGTGCCCTGGGAGACTGTTCTGTCACACTGCTGTTAATAACAAATAAGCAAGTAGGTAAACTGTCAAGTTATGTAAGAAACTGACTGAAGTGCTGCCCCTGCCTGGGAGAGAAATGCATTTGTGTTTCTAATGTGCTGGCTCTGATGGTTCCATTCACAGGATAATCTGCTTAGAGGGTGAAGGCATTCTTAATGAGTTGGTTCATAACCCAGCAAGCTTACTTTTGGTTGCTTTTCATGTTTGTTGTAAACAGATTTTAAACTATTTTTTTCCTGTTATTGGGAAGGGTAACAGAGTGGGACTTATTATCACACTAACCTGATTTATCAGTACCTTGATTCAAGATTATTTTTTCAAAAATATTTTTTGAGATCTGTTTTCAGCTGAGTACAAGGTTCCTCTTGCAGCACATATATTGAAGAAGAGTTGCAGTCAAAAGAGCCCAGCAATGCTGTCATCAGCAATGAGGAAATGAGGGTATTGTATTTGCTATTATCACTAATAGAGGAAATGGAGCGAGCAGATTTACTGTATTACAGTTAATGTCCAGTGCAGCAAAAAGTCAGGGTTGTATTTGCCTAATTGCTACTGGTTTATATTATGCTTTCATCTAAGTAAGCTGTCCTTCTCTTGTTTTGGAAACACATCACTACAGTATTAGTTTTGTAAAATATTTGGAAGTAACTATGAAAGTGACTAATTAACATTTGTTTTAACTCTCAGCACACCACAAATACAATGCCAAATGATGATGTGTTTGAGTCAGTAGCTAATCCTTAGTCCAAGAGACTGACATTTGCAGGGAAATTGCTGTCTAAGAACTGACTGGGGACTCAAGGATTTGACCTTTTCCCAATTCATCTCAGGAAGATAGGCAATTTTCCTGCACCTTCATTTATAAGATGGATTGTTGAAAACATTGTGTGAAGAGAGTGCTGACCCTGTCCAAAGGCTGGGTCTATCTGCCTGTTTAATTGAATCTTAAGGTATTGTTTTGTGATGGCCTGGCCATCTCCTTTGGAGAGGGAATAGCATAGGAAACGAGCTCAGTGGGAGTCTGAGTCTTGTCTTTAGACAGCCACACATCGCTCTTCTGTATGTTAACCAGCACAACATTAGCAGTTAATAAGCACAAGAAAAAGAAAAAGACTGCATTTATCTCAGATCTTAAACTCCTTAATCTCAGGCCTTAATACTCCTTTTATTACAATAACTTTTATTGCATGTATTTTGCAAACTGTAGTGCAGGGATAGAGCACTCAAGTACCTGTTCCTATAGGACACACTGTACACTCTGCATCTCCAAAAAGTACGTGCTGCTATATGAGCTCGTCAGGGCTCTGAAGGTTTCTGAGTTGGAGAAGCTCCTAAAGCATCCTGAGATCCTCACATACTGTGTAGAAACAGTAAAAGTTTAGCAGCTGGGTGCTACAGAAAGAGTCAAGAAGAATTGATGAGGGATACCAAAGTACAAAACCAGCCAGCTGTGCATGAAAAGATAGAGAATTGTTAACTGACACTGCAGGAGTGCCACAGGTAACTGCGGCCCTTCATGCAAACTCTGCAGCCTTGATAAAGTGATAGCAGTGTGGACACAGATTGCAGTATTTCACTAAGGACTGAAAGGCATCTGGTTAAATGTTACATTAAAATAGAAGTACCTTTATAGAAGTCACTGCTTTGTCCCCAAAAATATTTACTGAAGCCCAAGGAAATCCTTTTATCCATACCTCCAGGACCATGTTTTTCTGTTTCCTAAGCCAGCTGTGCCTGTAAGACTAAGCAAGGACAGGCTTGTCTCTTTATGTCTTGCTGTTCATGCATCAGTAATGATGGTAAGGAATAAAGAGATGTGGATTTCAGGAGTAAATTACAAGGGAACCTGTGAAAAGGAAGACAATTGCCAAAAAATTATTCAGTAGTATTATAGCCTTATGCAATTTTGCACCTCCAATTCCGTTGTACTAGACTGACTAAGATAGCAGCCTGTCAGCAGAACAACTGTTTGCAAAATTACATTTTTGTCATGAGGTTGTATAGAAACTTACCAGAACCCCCATACCTGTGATTTGAAAAAACAGTAAGATACTTTCTGCCCTTGTTGTGGGAGATTTCTGACATGCCAAGGAGTTGTCATAAGCTAAGATTGACTGACACTGATCCCTTTTAAATAGGCTACATAAAAATTTGTTAGTCATTGTTTCAGTTCAGTGGATCTATTTCTGTGGCCATGATAGCATGAGTGAATCAAGACTCCTCATTTAATCTCTCAAGGTCCCTAACTGATCCCCTGAAATGTCAGCAACTGTGGATATTTTGGAACTTGTAATGAATCTGGTTTTCTCCTTTTTCATTTATTATTTCCTGATTATTTTTTGTGTCTCTGAGTGACTGGTTTACATGATGTTGTCACGCTTGTTTGCTGGCACATGAAGAATGCTTTCCGAAGCTTTTTACCTCCATTTTTATTGTTTCTATCAACAAATCCAGGGAATGCCTAGACTTCAAATTTCACACACTCCTTCTTTTCAGTTGAGCTTTATACAGACTTCCATGTTGGAAGAGCCAAACCCTGGCTGAGGTGAATATTGAAGCCAATAATTTCAGCAATCAGCACCACCCCACACTTACCACTTCATTAGATTTGAGGGCATGATTTTACTTCATGAGTTAGAAATAGTGAGACCAGATATTTATAAGAAACAGGTTGTCTCCTTGGTTCAGCTAGTGGGTGACCAGGGCTTTTTTTCAGGAGCTATGTTAGGTGGTGCCTGAATGAAGCACACAGTCAATGGTAGTTTGATTTCTGGACATTGACAAATTTGACTGTTAGGTGAACAGTGCTGGATGTGAGGATTTTGCTGTGTTTTCTGACACAACTTCTTGTTCAATAGTAAAGATGGGCAGCACCTGGAGCGTTAACAAACAGTATATTTCATTATCAAAATGTGCTTTTCCAAATACTCTGCTCAGCTGAGTCCCTCTGGTGAGCAGCAATAGCAGAAATTCAGCATGCTGTCAGGAAGTAAACATATGAATCTTTTATTTCTTGTGTTTTAAAGTTACTTTCTTTTACCATTGTGGTTTCCTGTCTATAAAATATTATCATATTTTGTAATTATTATCATACTTTATGGCAATAAAATATGATAATTCTGAACTATATTTTAGTGAGCAAAATCTAACAACTGTAGAGCTAGGTATAATAAATTATCAGGCCTGCAATCCTTTTCTTTGCATCTGACTGTGCCTGCTTCACTGGGGTTCTTATATATTTCTGTGTGACAAAATGATAGATGTTTTTTATAAGGAACTTGGAAAGGCATGCAATAAAACCTGTTAGAATTATGTCCTTCAATTAAAATCAAGATTTAATCTAAAATAAAGATTAAAGATTAAAAGAAATCTTCCATAAAGATTTGATAATATGTGGTATGGAACACTGTTGGCAACAAAAAATTCAACATGGTTTTCTGTGCAGATACAACCACCCTGGAATAAGTTTGCGCTTGTGGCTGTCTGGAAGGATGAATAATTTAACAAACTCAGAAAAGAGAAATCTGACAGCTCCATGTCTCTCATAAATAAGAGTTCTTTCTTCCTGAGTTCTGAGAGAGTGCTTCATTAAAGTGTCTTTAGTCTGAGCACCACATGAGCATTCAGATGTATATGGAATGAGTGTCTTGTCTTGTAGCGTTTTCCTTGATGATGGGTCAAAAAAATCTCTTCTGTGGCTGCTTAATTTTTTCCACCTAGTGAGAGAGATGGTTGGTAATGTGTTAGTTTCCTGTAAAATGTACCTGAAATTATTCAATAGTCTGGAGGGAGCAGACTGACTCCCTACATCTTCTTCCTAAAGGAAGAAAGGATAGTAGACAAAATTAATGCAGCAGATGTTCTGAAGAGCAATCAGGGTTTACCTACCGTATTTTATTCATGTCAGTCCCAGTTTTTACTCTCTCTGACTTTGTTTCTCATGGGAAATCCAAGGCAGGGAGGATCACCAAGCAAGCAAGTGCTCGTTCACAGGTGCAGGCAGACAAGGTAGCACAGGTACCTCAGCTCCCTGCCTAGTGAGAACTGAGAATTCCTTGGTGCAAAGACACCTTCTCCTCAGAGAGAGTCTTCCACCTCTCAATGGCTGCTCCTTCCTCACATTTACAGGGCTCCCACCACCATGTGCAGGAGCAGAGGGAGGTTTCTGCCCTGCTCCTGCCAGTGCAGATGCTGGTACAAAAGTGCACAGGCTGGGGTCTGCCAGCATCTTTGCTTCCTGTGCAGGCACTGATGGAGGGGTGCTTCCCCTTCATGCTGGGTGCTTTCCACAGCTCCCATCCAAATGGCACAGTATGGTAGTGACATTTACTGTATACCCAGATTTGGTATATTTATTTTGTAAATTAAGTATTCTGCTGTTCACATGCCTATTGGTAAACCAAACAGATGAACCTAAGCCAGTTTTTTTTTATAAGAACAATATAGCTTCAGACAAAATACTCTTAACAAATCAGAGGTTATCTCGTTATTTTTGAGGATTCATCTAGTTTTCTGTGAAAGCATAAGTCCTTGCAATAATTTTGAATGTATGACTGTCTAGAAGGGGAAACCTGTCAAAAATTAAATTGATAAATCCACAAATAAAATTAGAAGCTTCAGTGTTTATTAAGCTTTGAATTCTCTAATCACGTAGTGTGAAGAAAAATCTGATAATGTAGAGAAACCAACTCAAAGACAATATCTGATATACTTTGCTTCTAAATACCTGTGTGGTCACTGAAATTTGCAGCAAGGATAAGATCCAGTACATCACTTGAATATAAAATAACCATTTTCAGCCCTACATGTTTTTGCAACTGTTTCCATGTGAGACTGCAGACAGCTCCTTTGCTGGGCTGTCACTAGTGTTATCAATGGAGGTGTTCCAGGTGCCACTTTCCTAAGCTTAATTTCGGAGTAGGCATCTGCAAAGGATCTCTTATTTAGTCAGGTACAGACCTTCTTCCTTTCCAGACTTGCTGCATTTTCTCTACCTCTGCTAATCCTAAGGAAGCAGCAGACTGAAGCCGTTATGTCTGAGCAGATCTTTGAGCACACGTTTCAGGAATGCACAAAAGATTTTTATAGTTGTGTCTTAGTGATAATGAAGAAATAACTGTTTAAATAACATAAGGGTACTGCCCAAACTATTGGATGAGATAGGAAGAGTAGTATGATCGGGTTAACATTGCTGCAAGTGAACTGGTTGGTAAATAGAAATTGAAATAGCCAGCAAAGCATGTCTATTTTGCAGGTCTTTTTGAGGTCTGTTGCAGGTAACCCAGTAATCTGAGTTCAGGATCACACACTGCAACAATTCCATGGTCCACCTGTGCTCTGTGGTTCACATCACACCTCAGGCTTTGCAGGTGATGGACACCAGCATTGGCAGGGTGGTTTCTACTCCCATGTCCCCACTGCCACATAGATGTGCACAACACAGCCCTGGACTGTACATCTTCCCATGCTCCAGCCTGTGCCACATTCCCCAAAAAACAAATGCCAGAGCTGGCTGGATTTAGATGACACTGCCTTCCTCAGAAAGCCTTTAATGTGTTGAAAGCAAAGGTTCATGAAATGCTGTCACTCTTCAGGTTTGATGTACTTGATACGTTGTTACACAGAATGGGCATGAGGCTCTTCGGCAGTAAATTATTCATACCTTACTATATTATTATTTTACTTACTGTTCTTCCTGGACTTTATTTTCCGTGACCTTTTCTCTTTATTGTTTCTTAGAATTGTTTGCTTTCTGCATGAAATACAGACCAATGTATCTAAATAATGAAATCTCATGGGTCAGTTCATAGCTTTCTCTCAGTTTTCAGTTTGATCGATATGCTTAAACTCACAGAGCTGATGTCAGTGATCTAGGCAAAGAAAATTAATTTAATATGGTAAGGCAGAGCTAAGCAAAAGAAAAGAAGTAATTCATTGGGCTATTGTTTTCAAACACCGACAATCTACCTTGGAGAGCTGAGTTTAGTTTCAGAGCTCTGTACAATGCGTTGTAAACTTGGCAAGGGCCTTTGGCTGAAATCCTTTCATGTGGCTTTGGACATATAAGAAGGAGTGACACCAGAAACATAAGTTTGGTCATTAGGCTTCCCTGTCGGACCTCCCACCAGTTACCACAAGAACAAACCCCCTCATCACATCCCTTCTTTAAAGACCAGATAAAATGATCTCTGACACAGCCCCTACAAAAATTCTGATCTGCAGCCAGAAGTGATGAAAAGAGCCTGACAACCCTTCAAACAGAAGACCCTTGAGACCCCACAAGAGCCTACTCATCAAAACTGTTGAATGAAAAGCACCGTGTACCCAGCAGGGTATGTGGCCCTTCCAGCAGGGGCTGCAGACATGTCCTTCACTGGCCTTCTTGACTCTGTTTCTGCTGCTGCCACATGATCTTGGTTTGTTGCCATTGCAGCACTCAGGGAGAGTCCACAGTTTTTTTCTGATTAGAAAAAGTAGTTTGTATTTTGTCAGTATTCTGAGCTCTAAGTTGCACATGGGGAAGGAGGTTATCTTCCGGAGGGACAGGGAGACAGAATCCTTCACTACTCCTTTGAGGGTTGTCAGAGACCACAGGGACCTTCTGTGTCATTCTTCCTGTAATCCTGTCTACTGACAGCTACATTCATGCTTTTGGGTTGATCAATAAATGCAAAAGAATGAAGGGTGGGAGGCCATAAATCCTCTCCAGTTCTTAAATGTCCGGTCTCTTCCTCACAGTGCCCAGCGTAGCAGTAGAGCGTGGCAAAGAAACATGTCTGCGGTGTTGGGAGGTCAAGAATCCAGCTCTGGATGCAAAGTTTTCTGCTGAAACAAAATTGAATGTAGCTTTATGCCTCTTGTCCTTTCCTTCCAATGCAGGTATAGGCACCTATGGTTACTTAGATTTGCCCAGCAGTTAATCTCATGAGATTGGAGAACAAACTGTAGCATCTGCTATGCTGTAGTTTCTTCATCTGCTATCAATTTTGATTTACTCTGAATTGCAAACATAAATGTGTAAAATTTCTTTCAAATACAAAAGAGTGAAATATTCAAGTAAGATTTGTGCAATATTTGGCAATGGAGGTAATTGTACACAATATTTCATGATAGTTAGATTAAAGGATGGCTGTTTCTGTAATGGCATGGACATATGGGACCTTACCAGAATGAGCAGCTGATTCCTCTAAGTTATGATTTACTAATGTACAGTGACCAGAGAATGTCAGAGAATGTGGTGAGATAGTTGTGAAATCCTCTTTTCTTAATACCTGTGCCAGGAAAATATCATTTACATCCTTCCTAACTCAGGGGGAGGGTTACATTTTGTAAAGTGAGAGATTTTTGCCTTTCTTTGCTGATTTGCACGGGTTTTATTCAGTTTCAGGAGGTTCAGTCCCTGGTCGATTTCTAGCCCCAGTGATATTTGCTTTGAATGGAGACCCTCACTGCTGAGAATCATTTAAATATCTGGTTCAAGCCACAGAAGTTTTAAAGGGTCTGTTTCTTTAAACAACGTAGTAAACATGATAGGCATTGCACATCAGGCAGAAAGGAACTTCTGAGTGCCATTGCATTTCCATTCAGAAGCATCATTGTATTTCAACCATTTGGAAAGTAACTTTGAGCTTGGCATGGACATTCATCCTTGTGATCTGTCATAAATCTTCCTTTGCGGTGTTTCCTCCACAGTTTGTGTTAATTTGGGGCGGGAGGGTGGGTGTGTGTCTAGGCAGGGAAACATGGCTAACAATCAATAGTTGAATGTTCATTCTAATAGGTAGAGTATTCAGTTTAACAGGTAGATGAACTTATCTGCACATATTGTTGATAACATTAGTGGGCTAGTTCTGTTCTTGAGGAATCAACACTTACTTTGAAAGTAAAGAACTTAGGTTTTAATTAACTTAGAAAACTCTTTAATGTAATTTAGCTGTATAGCTGTGATTTGTATTTCAGACAAGTCTGCTCAGACCAGAGCATTCTGCATGTAAGATAAATTCAGACAACTAATATAGAATTTTAGAAATAAATATTTAAAACACTGTTTGTTTGGCTTTTATTAAGCTTCCTTACTTGATTTCAACATAAAGAGGAACGTTAGAAAAAGGATGTGCTGTGACGTGTAACATGGACACACTGGAATAAATTCAGCATCAAATCTAGGCAAAAAAACCTGAGGCTATGCTGGGTTACACTTTCTGAGGCTGGAAAACACACCAGGGTGTCTACAAAAAGGGTGTGCACACCCTTGTTGCAAAAACGAGGTGTCACAAAGCAGATGCTGTACAGCATCCCACTGCCCTCTTCTGGGTCTCTCTGGGGTGGTTTTGCCCTCTCCAGAAGGAGTGTCCAGGCACTGGAAGCAGCAGCAATGCATTCTGCCTAGCTTGGGGGAGGGATGGTTGCTTGGAGCCTCAGTTGCGCCTTGTTTATTCATGGAAAAGGAGAAATCTGTGTATTTCTGCTTTCAGCCACCATTGCAACAGCAAGTTTTTATCCAGGATTTGCCTTGAGAAGAAGGTGTTCTTAAAGCAAAGGAAATGGTGCCTTCAGATGTGGCTGGAAAAAAATAAATAGTGGCCTTCAGCCATTTACAAAAATACAGTTCTCTTGGTTGCCAAAATGAAAGCCTCTTTTTAGTATTTGTTTCTTTAGTTTTTAGGGTTCAGATTCTTGGCATTTCTCTTGAAAAGATGTGGCTTGTCTTCAGGAAAGGACTGAGATGTCACAGATTCACATATTTAAATGCTAACTACAGAGAGGTATGTTCAGTCTCTAAGATGTGGTATCTATAGCCTCAGGTGCTGTGCACTGCTAGGCTTTGGCTGAAGCAGGTAAAACTGTCCCAAAGACTGAAGCCTTTTAGACTACAGATTGCAGGTCTGGTCCTGTCCTGAATTTTAGAATACTTTGATATTGGCAAGTATTTTCCTAAGAAAAAAAAAAACCCACACTTTTTCTAGGCATTTTATTAACTCATTTTTTGCGTGTTTAGTTCACAGTGAGTAACCATAGCTCCAGAATTAATCCTTCTTGATTTCATGCAGGCTATGCTCTGAATAGGGAACTAAGACCTTATATGCCCTTTCACCAGCAAAATAAAAGCAAATAAAGCCTCAGCTGAAATAAATTTACTTCTCTTGTTCAGAGTTTTTTTTTTTTTTAATAAGAGGCATTCCAGCAGAAAGCAGCTATAATGTAATACTTTCCTGGCAGTCACAGTATATATTATTCCATGACCTTTCCCTTTGCTTTCACAATTCTGCCTGCCCCAGCCATGTGGTGAGCAGCCAGCTGCCTGCTGCCTCCTTCCAGGATGGTCACAGCTCAAAATCCTGGTTAAGGATGTTGTCCCTCAAGTTTAGTAGGGATTGATGTGCAGCGCCGGGTAGAAATGCACTGCTCCACATGGAAGTGGTGTTATTGAAATGCACGTTCTTAGTTTTGCACCAGAGTATTACAGGTTAAATGCACTTGCTTTCTTCTAAAGAAAATGTGTCTGGTTTGGTTTAGTTCTTGTACCATTTATACGCACACAGTCGTCCATGTAATGTAATAGAATCTAACTTAATGTTGCCTGCTCTCAGTAGGCTCTGTGGTATTTTTTTTTGTGTGGAAAATATCAGCTTTTGCTCATAATTCACATGCATACTGTTACAATTCTATGATAAAACCTTCCAAAACCTGGGATGAGACAGCTTAAGCACAGTGACAGTTAAGATAATTAGGTTCGTCAAAGAGGTGCAGTAAATTCAATTTAATGGTGGAAAATGTTGGCATTTTCATAGGTTTTCATAATATTTTTGATCTGTTTCTGCTAAATCATGTGTTTGATGGTGTGCTTGAGATTTTCTGTTTCCTCGTTTGGAAACAACATTGGTTTGTATGAAACTGTTGTGACTTTTTGTAATAATATTTGTCTAAACACAGTTACTGTCATCTCAGCAAGTTCAAAAAAGCTGAATGATGACTGCAGCAGCTGAAGCCCCAAAGCTTTTTTTCACTGATTTAGCAGTGGAAAAAAAATACATCCTATACTGAAAAACAGGCATGTATTACATAAAAGTACAGATTTAACTGTGATTAAATCCTCCATCTGTGGAGATCATCAATGCTGCACTGAAGCCAGTGGGGTAAACACAGCCATTAAATATGGTCTTGTTGACTCCACAGTTTGGAAAAAAGCATCCCTGACTTCACAGGTGTGCTCACTTTTGGACCCTTGGAAGGGTGCTCAGATCTGAAATTCAACCTTTTGTTTCCATTGTCTCCATAAATTCTAGGTTTTTTGGTGTTGCCATCCTAGATATATCTTCTCACAGAGCTGTGATCATAAGACCAGTCAGCTTTTTTCTACTGCATTCCTGTTGGAAACCTCCTTTGATCTCAGTGATTAAGTAACAGCTGTGGGTTGTCATTCCTCTTTCCATCTTGTCCATTTTTGTCTTGACAAACAGAATTTGTTTCCTATCACAGCAACTATCTACAACTATTGTTAAGCCAAATAAGCCCATATGTTTAATCTCATAAGAACTCATAAGACTGCTCATAAGAACATGGACTTCAGGCTTAATAGATTTCTTATTGGGAAATCTGAACCTGATTACAACCTGTTCTGGGAAAACTCCAGTCTCATATTTCAGGCACCCATGCTAAAGGTAAAATAATTCAAAATTAAACAAATTGACCTGATCACTTGGATAGACCTTATCTTTACATGTATCACCTTATATATGTAAAATATTGCATCTCGCTTTATTAATCTTCCTTTGCAAAATGAGAATTTTCATGTTCTCCAAAATTCCCTTCTTGTTTTTCAGTCCAGAAAACTCTCACTACGTAAGTTAAATGTTACAGCATATGGTAGCATCATCAGCCTGTTTTGGCATCTGATCTAAGCCAGAGTCTTGTGCAGCAGCACCTCTCTCCATGACAATAATTTCCCTGCTCCATCTGAGGACTGCATTTGTCTGTTGCAAAAATGGCATCACTCCAGGAGCTCACCCTGTGCATCCAGGAGGTACTCATAGCACATCTTGTGGTGCATAAATCCACCTAAACATCCCTCTTCCTCTTGCATTTCCAGTTGATAACTCCTCACCTATGAGCTCAACAACTCTGCATAGGTGTTCAGTAGCAGGAATGATTACTGCCCCTGAGGGAAGCTGGTACATTACAGATTCCTGTGGACCTGCCAACGCTGAATGCAGTTCATCTCTAGAGTGGTCTTATGAAACTGGTTATATCTGCTGTGTGAGGAAAACAGCAGAGCTGTGTGTACTACAGGACATACTGCCAGGATGCTGGAAGATGGATAAACATGGATAAAGGCTGGTGCTTAACACAGATCTTGGAGTACCTGGGTAAGAGAAACAGTGCAAGGGGGTGTGAGAGACTTAAGCAGAAGGAAGTGGAAAGAGTGTGATAATAGAGAAGAGGGACAGACCTTCAAATGAGCAAGAAGATACCAGTAGCTTGACAATTTAGCCCTGCAGAATGAAGAACTGGAAAGAGAAGAAATATAAGGTACCTTGCAACTAGTTTTAAAAAGGAACAAAAAAGAGCAGCAACAGAAACAAAGACGGGTTATTGAAAATCTATAGGCAGGATTATGTGGGCTAAATTGAAGGATGATAATTATCCAAAAATCAACATAAGTAAACATTAAAAACCTAAGCAAAAGTATGCACATAAACAGGAAATTTCATCATAGACAAGTAGTCTGCAGTGCTATCTTTGGTGTTTGACAAAAGTCTCAGTGAAACATATGTTTGCCAATTTTATCTGAGCCTCACAGATTGAAAGATGTAATTTTCAGCAGTACTTTTCCTTTCCATCACTATTTCAGAGCTACAAGATGTCTCTGCACCACATTCCCCTTTGAACTGGAGCTAAGAAGCCCATTAAATCATTCCCTTTTGACATCTTAGCAGCTTGAGTCTTACCTGACAGAAAACATTCCTCATCTGAACTTCTTCCAGTGCATCACTCAGCAGGCAGAAAACTTATCTCCTCTTACTTGTTTGCAGTGTTTTGTGTACTGGAGCTTTGGCTGAGCAGAGATCACTCTCAGTGTGATGCTTACCCTGGCAAGCACTGAGCTGAGATCAATACTTAAGGATGTAGTTGTAATTTCCAGTTCATCAATGAAATAAAATACTCCTAGCTCACTGTTTTGCTTTTGGCCTTCTTACCTCCAGCCTGTGTCCTCCTCCAGCCTAGCTGCACAAGTGCTTGCAGCCAGCCCTTACCCAAGAAATAGGATTTGATGCATGGAGTCAGATTCCCTATGTATCAAATCCTATTTCTGCTAATTAGTACACCACACAGAAGCCACGAAAAACTGCAACTAAAAACCATTCAAAAAGCTGTATTTGGGGCTTGAGCCTAGGTGGATGATAGATGCCCACCTAAGCTGCTTTATCCCTCCATTCTTCAAATGGGAAGGGGAGGAAAAAACAACAAAAAGCTCATGAGTCAAGGGCAGGAAGAGATTGCTTAGCAACTTCCGTCACAGGCAAAGCAGACTCAGTATTGGGAAAATAGTTTAATTTATTACCAATTAATTCACAGTGTGATAATGAGGAAATATTCTCACTTTTCTCCTTGAAGTGCTGTTGCTGTAGTGAGGAAAACATTTCCCCTTCTTAAATACTTATCCCAGAGTTGGTGCCCCTGTTGCTGATGGTCAGCCTTGGGTACATCTTGGAGCCAGCTGGAATTGGCTCCACTGGATGGGGGGAAGCTTTTTGGCAGCTTCTCACAGAAGCCACCCTTATAGTCCCCTTGCTTCCAAAACCTTGCCATGCAAACCCAGCATAAACCTTCTAGTATAAACAGGAAAGAAAAGGAAATACCATAGCATGTAGTCTCCTTTTTAGCTGTACTGAGCATCGCCTTAGAAGCAGTTCATGGTTTGACACACACACACTCCTCCTGGAAGGTTGCCCTGAATACTTGCAACTTTCACAGTGAGGAGCCTTTTTCTCATTTCTGACCTAAAAATATTCATAGCTACTTTCTGGTTGGGTTTTTTATGCCAAGAATGGGTTAGCCTAAGCCTGTTCCTTCCACCTTGCCTGGTGTTTATTGCTATGTACTTGTAGAGGGTGGTCAAATCCTCCTTCAAACCTCTACTTCGCACTGCTGAACAGGGCAAATTCAACCTTGTCTCATCAAACAACAGCCTCTCCAGTCCTCCACTGATCCCTTGTTTTCCAGAACAGGTTTCTCAACACCAAATGCTTTCCTTGCTTTGTGCTTCTGTCTACTTTGCATTCTCCTACTGATCTCTATTTCCATCAGTGCAACCATCAGCAAGACCAATAAGACACCAGAGGTAATGTTAGATACTTCACTGAAATCCACACATATTCACACCTGTGATTGTTGCATGAAGTTTACTATCAAAACTTCTGAAGAAGACGATTTCTTTCCCTGTAAACAGTCCACAGGCAGGACGTTGTTTTCTCCTTCAGCATTGGTGTTTATATTTACATTTGTCATTGAGCCTAGTACAGGTGTGGTTTGATAAGAGCCTAGTACAGGTGTGGTTTGATAGGAGGAGGTTCTGGGATAATAGTGGCACCCCATGTTCTGAAATATGTTAAAATTAACATTGATATATCTTCTCTTAGCACCTTTTAGTCTTATGGAATTGTTCAACCATAGCCTGCAAAGGCTGAGGGGGCCCAGGTTCCTCTTATGTAATTATACCATGCAAAACCATGAAAGGCTTTGAATTTTTACTTTTCATAAAATTAATTGTATCTGCATAATATTTCACATTTATAATCCAGGTCGTAGTCACCCAGAAACCTCTGTGATTTTAAAAAAAACAAAAACACAAATGATGGCATTATAAACATCAAAATGATGAAAGCCAAGGTGTTAAGAAAGGATGTAATTTTCAGTCATCTCTTCACAATTTTTCAGTCAGGTTGTTTTGTCATTCTGATCAATGGGAATTTAGCTCTTTACTTGAATGAGGCTAAAATAGCCTTTTTCTGTTTATATGGATTTATGTTTAGATTCAGAGATGTAAGAGAAAAAGTTTTTCATCCCAGCTGGCATTCCTGTTTCTCGTTACATGTTTTAGATTTATTTACTGATATTTTGAGTAAAAGATTTTCTATACACAAACTTTTAATACAATCATCCCCTCAATTTGGAAGTTACTCTAGAAAAATAAATACATTTTATATCTCATACTGATTGCTAGGTTAATCAATAAAAATCTGCGGACAGCAAGAATCTGTGGACCAGATTCTTAATTATCCTGTTGTGTCATTTTAGTATGGGAATAAATTTAATTTCAATGCTAATCTTTAAGTCTCTTGTACTTGATACAAAAACACAAACCTAGGCTAAAATACGAAAAGAAAAACATACCGCCACTCTATCTCCAGCCCTCAGAGCACAGTAATAACCTGTGATTGAGTGTTGGTCATTACATTTAATTCCACAGTTTTAAACCAGAAGACCTCAACCCTCTTTGAGAGCCACAGCAATTACTGCCCGCTGATCAAGGGCACAGGGATGTCTGAATTACGGTGGTCGTGCAGTGCAAAACGCTAAACTGGCACACACACTCTGGTTTCTTTGAAGATAACAGAAACATTTACACTGATTTAATGGGATTATTCGCCATTTGTCATGTGTAGTTGATCCTTTTTCTAGCTCTAAGTCATAACTGAAAATTACCAGTGGCCTGTAAGACAAACACCTGAGATGCTTTTGCACCCCAGGCTCCTCCTTTCTGACCACGGACCCTTCGGCGGATGCTGGAGCTGACAGCAGGTTGTCAGACATATTTTATCACTATTCACCCTGGAAAGCACTTGTATTATCCAAATTTGTCACTCACTTAGAGAAACAGCTCTGGAAGTTGCAGTTTGGGAAAAGTTGGCTTATTTGCATTGGGAACACAATCTGTACACAAAGTAAAGTCAAAATACTAAGGTTTTCTTGTCAGTTCCATGGCTTTGCAGAATATGTGACATAGCACAACAGTTTTGTTCATATTTGTAAACATTTTTACAAGGATTTTTTGAACACTGGGAAGAGTGTGGCACACTAAGAGAAATTTAATTTTTGTAGTTTTCTATGGACATCTCCATGGTAATAGCAACATTTGGAATTAAGAGAGATTTACGTAGAAACCAGGAAAAATATTTGGAAACACGTTTCTGAAAATCTTTCAGTGACAAAAATACAATTTTAAATTAAATCTCTTGCTGTGTCTTACAGCATTAGCAGATGTCATAAAGAAAGATATTTGTAGCCTTCTGGATATTAAAACAACAATTATATGATATATTTTAAAAATTGGCAGCATTGCCTGAAGTTCTGGACTAGAGCAGAAAAATCAGAGGGAGGTTTCTTTGTTAGACAGAAGTCAAACATCCCATTTTGATCTGCTCCTGGACTTTCTAAAAAGGAGGAACTGCTAGCAAATTCAGGTTTACAATTTGGTACTTCTCCAGGTGGCACGTGGCATTTCAGAATTCCAGGTGTCCAAACAATGAACATGGAATGCCTTGATGAAGTTGTGATGATTTCCAACAGAATATGAAATTTTCTTCCACTTTCAAGAGTCTGCACAAGCACATAACATGCCTTTACAGAAAACTCATAACTATACCAATGTGCAATCTGAGAAAGCTTTTCAGTAGAAGCAGCCACCTATGTATCAGAGATATCCACAGGCTAACCTGACCTCTTCCTCTTACTAGCAAGAGAGAATTTTATACCTCCTTCCAGTTACATTCTTACAGGCATAGCTAATTTTTATGGGTTTGATTTTTTTAAAAATACCTGATTTCCTTACAGATATTGCTGGTATCTTGAAAAGCACAACAGAAATGTTCCTAATGTCATTACCTGAAGAGAAAATCAGGCTTTAAAACCTAGAATGGAAATGGATCTTATGAATTCTTGCTGTTTTGGGATCTTAAGTAACTGTCCATTAAATTGTTTGGGTTTTTTCACTGAGTGCCCATGATAGAGCATAATAGACTTCTTTTCTCATTTTAAGTGTAAATTTTGTGTTGTAAAAACATGAAAGTTGGGGATAGTTGGCAGGTCTTGCCTGCAAGGTGTACCTCAAGCAAGGAGATGCCTGAGGTATAGGGCTGCCGACAGAAATGATATTTTGTTTTCCTTCCTGATTTCAGAATAGGAGAGTGCATAGGTCACACTTCTGTGAGGCTGAGATCAGTGTAAGTCTGCCACAGCACCACAATGGTTTAATGTAATGGCACTTGGAGGACTGAGGTTGGCTTTTGTATTGCACAGGCTGAGGGCTCACACCTAGGAAATGAGTAAGTGGAGACTCTTCCATGCAAGTACTATTTGAGGGCTATGCTGTTTCAAACTACATTTTGTAAAAAAATCTATAACAAACATTAAAAAATATTATTCTTTTTTAAATAATATGGTTTATGCAGCTTAAATGTGTAGTCAATATTAGACTTAACAAGTGATGCCAATGTAGGCCAAACTTGACCATTCAAAGAAAACAGTATCATTAACAGAAAAAAACTTCTGTGTGTATGCATAGAGAAGAATTCAAATGCAGGATTATAAATATCCCATAGATAAGATGATGCATTAAAAATTATAGACTTTTTTAAAATGCATATTTTGGAATGAGAGTTTCAGGGATGGACAAGAGAAATTTCATCCTCTTTCGTTTGTTACACTGAAATCTCACTTTTGAAACAATTTAAAGTCTGACCCTACCAAAACACTCAGTCACTGTCAGCAATGACAGCTGGCTTGTTACAGACAATATCCATGCCATTAAATTGTGCCAGCCTTCAAAAAAAATGGCCAGATTCAAATTGCCTGGTGGGAATATCCTTTCGCTTGAGAAACAGGGTGTTGTTTTGATAGTGCTAATTTACCCATGACTTTTCTAAACATTTGAACAGTGTAGACAATTGAGTATTGGCACCCAGAAGCATTTCCTGACATGGCTAAATTTTGTAGTGTACAGTACAGGTAGAACAACATCTGCTTGTTCAAGAGCACATAATAAAGTCTGTAACTTACCCATTAAAGATCTACATTACTCTATGAAATATCCCTCTTAAAAAAGGGAGAAAAATTAATCAAAATTAAATTTAGTGCTTTGAATAGAATACAAAAAATTAATTTCTTGCAAGAAAATGGAAATATGTTGGTTCAGAATGAACAGATGTGCACCTGTGGCTAATTAGGAAACAGTAATATGGCCCTGTTACAGGTGTCCTAGAGCTGTGGCTAGTGAACCCTGTGGTCAGTGAAACCTAATGCTGCCAGAAATAGTTTTCCATCAGCTAAATGTGTCTCTAATGATGAAAGTTATTGGGACCTGAGCTAGCACCAGATATCATTGACAGCAACTTTAGATCTATTCCAGATTGGTTTTAATTTCATTTGCCAATGGCAAAACCAAAGACATTACTGGCTTGCAAAAACAGTACTTGCTTTTCAAGAATCTGCTCAGAATAGAGAATCTACATAATTTTTAAATTTGCAGTGATCTTGCTGAATTTTGTGTTCTATATAGGGATGGCAGATTGATAAAAGCCTTTCTGTAGATTTATGCCATTGGCTAAAAGGTAGAAACTCAATTTTATAAAATTCCTCCCTGCTTTCTTTCAAATTTGCTGTAGTTGCATGACTTTACAAAGACACATTGGTGTATTTACAAAGCTTTTGAGGTTTTCTTTTGTAGGTTGGTC
This sequence comes from Leptocoma aspasia, assembly GCA_013399835.1. Lineage (NCBI taxonomy): Eukaryota > Metazoa > Chordata > Aves > Passeriformes > Nectariniidae > Leptocoma > Leptocoma aspasia. The sequence goes on from VXAX01000379.1 coordinate 276,071, forward strand.
TTAAAATAATTCCATCTCTAATGCTATTTAAATATTTCTCATGTCTTGAAGTTAATGAAAAGCTTTTACTTATTAGGGATTTGCTTGTTTATAATGTGACTGTGGTCAATAAAGTAAAAGATGGTGAAGACAGTGAGTATAACGAAGTGGTAGAATGTAATGTGATTGTGAGGCTTTTTGTCTTCTGACCTCTGTACAAACCATAAAACCTCAGCACTCTGTGGAGTGTTGGTTGTAAGAGCTTTGCTAAGTGAAGTAAGTTGAGCAGAGAGGTTCTGTGAGATGAAAAAAACTGTAGAGGAAATAGGTGCTCATACCAAGGAAGAATTGCACTGCTAGGTTTTGGCTTTTCCTTTAAGAAGGGTGCTGTTTTGGGGGGAGTTTAGCTCTCCTGGGGTTTTTTTGCACCTCATGAAGGAGTATACTGTGCCTCAGCAGGTCTGACAGGCCAAGTCACACCTGTCTACAGTAAGCTCTGCCCACTGCAATTTTGTGGAATTACCCTGCATCTATTACAATGACTCTTTTGAATTTCACCATAAATTTCATATTTTGTTTTTCCAAAACAAAATATATTGTTTACCTTTTCCATATGCAACTGGAGAGGGGGGCAGGCACTGGGAAGATACCCAGTCTGTGTGGAGACTGCAGTGGGAAGATTTTTCTGCATGAGGGGTCTGGGCAATTGCAGGAGAAGATGCATAATCTTTGTCTTCTGTATCCCAGACATGCAGAACAACAACAACAACAACAACAACAAAAAACCAAAGCAAAACAAAAAAAGCACCAACAAACGAACCAAACAAAAAACCCAAAACCCAAAAAAACAACAACAGCAAAAAACCCCCAAAACAACAAACAAAGCAAATTAAGCTGAGTGGCTGTGTGAGCAACATGGTAAATGTATGTTAATTCTTCTCTGAATTTGGATAGTCTGCAGGTGGCTGTTCTGGATGGATAAGAAAAAGCCACTATACCAAAGCTCTTCTAGCTACTCTGATGCTGTGGCCTACTTAGAATTTAAGAGGAGAATTTCACACCACTGCAGACAGTTAGCTCTCTGCACAAAGCCCGCTCATTTGGGAATTGTGTGGGAAGGTGTGTGTGTTACCGTCTCCTACATATGTCAGATTGTACAGAAATTACTGTACATGATTTGCTGTCACCACACCTGGTGTAGTGTCATCCCTAAGGCTGCTTCACTCTCCTAAAAGCTGGAATGTTCAAAAAGATAAAAATGCTTCCAAATGTAAAAGAAAATTAATTATGGGGAATGCAGTTGAAGCTTTATATAACTCAATTGCTTAATTTAAAACCTCCTTCCTGATCTATCTCATAACTCTGAATATTGTAGATCAGCAATGAAAATAATGAGATTTGGATTTATTCATCTATGCTGATGCATTTCTTCATTCTTTTTCATAATACACAGATTTATTATCTGAAATTATAAATCAAATTTGTTGTGTTAGTGCATACTTATGCTAAGTACAAAGGCATATATTCTTTGTTCCACTAAAACAATGCTCAGTTAAATGAATCTGACTAGGCTAATTGATGTTTTATGAAAATATTTGGTGGTTGGTTTCTCAAGTAGCAAACATAATGGCATACTCCTATCTCCCAGAGCAACCAGTAAAAGCAAGACAAGTGCAAAGAATGAGATTTCTGCAAGCTGGTTGGAGGACCTTTCATTATTTATGGCCTTTCTAAGTCTCTGTTTTGTCTTTATCCAGACACTGAATTCCATAACTTGCTAAAATAATACATCCAGAAAATAAATTGATAGTGGTTTCATCTGCTGTGGTGATAAAGTGGTCCTCTGTTCATTCAGTCCCAAAACCAGTCCCCTTTTTTTTTTGAAGCTCTTTAAACAGGAATTCTAACATATACTTCTGCCAGATCTCTCAAAATAATCCCTGTATATTCAAAATTGTTTCTATTCTTGTGTTCTATTTTGTACAGAAAAAATTTAACCCAAAATAATGTTTTTACTATGTAAGCAACAGAGTCAGATAAATATACTTTTCCATAATCAGCACAAATAAAACTATCTAATTTAGAAATTTAGAAAGCCAAAAGCATATAGGATTTCAGGTCCTGTTCTGCATTTAAAGTTATGTGCTGTCTGAGGGATAAATGGACTCACAGGAACAGGCTGTCATATTACTATACATATTTTAAATAAGGTCTGACAAATTTGAAGTAGAGGAATTTTGGATTCAGTGGTGACAGCACCATTTCAAAAACAAATAATTATGTGTCCCCATATCCCTTTGCACTTGTCACTCTGACATCTGTGCAGCCTCTATGCCTCAACAGTTTCAAAAATGTGGAAACTGAGATGCAGGAGAACTGCCTGGTTTGCCCTAGGATAAGCCTACAGTAGCTCCAGATCACATACCATATCCTCTCATCAATCTGTAACTTCTGTGCAGTTGTTGGACCTGTGAATTGCAAATTGGCTAACACATGCATGAGATTGTAATAGTGCAGAGGTCCTCACTAACTATAACATTTTAGATATCTCTCGTTTCCCCCAAACTGCATGTTTTCCAAAGTCTACACCAACATGGAATGTACGATTCCAGGTACATTTTCAGTGATGCATTTTGAATGTTTCTCTTTACTCTGTAAGATTCGTGCTGAATGGTGATTTTAGACATCACATAGATGAGACTGGATTTCCCATTCTACTTGTATAAGGTGAGCTCACTCACCTTCCTAGAACTAGAAAACAGGAATTTTTTTCCCCAATATCCTTCTGGTTTATTAAAAGTTTATTTAAACTTCCTCTTGGCAAAATCTGTATCAATTAACCATGCCTTATTCAAATAGTATATGGCTGTAATCAAAGCAAATGACTGTGCAGTAGCTTTCATTATGCAATGAAACTCTTTTGTGCAGCTTTTGTGAGAGCTACAGAAAGAGCTTAATTACAAGTCTAGACAGTCCTGAAAAGAGAGCAAAAAAACTCCCTGTTTTCAGCTCCTAATGCATGTAATGACTGAATTTATAGCAGATGATGTCCAGTGCTGGCTTTTGTTCAAAACCCTACAGTCCTGGTTTTGCAATAAATTAGACATGCAATTCTATATGTATTCTATCAAGGACTGAAACTGGTGGAAATTTTCCTTTTGAAAACATGAGTGAATCTGGTATTCATGATCATGGCTGTCACAGTATCAGCATCCTGGACAGAAATTGCTATAATGAAACCACTGCACCAGCCACATGAGGCTTCTCCCCATTGCTAATGCACACAGAAATCTGCCATAATCAGTCCTTGAATGAAGGTCACTACCCAAGAAGAGCCCATCCTGGAGTTAAACACAGGCACACGCAGCAGCAGAGAACAGGTCAGGGTCTTCAAGCCTGGGTTTGAATAATGCCAGTTGCTGCTGGTCAGTTGCTTATCAATTATGGCTGAATTGAATTGAAAAAATATTGCTTACCAGTTATGGCTGAAGCCAGGAATGCCAAGGCAGAAAATTAGAATGCATCTAGCATGAGACAAAAAGGGTAGCAAACTCAATCATCCTCATAAGAAGTGCTACTGGTGAAGGAGAGCTATTGAAAGATGTCTAGAAGAAGGAAGCACTGTTTCAGTCTTTTTTTTTTTGCTAGTTTCCATTAAATGTTCAGCTATACCCAGATGTCTAGCACATTTAATACCAGTGACTAGGCTGTAAAAGATGAGCCTACAATAACAACAACTTAACTAAAAGTTAGTTTCAGAGTGTATTCAAATAATTTAGATTTTTTAAAAATTGTTTTCACCCAGTGACCTGCATAGTACAATCTTTAAAGAGCAAGCTTTTTAAGCCTAAAATAGATTTAAAGATTTAATAGATAGCACTCACTTCTGATGTAGGCTGGGCAGTGAAGCAGATATATGTAGTACTCACTTCAAGAGGAAGAAGGAAGCAATTAACTTCACCCCCCCCGGAAATTTGAAGTAAATAAAGAAGAAAAGAATATGGGCCACCTGGGGAATAACAAGGCATGGAGGTCACCAGCAAGGCAGGATTTTGTTCAGATCAAGCCATGCCAAATCAGTCTGACTTTTTCTCAAGCATGGTAAGAGACATTGTTAGCGGGGGAGAAGCAGAAGGTGTTATACCTACTTGACGTAAATAAAGCTTTTGGTACTTGACTCATCTGACATTTTTACAATAAATTAGTGAAATATTATCAAGGTTATAATTATCAAGGTTATTATTATTAATTGATAATTATAATTATCAATTAATTATCAAGGTTTTAAGCTGGTTAGAGACTGGTTGTCTCTACTGAGAGAATGTGTATTGGCGTGTCGGAAGAGCAAAAGTGGAGGTTCAGGAGAAGCCTTGTCTGCTCTGCTTTTTTAGTGCTTTTTGTTGAAATGATGGAATAGAAGGTCCACTTATAAAAATTCTGTACACCAGAAAATTGGAGAAAGCTGCAAATATGTTTCAGAGTAGGATTAGGAATAAAATAATATTGCTAAAATTCAACATCCTTTTTATTCAGTCAAGGACAGTGGAAAAAAAAGAGAAAGGACTTGAAAGTTATAGTGGATCAAGAGGCAGACAGGAGTGGTATATGCTGGAAAAAAGTGGCAAATACATTTATTAATACATTCTATAAAATTTGTCAGGTCACAACTACTGAAATGCATTTTTGCATTTTCAACACATTAGTGCAAGTGGACATTTCCTCCAAGAGAAAACAAGGATGACCACAAGTCTAGAAAAGATTGACCAAACAAAAGTCCTGCAGTCTTAGAGAGAAGAATGACTGTATACATGATAACAAGTATTCAAAAAGCTCTTGCAAAAACAGGAGACAATCTTCTTTCTACCTCTTCCATATAAAGGAAACAAATCAATGGGCTTCATTTGCTCTCGTCAAAATCCAGGTGAGTTGCAGGGAAATACTTTGTCACAGTCAGGAAAGCACAGCCCTGAAATAAATTGCTTAGGGAAATCGTAGAGCCTCTAAAAGCAGAGCTCTGCAGGAATAAATTGAACAAACAACTGTTGTAGGTGTAATTGATGCTGCCAAGGAGCACAGAGAGGAATGGATCATTCAGGTTCATTACAGCCCTACTGTTCTACAGTTCTGTGTAATGGGTACCATAAATAAAATTAAGGGATAGGGCAGTTTTACGCAGTTTACATATGTCCTTTTGTCATAAAATCATTCAAGTTAGATAGGTGCCTGAATTATTAAACAACAAAACAAAGAATGAAAGAAACTTTAGTGCATCAGAGTGAGAGCTTTTTGGAAAAAAAGCTTAGAGGGAAAGAAAAAAAAGTCTTTCTGTTGCAGTCATAGTTAACGTCATGGAAATTGTTCAGTCATGAATTCCTGTTGTAAACTCCAGGAGTAAAGGCCAAGATGAAGTCTGCCTTCATTTTAAACAAGTCCTGCAGAGAAGTGCCTGTATGTCGTACTCAGCATGACCTAGTGTCATGATGAGTTTGACCTCAAAGTTTATTGAAGAGTAATAAGACTGTGCTACTCAATTTTGTTACAAAACTTTTCTCCCAGATTACCTGAGAGGTCTTTGTGGTTTTTTATTGGCTGCCATTCTTTATTGAAAATCTGAAGAAAGTGAAAACTGAATATTTTAGCTACAGTGAGAGTACCACATCACAATCACATTTAATGTGCATGCCATGTTAACCTGTTCTGCAGTGCTATGCATTTACAAACTCTACATCCAGCCATAGAAATATTTTCCAAGTCTTAATCCATATCTTTTATGTGGAAAAAGTGATCTAATTCAGTAATGCCTAGGTTCGTAAAGCGAGTTCTGGCATGATACCTGGGCCCAGACCCTCATATTTGATCACATAACTTAGTCATTAAGAGACATAGCACATAAATAGTACAGCACCTGTCTTACAGTGGAAGTGTACAATGCCCAGCTCTGTACTACAAACTGGGAAACTCTTTGAAGTTATGCAAAGGAACATAACTTTTATCAAAATTGGTATATGAGAAATAAAGCAAGAGCAATCAAAAAAAGCATATATAAATTAAGTGTTATACAGAGTGGATTGTGCTAATTTAACAAAACCTGTTTCTAAACCAAGATACTTTAGCTCATGCTGTTCATATTTATACAAGACCAATTAGTAGTCCTGTCAATACCTGGGACTCTAATGCTAATGATGAAAATTTGGAAACAGGTCAGTCCCAGGGTATCTACTAACTAAGGGAGCAGTGCTGGAAATGGACAGTGTTGCAAGGGGGTTTTGGAGCAGGAAACACTCTCAGTGAATAACAGGTGGCCCAGGCTGGAGGACTGGAGGTCACCGCATCTGCTAGAGACCTTTATTAACAAGGCTGTTTGGAGGCAGACACTTTTACAGAAGTTGAGCCAGCTGTTCCTCCGCTCCTGAGGGCTGGGGATCCCATTATCTGGGAAGCCTAGATAATACTTTCATGAAGAATGGGGTATCCATATCCATAAAACCACTGGGGGTTTTTTGTTGGCTTGGTTTTGGGGTTTTTTATCTATGTTGCCCTTCTGTCTGCTAGTTCACAATAAAACTATTGACCTTATTGGTGAAAGTCAAAACATTTTGGTGTATTATGAAAGATATAAGCTGCCAACAGTAGGTCTGTTAAACCCAGGACCTGGCAGCTTGAGGTGTCTCTGGCCATACACATGCCTTGTCCCAGCCCAAAGATGAAGTCAAGCAGGGGAAACAAAGGATGAGAGAGGGCAGGAATTCTAGATTAGATGCTGGGAAGATAAGGGGAGGTGTGGTGAAGAGGGAGTAGGTGCAGGTGTTGTGATGAGGGCACAGGAGAGAGAGAGCTCAGTTTATTGCAGTGACAACCTTTGAAAGGCATGGGTTAAGTTACTGAGGCAATTTTCATTTGTTGGGCACCCCCATGTGTAAGTTTTATGCATATGATGGGCTGGACAGGGGAAGGAAATTTTCCTACTTGTGGTTTTGTAAGTTTGTAACAAAAATACAGTTCACACTCCAAGTTCAATACAAATTGGTTAAAAAGTCAGTCAGTCATGAAGCACAGGCGTGGTTAGCAGATGTTCTCAGTTATGGTTCTTGCTGTGTCTGAGAAGCCAGTCTCATTTTATGACTTAAAAGGGAGGAAAAGTTGACCAGCTTCTCCTAAAGCTTTTCCCAAAATTCCCTCCCACAAAAATGTATTTCTGGAAAGAGAAGAAAATTTCTGTATTTTCAGCCTCACAGCATAAAATGTTTTTAGGATTATGGGCACGTGTTAAAAAGGACTTGCTAAAAGACTGCAAACTCGGCTGGAACATTCCTCTGCACAAATTTGGTCAAGGATTTTTTGTGCAGATGAATTGGCAGTGTCTGTTTTCCATCAAGGGATCGTGAAATGTCTGATCCTTCTCACTCCTACAGAGACACCTAAATTGATTTGCAGCACATGAGCACAGATCAGTTCAGACACCTTTTTTCTGTCCATCCCAGTCTAATGGCTTTTGGTCCACTCCCTGCATGTCACAATCACCTCTGCATGTCAAACACATCACTGCTATGCTGTGAGAGCATCTTTGCCACAGTTATATCTGGCATGATGAAGATATATTTTTATGCAGGGTGGACATGATTGTTTGCAGCCATGCAGATGTGGCTGCATGAAATGATGTAGCAGTGTACTATCCATCAGTTTCCATATGTTATTGGCTGTTTTTACCTTGGATAATTGATTAGTTATCTCACTGTGGAAAACAGTTGGAACAAACACTTAAATTTCACTGTGAAGTAAGGTGAGAGTCTTTGGCTGATCTCTAAAAGCCACAAGACAAGTCCCATGACTTTAGGATTGCAGAGAAAGTCAATAAAGTACACACATTGCACTGTGAGAAAAACACTTGTGAAAAGCACACAGTGTCACTAAAACAATGCCTAAGGACAGAGCAATGTATTCCTTCTTAATGTTAATCACTGGCAATTTATAGGAATTAAAATTGCAATGAGATACACAGTCAAGAATTCACATCAGATGCTAATAGAGTGCACATTATTGTGGCTATGTTGTCTAGGTGAATATTCAACAATTTATCATTACCTGCATAAAAATGCACAGAGACTGGGTTTTTTTGGTAGTGAAAACACAGCTGAGAGAGATACTACTAAAATGTAGAACAGGAGACTTTTGAATAAGATAATGTGATTCTACCCTAAAACAATTCTCTTCTAAGACTTCAGAGTTTTGTGTGAATATTTTATCAACAAGAAATACAGATTTTCTCTCACTAGTTTATCCTTTTTTGTCTATAAGTATATTGTATATTATATTTTTTTCTATTTCTGTCCATAGCAGTATAAGTGGAAGCCATAAGTTCTAGAAATTTTTCTTTCCATTAGTGCATGGCAGGAATACAATGGTGAATGGATTCACATGTAGTGCATGTACTTCGGCAAGACAGATGGATTTTTGGAACTTTGCAATTGAGTGGTTTTAAAACTTTTAAGAAATCTGCACCAAGGGACCCCAAGTACTGTAGTTGACCCAGGGCACCTACTAGGTCCTTTCTACCCAAATATGTCTATTTAATGGTTTAACAGTTATGTGACCATTTTCCTGTCTCTCAGAATGTTATATTGTGCAGAAACTACCTTGCTGTGAGCCAGATTTTGTCATCCCATCATCTATTAGATTGCTTCATAGGAGCTACTGCTGTATTAAAATTCAAGGATATTTTCTGACATGTTTTTGTTCCCAAATGAACATGATATTATCTTTGCCTTCCCAAATTTTATTTTCCTATTCAGATTACAGTATGAATCCCATGATCCTACCATGAGCAAGTTTGCAGAGAAAAGAGCTGCTGAAAATTAGTGAAGTAACTGTGTCACAAACACAGCAAATATTATTCTGTTGCTATAGAGAATTAGAAAGACGTCAACTCATGCTTGACCATTCTCACTTACATGCTTTGACTTTCTCTTTCTTAGTATCTGCATGCAAATGGGATTGTGCATCGAGACTTGAAGCCAGAAAATCTACTCTATGCAACACCTGCACCAGATGCACCATTAAAAATTGGTAAGCAGCATTAAATGTCTGCTTCCCTGATGCCTTTGCATCAGTAATACGTGCTAACTGATGTTTGGAGTATATGCATCTCATGATCACCCTATTTGAAGCCAGTGCTTAATGAACAGCACGTAACTTCAGCAGCACAGCTGTACATGATGGTTTCAAAACCAATGCAAAACCAGATGCTTGCTTAGAGAATTCATAGCCAAAATCATGCAGAACGTGGCAGAGATTAAAGCACCACTGGGAGCAGGAAGAATTGTGAGAACAGCATAAAGTTCTGTGCACCACTTCTATGCCCCTTTTTTTCTGTTAAACTAGTACCTTAAGAGCAAAGATATGTTGGTGTGAAAATAAAAATGTGCAGGTAAGTGGTAGAGAGCAAACCAAGCAAGGCTGACTTCTGTTTTGAAGACAGATTTGAGGGACATGGAGAGATGCAAAGAGCACAGGGAAACTCTGTGAAGCATGGTCAGCACCACAGAGGGAGCAAGGAGGAGCAAGGCTCTCTTGATCAGGAATGTATTGTGCCAGTTCTGTTGGAGATGGCAGACACCTGGTCGTACCAAAGGGTACGACCTCCAAAAATTTTGGGCATGCCTAGTTTTTGCTTGAGCAACAAGGAGCATCTGTGCAACCCTTCTGAGTTTGAAAATACCACCTGGTGCTCCCTTAGGAGTGAGTGTTTCCACATTCATCAGGCTAGTGTTTGTTAGAGTTTTCTGGAGCCAAATTTCCATGAAGTGGCCTCAAGCAATTTTGTATAAATTTCTAGGAAGCTCTTGGTTTTCAGGGTGATGGTATCTTAATTTATATCTTATCCTACTTCACATCTTTCCTAGAAAGGCTCTAAACTTGATAATTTAATGCAGCACCAGTGGCTTTGGTTTGACATCCAGAGAGTGTAGGGCTTTTAAAGCACTTCCTAAATGCCATGATTCTTCATCTTTCTGGTAAGGTTATTGCCTTGTTTAAATTGAAATCTAGTTTACAACGAGTGGCTGTGTTTATAAAAGTAAATTGTATTTCTAATTAGATAAATAATAGTGCAAAAAGGATAGCCATTTAGGGAAAAGTGACCTATTCTTATACTGAATACTTGAGCCAAAACATTCACTTTTATATTTGGTCTAACAAAACAAAATTAAAAATAAAAATATTTTGCGCATTTAAGGCAAAGGTAATTTTCATCACCTAAGAATAAGTCAATTTGAATAAGCTCAGTTTATTCTCAGTAAAAAATGAGTTGTGAACACTTCAATTTTTATTACTTTTATGAAGGAGTCATGCAAGTACAGTGTGTATTGTCACTAAGGCCCTCGCTCTGTGAATAGTAATTCAGGGTGGAAGCACTGGGAAAAGGATGATCAATACTTGTTCTGTCACCATCTTTATGCCCCTGGAAGCCTTCTATCAAAATACTGCTGAGATTTTGTCTTGCAGAGACTACATACTCTGACCCTTAACTAAAAAAGCAACCCAAAATAGTTCTGATAATTTTATTGGATTACTCACAGAGTGGGAACTGAATATATACCTAAAATATATTTCTGGATCTCTGCTTGTATGCCCTTAGGCCTCCCACGGCACTGGCTTTGTGCAGTTCTCAGAATAAAATATGAGCTACATTTCTGTCAAGCAAGAGCCAGGAATGATCATTTGTACAGCAAATTTTGCTTCTGGATTGCAGCATGGGTAGATTCATTAAATCAATGCTTACCTATGGAAATGTCAATACTATTCATTTAACATATAAATGTTTATTTAATTGCATATACAACATAAAAACCTCACATTATTATAGGGAGTAAGAACATTAATATTCCCAAACTATCTTAACAGCTGACTTTGGACTTTCCAAGATTGTGGAAGATCACGTGACCATGAAGACAGTTTGTGGAACACCAGGGTACTGTGGTATGTTGTTTGGTTACTTATATTTGCTTTTATGACTGTAGAGTCAGAGGAAAGAGGACACTGTTGCCTCATAGAACAGCTGATAATGCAATTCAGGTGACATTGCCATTATCCATTACCTTGTATGACATCGCCTGCAAAGCACACACACATGCCAAGTCTGCTTTAGAGCAGCACCTAATTCCAGTCCATTTAGTTTCATAAAACTGTATTTCACATATTAGCTGTTCATCTTCTGGTTTTCTCTTGTGACAGTTATACTACCAATGCCACACATCCCTAGTCAGCGCTTAGCCCTTTTACGCCCATCTTTGTATACTACAAAAATAGGATAAGGCTTATTCCCATAGAAGAGCCCTCAGAGTTATGTTGACTTGGTGGGAAGGATTGAGGCTGAATATTTCTGGAGAGAAGGAAAGAAAGGAGCTTTATGCCTATAGTTATGTGCCTATAGCAATCCTTGATTTGCAATTCAAGTTAACTGACCGTGCAGAAGTCCTGGTGACCGGAAAATATTCCAGCATTACTTTCCAGAATTGGAGGAAATCCAGGAGAAATACTGTTTAAAAGCCAAATTAAACTATGAATAATTGATGGTTCCGGGCTGCCAGTTCCCACATCCTGCCCACCCATCTATCGGCAGCTTCTCCAGAAAGGACACAGCAGCAAAAACACATACTGGAGACTGAATACTTTGGCATCAAGACTTGACCATCTATAGTCCTTGGGATGTGCAGATTGATGCAGAGGACTGAAAGAAAGAAGATAGCCACAGAGAACTTAGTTTTCTGCAATGTTGTGCCTTCAGTGAACTTAAGAAGAGCATAAGTGATTTCTGAGAGTAGCACAAAAAATCACGCCAGTGCAAAGCAGTGATTCATGATCAGTCTGTTACAGGCAACATCTAAACTAACACCAATCTGTCAGACAAATCCATTCACCAAAAGCAAACTTCTGGAAAACTTAAAAAATACTAAAAGCCCTTCTATTCATGGCTGTGCAAGTGTAGTGTGGGAAGGGGAAGAGATTGCATTGATGCTCGTAGGTACAGCCAGCCCACTGTGCTCCAGAAATGTAGCAGTCATTCCACGTGCATCACAGATCCAGTGGAACCAGGGTCCTCAAGCTGTGCCTGTCAAGCTGCTTAGGCAGACATTGACTCCTCTTTACTGTTGCAGAGCTGGAGTCCCCAAAAACTGCCTAGCCTTTCTGCTCCTCAAGGCAGCAGAAGCAACTGCCTGAATTGGTCTGTCTTTCCTTCCAATTAAAACAGAATATAAAAAATAAAGCCTAAATAACATGCCAAGTAAGTAGACTCATAGAACCATTAAGGTTGGAAAACACCTCCAAGGTTGTTAAGTCCAGCCTTTGACTGAACACCACCATGCTCACTAAACCATGGCACTAAGGGCCATGTCCAGTTGTTTCTTGAACACCTCCAGGGATGATGACTCCACCATCTCCCTGGGCAGCCTGTTCCAATGCTTAACCACCCCTTCTGTGAGAAAATCTTTCCTAACGTCCAACCTGAACCACCTCTAGTGAAGCTTGAGCCATTTTCTCTTGACCTATCATTGTTACACGGGAGAGGAAGCCAACCCTCACCCCCACTACCACCTCCATCCAGGTAGTTGTAGAGACTCCCTGAGCCTCCTCTTCTTCGCTGGACACTCACACCCTCCTCAGCTGCTCCTCTTAGGATTTATTCTCTATACCTTCACCAGTTTCATTGCCCTTCTCTGGACAAGCTCCAGCCCCTCAAGGTCCTCCTGGTTGTAAGGGGCCCCAAACTGGACACAACATTTGATGTGTGACCTCACTGGGGCCCAGCACAGGCAAGATGGTCACTGCCCCACTATTGCTGACACAGACCAAGATGCCCTTAGCCTTCTTGGCCACCTGGGCACAGCTGGCTCGTGTTCAGCCACTGTCAACCAGCACACCCGGGTGCTTTCCCGCTGAGCGATTTTCCAACCACTCTGCCCCCAACCTGTAGCACTGCAGGGGGCTGTTGTGGCCCAAGGCAGGGCTCACACTCAGTCTCATTGAACCTCATGCCATTGGCTTTGTCTCATGGATTCAACATGTCCAAATCCCTCTGCACAGCTTTCCTAGTCCCCAGCTGACTTGGTGTCATCTGCAAACTGGCTGAGGGTGCCCTTGATCCCCTCATCCAGACCAGGATAAAGATGTAAAACAGGACTGGTCCCAACACTGAGCCCTGGGGCATCCCACTGGTGCCCAGCCACCAGCTGGATGTAACTCCATTCATCACCTGGACCACCCACAGGGTCCAGGTGTCCAGATAGTTTTTGACCCAGTGACACTGTCCCTGTCCATGCCATGAGCAGCCAGTTTCTCCAGGAAAACACTGTGGGAGACAGTGCCAAAGGCTTTAATAGAGTTCCCATAGACAACATCCACAGCCCTTCCCTCAACTGCCAGGTGGATCACTTGCTCATGAAAGGAGATCAGGTTGGACAGGCAGGACATGTCATTCCTGAACACCTGCTGGCTGTGCCTGATCCCCTGCGCTGTATCCTGTGTGTGCTGTGTGATGACATTCAAGATGATCTTCTCCATCATCTTCCCTGGCACCAAGGTCTGGCTCACAGGCCTGTACTTCCCTGCATCCATTTTCCTGCTCTTCTTGTAGATGCACATCACATTAGCCAACTTCCAAATTATCTGGGCCTTCCCAGTTAGATAGGACTGATGATGCAGAGCAGCTTGGCAAGCTCCTTCTCCAGCTCCCTCAGCACCCTGGGATGAATCCCACCTGGTCCCATGGACTTGTGAGTGTCTGAGTGGCTCAGCAGGTCACTACCTCCCTCCTCCTGGACTGCACAGGATCTGTTCTGCTCTCTGTCCCTGTCTGCCAGCTCAGGGGCTGGTTTCCTGAGGACAAACAGGCCTGGCTGTTGAGGACTGAGGCAAAGAAAGCATCTGAGCCTTTCCCTCATCCTTGTTTCCAGTGTTTGCCTCTGCATCCAATAAAGGATGGAGATTTTCCTTGGGCCAATTTTTGTTGTTGATGTATTTATAAAAACACTAAATAAAATACTGAAGTTAAAGCACCACCTTCTTGGTCACATTGTAGCTCCAGTGCAGCTGTAGCTTTCTGTGGTTCCTTCCACAAATGTAAAAAACAATTTGAAAACAAAGTACACTTCTCATTTTATTTTGGCTCTGATTGGGCATGACTTCTCTTGTTTTATATTCAGTGAAGGGAATCATTTGCCTAATTAAGGGCTTAAATGGGCAGTCCTAATTTTTTGTAAAAGACACAACTGTGCATGGACTTTAATTGATTTTGTGACTGTTATTTCTTCACTCAACTTTTGTGTTACTGACAAGTGTTTTGTCCTCTGCAGCACCAGAGATACTACGGGGATGTGCCTATGGCCCTGAGGTGGACATGTGGTCCCTGGGGATTATCACCTACATCCTGTAAGTGCAGACAGTGATACAGAGAGGTTCACCTTTTAGCACCCACAGGATCTCATTATACTATGAGCTGTGCCATTGGAAAAGACAAGATCCTGAACTTTAATTATTATATTCCTAACTTTACTGAAGTAAGTCCAATCCTAGATGAGCATGGCAAAACACTCAGTTTAAATGTTTGATAAATATAACACTTCTTCCTGAACAGCAACAAGATCTGTGCAGAATCATGTACTAATGTGAACAAGTATAGACCAAAAGCTCCAAACACTTGTGTTTAAGTAGGCATTTGTGTCTTATTGTGGCTAGTCATGATTAAGTTGGTAAGAACTGGAATTACTTTATTGTATTGATTGAATCTTTCAAAGGAAGATTATTGAGAAGGGAAAATTGCATATAATGTATTGATTCTCTTCTTTATAGGAGAATAATTATGAGACTTAATTTAGACCCTTGGCAATGACAATGCTTAGACGGCTTGTGTAGTTATATACAATACTTCTAGGATGCCTTTTATGAGAAGAAAATTACATTTTACACATGTACCTTAAAGATATGGAGGATTTTATATATATGAGCCATTATGCCTTCCCTACTACTTGCTATGTCCAGTAAGTACAGTGTGGAATAAGACAATTATTTTCATCTTTTGCATAAAAATAATTATATTCTGTAGAGCTTATACTAAAAGCCCATGTAAGGATATATAAACACTCTGAGGGTAATGTCAGAAAACATTCATCTTTTGTTCTGCACATAAGCCTCAAATAATTCGCAGGTCTCCTTTTTGGTACTGTAAATAATAGGTTACAATATTCCTATTTGCCATTTTGTTATTTGCTCCTTTTAAATGTGTGTATCTTTGTGTCAAAGTCTGGTTTAAGATCCAGACCTTGTGTTGAAGATCACATCCCAGTTATTGCCTGCAAGGTGCTCATTTCTTGTCACTTGTAAGGTTTCCACTCATGACAGAGAGATGTGAAATTTGCCAGCAAGGTGGTCCCTAGAGACTGGAGAGGTGACTTTTGTTGTCCCTTTACAAAGCCACCTAGATTAAGTTATGGCCTTTCCTAGTTACTCAAGGCTTAGTGAAGTTATTGCACTTCAAACTAAGAACCTTTCTCAAAACCTTCCAGCTGTTCAGGGGATGCTCCCAAGCCACACTAAACCTCTGCATGTGTCCAAATACAAGCATGTGAGTTCCTGCCCTGGACAAGGTGCATGGATATAGATGCTCTTCCATTCTTCATCCTTCTAATCCTGTCCTCAAAGTCCAATTTGATCTACAGGAACAAGACAGGCAAAAATCCACCTGGCTGCCTCTTCCATTTAGCTTTAACAGTACTCTACTTTTAAAACTCTTCTATTGTGTGTAAAGCTTTGTGGATCAATATGTCTGACGGATTAGAAACTGAGACCAGAAAGGTACATCTAAAATTACTAAGTCATTATCCTGGAGCCCAGAGGACAATGTTGCATTGCTCAGTCTCATAGTTCAGTAAAGGAAACCTACTTACATAGAGTAAAAAAAAACCCCAACATTCCTGTATGTCTGCCCAAAATGGAGTGTATGTAAAAGATAACAACCATGTTACAGAGAATCTGCATAAAAAACTGCATCTTGCCATTAATAAAGTGGATTTACCATTTGATTAAAAAAATCTGACACATATTTTGACAGAACAGTTTCTACTGAGGCAAATTATATTAAGACCTAATGTAGAAAACTGCCATAATTCAAGGGAAGCCAAGAGGTTTGGGATATAGTTTTAGAAGTAAAGAGGAGCAGTATAAAGCAGTTTAGAAATCCTTCTGCATGTTTGAGATGCAGACGGTGGTCAACAAATACAGAGACTGCTTGTAGTCAAAATTGCATGAATTTAATTAAAAGTGTTATTTTACTAAGTTACTTAAAAGGACACAAAACACTGTCTGGTCATTTTTAGTTGTTTTCTAAACTTTTACGTTGACTTTTCCTTTATTTGTAGGTAACCAATTTAAAGTGAATCACAACAATAAAATGTTATTTCAAAATAAAATAAAATCAAGAGCAGCTACACTAGGTTTTGCATTTATTTAATTAATCTAATTTGAAATCACACCTCTAGATTTATTCACCTATTTTGGCCTGTAACAAAAAAATTTTTAAAATCTGTCTGCTAAAATGGATTTTTAAGTAGAAGCATATCTATTGAAATTGTTAATAGGAAAACAATAGGTGATAGTAGTGAGTTACAGTGAAAACAGGAAGCTCACTTAGGAGGCTTCCAACACAGTCACAGCGAGGCTTGAGCAGGTCCTTAGTGTCATTGGTTACCCGGATCCAAAAGGCAGCTTGGGCTGAGCCAGGGACGGGACCTGCTCAGGGGTGTTCCATGGGGACAGCAGGGACCGGCTGCAAACCCAGAAATGGTGATGGGAGAGGCAGCAAACAGGAGAGGAGCAGCAGAGTGGCTCTGGCTGGCCACTACCTACTGGAGCACAAGGTTTGGAGGCTGGATCCTTGTGTTTTAATATATCTCTGCCAGACTTGGAAAAATAATGTGCCCAGAATGTGTTTGCAATGAGGTGTTTCTCCTCTTCAGCAGTGGAATGTGATGCAGCTGTTCCACCCACGGCTATGCACCACTCCCAAAACCACATTTCTTCCTTGAACCTCAACCTACTTTTTCAGAACAGTAAGCACATTGTGTTTAAAAATACAAAAACAAGTTAAAATGTAAGGCTTTTCTAGATTTGTTGCTGTCTTGATCATTATGATCTGCTGCTATTTTTCTCTCATCATCTTACTGCTTGTTGCATTTTGTGGAGGTAGAGGAGCAGATAGACTTTCTCTGTTAAGCTCAGATCACATACTGGCTGAATAGGAAATTCACTTAAAAAAATCCGATTATATGTGCAGGCGTGATTAAAGTGCAGTGAAGCGATAAAAAAAGGACATTATACAAATGGAAACCATATCTATGAGTCTGCTTTCCCTGGGGCTAGCAGTGTGGATCTCTGCTGGGATGTGTATTATTCAATATTTTTATAAATGTAGTCATTAGTGAGGCCACAAGATTTCTAGATTGTATGTAGGTTACCTAACTAAAGATGAGGGATGATCATACCAAAGGTACCAAAACTTACCAGAGGTTTTTACATATTGTGGCTGATAGGATGAAAAAATGTAAAGGGATGAACATGACTAAAAATCAGTCCTAGCTGGATATATAAAAACTTCTAACTTCATGGGTAAGATGGGTTTCCTCAGCTAATTCCTATTCCTCTGGCAAGAGTTACAGGGATTCTGATAAATGCTCTATGATCCTGTTTTAATAGTTCCAATTAAATACATGTGAAAATAGAAAAATTACAATTAGAAAAGCCTTTCCCAGTGGTTGAGAATACTTATGATCACATTTCTCTCTGCCTTGTAGAATTAAGGGTTCATGAGTACATCCAGGTCTGGTTTCCCAAAGCGATTTACAGGACACAAAGTAGGGAAAAATACTACCATGAACTGTTTCTAACAATCCAAGACTAATTAAACTTTGATAAATTCATTTCTTTTTTATCCTTTCAGACTTTGTGGCTTTGAACCATTTTATGATGAAAGGGGAGATCAGTATATGTTTAAGAGAATCCTGAGCTGTGAATATGACTTTGTGTCCCCCTGGTGGGATGATGTGTCTCTGAATGCCAAGGATTTAGTAAGTAAAGCAAAAATGAGACTGGAGTATTTAGTATTTCTACCATTGAGAAAGAGTCAATTTTGGGGTGGGGGCAGAATAATTGGTTAATTAATTGTTCATAATCGTTTCCTCTTGTCTTTGCTATGTTATGGTGCTTTTAATATCCCCTGTTAGTCCAGTGCTGTAATTTTGCACTCAGAACATGGATATTCAGGTTCTTCTGTGAAGTAAGCCATGGATTTTTGGCAGCTGTCACAGGGTTCGTGTATGCCTGCCTTTCCTTCCAGCTCTGAAGTGTTTCACCATTCGTCTTTGCCGGGCAAACACCTTCAGGGGAATGTAGAAACAAGCCCTTCTTTTTGTGCAGTTTTCAAGCCTGAATTTTGGGAAAGAATATAAAAAGGAATGAAACTTTCCTCCCACTGCTTTTTCTGACATACTTTTTCTGTCCGTTAAAGTTTTTTTTTTTTGGTAGGTGAGGAAAGACTGACTACTTTTAAATATGCTCCATTAGCAAAATGCAAGGGCTGGCATGCTATCTACACTGTATTCTTTTATTACTGGATAAAGTAATTTGGATCCAGGAGACATTGATCTGCAAAGATAGGTATGCTTGAGTCTGACTTTTGTCAATAACAACTTGCATAATTCAGTTATTTCATTGGCACTGAAAACACAAATGCTCTGTTCCATATATACTTATACAAACTGTGTCACAAAATAGTACGTCATCAGTGGTAGTGAAGTACTTCAGGATAATGGAAGGGCTGTAGAAGTTCAAAATACTTTTTTGTTGTTTTATGAGATGTGAAGTTTTTCTGAGGCCAAAAAATATCATTTGCTGCCAGATAAACAGCAGACTGCAGGTAAAGATTTTGTCCAAACTGCTCCATACTGTCTTAGTAAACCTCAAACTATCAGATTTTGAACATTGCATACCAAATTTTAGGTAATGATGATGACCATGACTCTCAAAACCCATGATGTGGACAGTTCAGTGTTCAGCTGAAGTGGTTTGCTTAACTCAAGGTCTTCCTTGGAGACACAACCAATGTTCACCACAATGCCTCTTCTCCTGCACACACTACAGGGCACCAGCTTTCTTTAAAAGCTCTTTGTAGGGAGATTTCAGAGAACCCTAAAGCAAGTTTTCCCTCACCCTTGGGCACATAGGAGCAGTGGAGCCCTGTGCCATCACTTGCACTGCTCCAAGAGGGTCAGCAGTCAGGAGAGCTGGGTAAGTGTGGCTCTGCAGAGTGCCATCTGTGTACTTCCTTACTCCATCCTCACCTCTCTTCTTTCTTTAAAACACCACTTGTCCAGAGATACAATAAAACCCATGGAATGTCGTTTGACTGGACACACTTTGTATCCAGCAGGACCATCTCCATTCCCAGGGGTATGTTTGCAGCGCCTTTTTCTCAAAAATATCCTACTGTCATATTTATAGAAGTCCAGGTTTGCTGGCTTTGGTAAAGCCAAATAAAATCCTTTTTTGATAAAAGAAAGGGTGTAAACAGCATTAGTCTCAGAGTGGGCGAAGACAGGAACACTTGTGCAGTGCTTTTTTTATGAGTACATGAGGTTTTACAGTGACTGAAAGAAACATTTCATTTGTGATACACCTGACAGGGACTGTGGTACAAGTCTGCAGGAGCTGCATGCACATAATTTAAACCTTATATTCCAGTTTAAAACTTGTCCAAATCCAAAAGTAGAGATACTGCTCAGAGATTTTGAGAATCTCTTTTCTAGGTTTTTTGTGGCAAGTAAAACATGAAAGAGCCTATGATAGATAGAGGTCATCTGCATTGGTACAAACCCTTAATATGTTGGTAACCAGTTGATTCTTTCTCTTCTCTCTTCCCCCTTAGTGGCTGTCTTAATCAGATGTTATTTATGGAGGACCAAGAAATGCCAGAAGCAAAATACTTGCAAAGACACAAATGAAAATTCTTATTGGTTGCTTAGAATGTGTCACCTAAGATGCTCCCCAAACCAAGGCCACAGCCCCCAAATGAAAAACTAGGTACAATTGAATGAAGAGAAGGTTGACAGTCTTTTGTATTTCTTGCTTGTGATGCAGGTTAAAAAGTTGATTGTTTTAGACCCCAAGAAACGCCTCACCACTCTACAGGCTTTGCAGCACCCATGGGTCACAGGGAAGGCAATAAACTTTGCACATATGGACAACGCACAAAAGAAACTTCAAGAATTCAATGCCCGGCGTAAACTTAAGGCAAGTCTCTGCTCATAGTCTCTATTTTGGCTATGAAAGCATGCAATTAAATTAGTAGCCTTGCAGAAACCTTGCACATTTTTGAGGACAATATTCCATGGTGTTATGGAAGCTTTTTATTTATGATGTCTCATGAAGACTGAAGAAGTTTGAAGATGATTCAGTCAATGACTGAAGCCAAAACAAATAAAAATGTGTGAAGTTGATTGAAAACTATATCTACACAGATAGGACTGCTGAGGATGCACAAAGCTTTCACAAGGTCCTTACTTTCCCTCTTTTCTTCCCTTCTTCCTTTCTTGCTTCTGTCCATCCATTGGTCCTGTATTGCTGGTGCATCCTCAGAATACTGACCAGAAAGAACAAAATACTGAGTAATTTCTTAGTGAACATCCATAAATCTAGAAGAAATTAGTCTATTAAAGCATATTTTGATCCCTAACCCACCCTGAGTTACCCATACCTATCAATACAAAGCAGAAGGTTTAAGCCATTATACTGTATGAACTAGAGTCAGCATTTCAGATGTGTAGGTCCATAAAATGTCCCCAGGATGCTCCTTTACCATCCAGTCTACATATTTACAATGGGAAGAAACAGGGAAATGTCTTTAGGTGCAAACAGCAGGCAACTGGGCACCTGACTTAGTATCAGGAAACTTTCTTCTCCCCTAATCTGTTTTTTAGTTTTTAAAGATTTTCATCTGATCAGGAGAAAATTCCAGGGATACTTCAGCACAGAAATTGTTAGCAATAACTACAGTGAAGCTGCCCTTGTAGCCCTGGCGAATAAGAGTAAAAAGCAACTTAAATGGGAGCTTTAGTAAATTCCATAGAAAAACCAATTCACAAAAAACTGAGCCTTAACTTTGGCTTTGCTGGTTTTTTGTAGTAGAGAACTGTAGCAGAGAATCTCTGCAGGGCAAAGAAATTTGTTTTGTCATTTACAAAGTTCTCAGAGATTGTAGATATAATTCACATTGATATTTTGGTTTTGGTTTTTATATTTTTACACCAGATATATTTTCTGAAGCTTATTTTATTTACACCCCTACACGAAATAAATTTTTTCTTTCGTGATTACAAACTACCACTTTTTAGAAGTTTATTTCTTCAATGCTTCTCTGTTAAAGATTAGATTATCGAATCTCCAGTTATTAAGAGGATTGACTGAAGTTAGCAGTTCTTAATAATAATTAAGACTTAATAATCTTCCACAAATATATCTGTAAAACAAACAATACATTTTTAGACAATTGATTCCTGGTTAAAAAAATAAAACCAAAACAGACATCAAAGTAGTGAATACACGCTTTAGCTATTGTTTTGTTAGTAAGAATAATACGTAATTATCTCCTCTTTCCCAACATAAAAGTCCATCAGCAGGCTTTCTTTATGTAAAGACATATTTTAAAGAATAACTCTAAGGGTCCTAGTCAGGATTTGGTTTCTCATAAGCTGTGTTGAACTGGTTTCATAAACATCCAACACTACTTGTGAGCGTAAATTACATTGAAAGTGCCTTTAGACATTATAGTATCATTGAGTGGCTTGTTCTGTTTGTAATCAGTTTTCCAAAGTCCTCTCACCACTAAGGTGGATGTCTGTGATTTTTTCTTTAAGAAGTCTACTCTCTCAAAATTCTTGCCACTTTCATTGGTTTATGCCTTAGAATATTTCTTCAAACCTGTTGTAGCTGATTCTTTTTTATTGACAATGTTTCTGTTATCTGCTTTTCATTAACATCTTCTTTCTTTCCTTTTTATTTCTTTGTGGGAGTTTTTTGTTTGTTTCTTTTTTGTGGTTTTTGTGTGTGTGTGTGTGATTACCTCTCCAAAGAATCCACAAAACTTGCTATGTTCTTCATCTCTTCCTGCAGACCCATTTCTTTGATGCCTAAAGAGAATCTGCCAAGTCAAAAATAGCTTGAGTTGTTGCACACAGAAATTAGCATTTCTTTTCCACATCTCTGTATGTCTGGTTTTTTTTCAGGCAATAAAACTGTTCAAGGCAAGGGCTAATATAATTGTCTTCATGTGTGTCTTCATTTTGTGATATTTCATGTGATATGCAATCCTACTCCTAGTATGTATTTTCATATGTCTATATTTAGGAAGTTGCCCATCTGCTCTGCAGCGCTGTGCTTAGAATAGGCAACAGTACAAAAGTGATAAATATTGTCTTCCTTCAGTGAAATTTTATGGAATAGTCAGTGATAATACTGTTATTATTATGACAGAAGATGATGACTTTCTTTTTTGCCATCCAACTTCAACATGGGACACCCGAAGTAATTTAAAAAAAAAAATAAAAAGCAGGTATAGCTGATGTCACCCAACCTGTAACCTTGTGAAAACAGCAATGTTAAACCTCAATCCAGATTCCAGGCAGCCTTCTAAATCCACCCAGGCCCAGGCAAGTATCCAAAGCTGACATTCCCAGGAAGACTAAATGCAGTTGCTGCTATCGGGGCAGTGCTGAGGCCGCGGTGCTGACAGGCTGTGCCCCCTACGGAATGTTCAGGAATGTTCGCTTGGTCCCCTCTCTCCCAGGCCGCAGTGAAAGCCGTGGTGGCCTCCACGCGCCTCGGCAGCGCCGGCAGCCACAGCGCCCATGACGGCCACAAGCCCGGCCACAGCTCGGCCCCCGGCCACGACACCCAGCCCGCAGAGAAACCCACTCAGGACGCGGCAGCAGCGGAGGCTCCGGAAGAAACACCTTAGGTCGATGTTGCTGGCTCGTGTCGGCAGAGATGTGTCATTTCATACACCAGCTACCTTGTCATCCAGCGAGAGAGATTAGTCAGCTTGGCCTCTCTGGTTCTGCTTCGGGGTGCCACAGGCCCCGCCCGGTGATCCTACCTTCAGTGCATGTGACTGCTTATGAAAATAGTAAACTGTTCCATTAGGCATGTCATGGAAACAGTGTAATTTGCAGTAATATCGGCAGGTGAAAACATGGGGATTATTAACTACCTACCATAATGTGTATACTTCATCTATCTAGTGTTCCTAGGTGGCATTTGAAACAAAATGCTATTTTGTTTGGTTTTATGGAAGTAGGTGTCTTATCTATGTTGTGAGTTTATTTGAACTGTTTCCTTCCAGGTTCATAGTCCTTCAGCAGACAAAATGGAAGGAAATACCAAACCAATGCTTTTAAAACTGATGTATGAAATAACGTTTTTTATCTGTAAAACTGAAAAAGTATTTGGGGATTTACATGCAAAAAAACAAACCAAAACGAAAAAAAAACCATTCCACTACTTCTGAGAAGAAATTGAAATGGTAATTCCACTGGGCATGAAAACATACATTGTTCAAGCTTGCATTGAGAATGCCTTATTCTGACTTTTCCTGTTTATATACAGTATTTTAATAACAACCAAAATTACTCTGCCATTTCATTCCACAGTAAAGTGTTAGCGAAACAAAACCACAGATTAAACAAGGATTAGAGTACATGCAAATTTTTGGCATACCATTCTATTTATTAATTAAAATTCTAATCTGCAGCTAGAAGACATTTTATAGGCCCTAAGAGAATAATCTGCATTCAAATAAGTTGTAAATGCTTGAAGGAAGCTATTTCACAATTACTGATTTTGCTTTGGGGAAACACTCTTATGCAAGGTCTGGGAGCAAGTAGTATAATCTAGCTGGTTCCTAGGTAGTTTAACCTCATGAGTGAGCAGTTTCCACTTGTAATTAGTCCACATTTTCCTAATGAAGGACGCCTCCTGTAAAGTGATCCACCAGCATCGATCTTGCATCCACCCAGAGCTGTGTCTTGAGTCAGCAGCTGTGTTCATCAATCAGCTTGCAAAAGTAGGATCAGGCTCTTCAGCTATCTTGGTGTTTTTGTTGAATGTGATTGATAGGAACTGAAAAACTAATGTGCATCAGTGTGTATGACCACTTACACTTGTTTGTTATCTATTTGACAGCATGTGACTATTGTACTGATATATTACAAAAATGGCAAAAAGAACCTGATGTACAAAAATGTCATTCGTGCTTGTTAAACTTTTTAATACTGATAGTTACCTAACATCCTAATGCAATCATCATTCCTCTTTAGCTTTTTTTTTATGTTGTTGTTTAGACCTTGCACAACTTGCCTTGAAAAAATACAGCAGCTACTGAAAAAAACAAGACTTTAATAAAACATTCAATAACCACATTTCCTGATGAAATGAAAGGGTAATACAGTGTTATTCATAGGGTAGATTTAGTAAATAAAATGTGCTCTAAATTAATATATAATGGATTATATATTAAAGAGGATTAAAGATCCTGTCTTTATTGGGTGAAAATTCATGCTAATGAATCTATAATACTTGAGATTTTTTTATCCATTTCTTAGAACTCTTTGAACTAGTACAAAAAGTTTTGCTGACTAAGAAGGTTTGAAATTTAAAGTATATGCGTCCATTCAATTTTCAAAGGACACACTTTGAGGTCAGCTGAAAGATCTGGTGGGGACATAACAGCTGTATGCAAGCCAACATGACACTTTTACAGATTTTTCCCTTGGAAACAAGTACGGCAAGATTGATAACTTTGGAGAAGATCATAGGTACATCTACCTGTCTCACTTTTTACTCTCTGTCTTACCTCCTTTGGGGTCACTGAAGGAAAAAATGCGATTCTTAGCTACTTTACTCCACCCTGTTACACTATGGTGAAGTCATCCAAGTTCAGTTAGTAAGGAACTTTGATGGGAGAGGCTGGATTTCTGTACCATTTCATCCCTCATTTGGGATAATTGCTTCAAACCTGCAGGAGTGGAGTTGGCTGCACAGTAACTGCACATCTGTGAGAGCTTGAGCATAAATTCCTTCATCTGAGGCAGTTTGTTGATCTGAAAAGCGGTCCCAGATGATTCCCAGTGGTGGTTTTTGCTAAATTATACCGCAGAATATCATAACTATGAACTGATGCCATCCAACAGGGGACCTCTGTGACAGCATGATCTTCAGAAGCAACTCAGTTTTTTGTATAAAGGCTCTAGGGCTTCAGCTGTTTTTTGGCTTTGTTTTCTTTTATCATACTCCACATTAAGCAATCAGGATATCTGTGCTGAGGCTGTGATTACCAGTATGTGACTCAGTAAAGCACAGTGCTTGGCTGATATATTTGATGTATGACAGCAGTTGGGTGTATGCACGTACTGGAAGACAGAAGTGTTACCTGCATTGGCTTTGTCTGAAAAATCACATCCTAGTGGCATTTGTTGTAGTGCAGACTGGGATGTGCAACATCAGTGTCTTACTGTGGCTGACAAATGTGAAGACACTTGAAAACCACTGGGGATGGACCAGATGTTTCCAAATCTGTGGTTATAAGATAAGTAGAAAGTTACTTGTGCTCTTTCCTATTGAAATCCTAAGCTTTATTTTTTTAGAATATTTAACATATTAACAAAGTTCTTTAAGTATGAAAGGGGAAACCTTCCAATCTTTCTGAAGTATTTGAATTTAGCAAAACTTTTCCTTTAAAAGCAGATTGCAGCACTAGCCAGTTGTAGTCTAATATTTTAGAGCTAAGATGATGATCAGATGACTGTTAAATGTCTAAGGAAGTCCTGCCTTTGCACCACAGTAAGGGTTTTTCCAGGTTCAGAAAGATTCCCTCAAAAATAGAACAGATTTCCTGTCATTCCAAACACTTTTGCTTGCAATTTTGTGGATGACACAGTAGATTGCACTGTGTGAGCCTGGTGCTAGTTTGTTGGCTGAAGTTTGTACTTCACAGTGTGCAAACATGCTGTGAAGAGGCAGACACACTGTAATCAAACTTCTGAATGCAGGATACCATCAAGGCAAAATTTTATGATACAGAAGGTTCTTCAGAAGGATACTATGTACTCTGTCCCCACAAATGAGCAGGCTGTTGGACACACAGAGTGACAAAATCTGCCCAGCAGTCCCCTTGCCTTGGTGAATAGAGCAAAATGCTCTGAAAATCTGTGTGGTAGCAAAGCAGGATAAAAGCATCAAGCAAAAAGTTTTTTGAAGTGGCTCAGACCAGCAGGGAGGCCCAGGCTACAGGAGGCTGGGGCTCACTGGCAGCTAGGCCTCCACACTTTCCAAATGAATCACCTCCTCCTACAACTCACTCTGCAAGTGGAACACAGACACAGCTGGCAGCCACGGGAGAAGTGAAGACAACACCACGTTTTCTGCTGCCCAGCAGCAGGAAAAGGGAAAACGAATCTGGGAGCTGTTAGTGTCCAATTCGGCAGAAGAAAAGCAGTATCTGACAAGCAGCAAATGCAGCAAGACTCTGGAAAATAAACCCTTGTTGCTAGATAAATGTCCCTTAATCCAGCATATGTGCTGGGTCGGCTCTGGGGTTTTAAGAGCAGCATTTGAAAGTGTGGGGTGGAGGACTCCCTGCAGATCCTTGCACATTGTCCTGCACATTGCCTGCTTACAGAATAACAGGCGCTTGTATCTGTCATTTTTGTGTGCCTCAGCCATTTTGTTGCTGCTGAGGTTATGAGTGCACAGCTTATAGAGGCATGGCATCCATGTAACAAAGAATATCAGAGGCTGACCAAGAAAGATGCACAGTTAGACCTAGAGACCAATGGCAAGGATACACACAAGTCCTGAAGGTAACTAAGGTGACAAAGACACAGGAAGAACATCTGTAAAGTTACTTTATAAGACAATAACAGCTCAAAGAATATCCTTTACTCCCTATCAGAGTTGGTTCCGTTGGAACATAAATAGAGTCCATTCTTCTTTTGTATAAAGAAATTTATATAAAATTCCCTGATAAGCCCCTGCACAATACCATATTTTGTTGAACAAAAACCATCAGCTGCATTGCAGAATAAGAAGAAAATAAGGAAGGAAAAGGGAAAAACATAGGAGTGAAATATTTGCCTAGTCTAGACACAGAGCTTTAAAGCAAGGATTGCAGAGGGTTACAAAGATGATGACAGGACAGGAGCAGCTCTTTCACGAGGAAAGGCTGAGGGAGCTGGCCCATTCACTCTTAAGAAGGGATGACTGAGAAGGGACCTCATTAATATATAGGAATACCTGAAAGAAGGGTGCCAAGATGATGGACCAGGCTCTGCTCCATGGTGCTGAGCAACAGGACAAGAGGCAATAGGGAGAAACAGATGTCCAGGGTGCTCCCCCTGAACATGAGGAAGAACTTCTTTACTGTGCAGGTGTCCACACACGGGGACAGATTGCCCAGAGAGGCTGTGGAGTCTCCCTCTCTGGAGATATTCCAGAACCTGGGCACAATCCTGTGCAATGTACTTTAGGAAACCAGGCTTGAGCAGAGAGTTGGCAACAGATGGTCACTTCTACCCTTACCCATTCTGTGATTTCGTGATTTTATGATCTTAGTTCCAGAAGATACGTAAACTCTTACTGGCAAGACTGCAGATTCTTCACATCGGGGAGGTAAAATTTCTGGCCAGAGTAATTCAGAAGATTGCTGGATGGGCAGTGAAGAGAATCCCCTGGAGTGTGAATCCTCTAACTAATATAAGGATAGAACAATATATGTGCATTTAACTAAAAATTCACCAAATACCTACATCCCCTTCTACCCCTCCTGAGTGGAAAAGAGAACATGAATGCAGTCATTAACTTAGTTATTATTGGAAGGCATTCAAATATTGTGGGAATAGGCATATTACAGAAGGAGGAATACAATGGAATACTTGAAGTGGCCCAATTATGAATTTAGCAGTAAAAGTATAGATCAAAATCTGAATACATGCATGAATACATAAATTTATCAAATAAGAAGCAGAGATTGCTGAACAATCTGAGAACCAAGTCTGTATTAAAAGTTGCAGCAACCTTCTAAGCCATGGTTTGTCTCTTGCCAGCATTAGTCAGCTGGACCTGAAACTATAATGATTAACACTCTGGTATACAGAGATCGTGGCTGGATGAAATTCAGTAATGCATATCAAGGAGTGAAAGATAACAAATACAGTGGTACAGAGTTTTGCCCAGCTCTGGTTCCTTCCAAGACACAGCTGGGAAAAAGATTATTTCAGTGCCTTCCTTTCATGTGCTCAGTACAGCGGTCGAAGAGGAGTGACAGCACAAGCACAGCATTTTGTGAGGAGTTGGAGCTGCCCCAAACTGCACAGAGGTCCCTCCTAGTGATGCTCCATCCACAGCAAGTGGCATGACTGAGAACAGACTGGCCAAGGTTTATTAAACAGCATGTGTTTGACCCTATGAAGTAGCAGAGTTCCTCCTATAGGAAGATACATAAAGAGCAAAGCTCAAAAGAAAGGGATAATTTTTTTTCTGTTTGAAACTCTGGCTTCAAGAACATGTGTTAACATTAATGGCTGAATTGCTTATTGTTATTCTTCTTCTTTGTGTTCATTTTTTTTTCCTGGCTCAGGGGCACGCAGGAACATCTGTCAGCTGCCAGTCAGTGAGTGAAGAACCATCTGATACCTGGCAGGTGTCAGCTTCTCTGCCCTCAATGCTGTTGCCTTTGGTTCCTTCAGATTGTTTCACTCCTGTACTTGTGCTCCCAGAAGAGTCTGGGTTCCATCAGTCAAGTATACATGTATTTCTCTGTGAGCCACCCCTGGTGTGATTTGTCACTGCCAGTTAGTACCCAGGAAGAGGTATTTCTACTTTCCATTTCCCAGACTCATGCTGTTTCCTGGCACCTTCAGATTCCTTTCTTAAGAGCCTATACCTGGCTGATAGAAATAGCTCAGTGGTGTACAACAAATGCCAGACAGACACAGAAAATAATTGAGCTTATTGGGTTATTTGCCCAACAGAAAAGGAAGGCACCTGGGCTGCTGTAGGCACAGGATGAGGGGCTCAGAGCACAAGAGGCACAGAGGCACAAGAACAGCAGTGTGCCAGGCTCTGCTCCTCAGCACCAGTAAGCTCCTTTGACAATGGCACCTTATTCCTTCTGTGGAAGACATTGTTTAGGTCAACCCAAAGAGAAAAGTAAGGCTTAGGAACTCAGAAAAATATCATGTGTGCTATGACCAGTGACCTTCTTAATATTGTTTACATAATATGAGTTGATATACTTAGAATCATGTTTTATGCAGGATTGCCATTTACAGTGTTGCCACAGGAAGCTGCAAAGTCAATTTGGAACACGTGGTTCCATTTGTTGCCTGAAACTGTAAATAATGATCTGCTTTGTAATACAGAACTCTGGAGCCAATCATTGTATCAGCATAACTACACACAGGGAAAGTCCATCAACAAGAAAAAGGACTGCAATTCTTGTCATTGTGTTGGGTGGATCTGGGGTGGCTCTTCTAATTGAAATTATTCTTTCTAATTACTCGAAGCAGCTATTCTGATCACTTGAAAGCTGAGGACAAGCCATTGGGTTTGATTTACAGCTGCAAATGGCATGTCATCTGTCCCAGAGACAGTATGTTCTAGGAGCCACTGAGTCATATTCATTCAACCACAGAACTGTGCATAGGGGTCTGCACTATCCTATCAGCCCTCAGATCCCAAAGCATGATGATATTACTTACAAATGTGAAATTTGCATGAACGAGTACAACTACACAAATCCCCAAATAACACTGCACAATAACCGCCCACAACAAACACACCAGAGAAGTCTGCTACAGAACACTCTAAAAGAGCTCCTTTTTAGCTTTGTGCCAACAAAGGATAAAGAGAAAAGTGTCTATAAATGTACATTCCAAGGTTTCAAGTTTCTTGATTACTGTTATTTTCCTGACATCCCCATCAGCCATGTTTATGGAAGTAGTGCAAATTTATCTATCCAGTGACAGCCTCCTCCAGGTGGAAAAATGTCACCACTGACCCTACTCTTAATTTGTAAGACATCAAAGTTGTATGGCTTGTACTATTAAGATGTCTCCCAGTCATCTCTCCCTCAGCTTGCTATGGGGCCTGAAGCAGCCTTTTACAGAAAACTGAAGTTTGTCAAGAAGCATTTCATGAAACTAAGCAAATGGACTGTATGTATATTTAAATGAAAATATCTTTGAAATATCTCCTAAACCCTGCTGCAGCAGTGTCCTCCCTGAGAAATATTTTCCTTGGGAATGACAAGGACCCTGCAGAGCATCCAAGGCTAGTGCCATCAGCAATGTACTACCTTCAGTGTAGTAATAGGTGCCTTGTTTGCTCTGCTCAAATCATTACCATCTTGGTAGAGGGAGACAATAATTACAAACTAAGATAATTTTTACTGAAAGTAATTAGAAACAAAGACAGTTAAAACTACTAACTCAAACTGTTTCTTTGTGCTGCTGAGCACAAGAACCACTTCCTTGTTCACACCACATCCTCATGAGATGTCACACCAACGCTTCTGATTAAACAGCAGAAATTTTACTAATGTTCCATAAGGGGACATTGTTTTGGGGTCTGGTTGTTTTCTGGGGGTTTTTTGGCTTTATTTTTTGGAATACATGGAGTTGAGAGGCCTATGCTCATGAGAAAATTACCTCTGAAATGGTTAGTTGCTCAGGGAGAAGAAAAGATGGAGATGTGGAGGGTGAACCCTAGTCATAGAACCATCCAGGTTGGGAAAGACCTTTGGAAGAGATTGGTTGGGAAAGATCGTGCAGTCCAACTGTTAATCCAGCACTCCCAAGACCATCATGAACAGGATTTTCTTGCAATGAAGCAGTGGTGGCTGGTCCAGCTTGTCAGGGAGCAGGAGGAGGGAAGAGTCATTGAGGCTTTCTGGCCTGGGGGAAGAAGTTTGTTAGCCCCCAGGAGCTATATCACCACACCCTTGCAAGACCAGGGGCTACCAGGCAGAGGCTGCCTGGCTGCTGCACACCCACAGTAAGGAGCTCATCAGCTTAAACTGGTTTTAACCTGAAGAAAAGTGATACATGAAGGGTGTGTGTCTGGCTTGGCCTCGGTTGGATGAGGCTCCTGGCTGGATGAGGATCATAAGGAGGGAATTTTGTGCTTTTGTTAATTCAAGAACACTGTATGCTGGATGGCTAGGGTATGTGCTAATGTTTCCAAGACAAACAGAAAAATGGTGCCTTTGATTAATAACACAAAGTATTTTATAAGCCTGTTACAGAAGCTTGTTGATCTCAGAGAGCGGAGGCTGGACTCCAACTAGTAACAATGAAGAATGTTGTAAATATATATAGCAGACTCTCTCAAATTAGCTCCATGTCCTGTGTTCCTGACTCCTTATTTTACTGCCTAATGTGTAAGACATCCTGTACTTGTCAACACCGTTTTCTTCTACAAGCAAAGATGTAAGCAACTAAATAGCAGTTTATAGTCTGCTTGTTTAACTGTATGCTTTTGCTTCTGATTAAGCCTGTTTGTGTAGTAACTTTCCCAACACTGTGCAAGTGAACCAGAGAGAAATTTGAACCAGAAAAAATGACTGTTTTGTTATTTCCATGTATTGTATGTGGGACCAGTGTACCTCCTTGTGTGTTTGCATGGGAACGCTGATAAGCCATGAGAAAATGCTTCGATGCTGGGATGTCTATTTTTACTAAGTGGCTTGCATGACTGATCTGATATTAAATAAACTAGTAAAGCTAGAAAAGGTTACATCTATTATTTGCTGACAGCTAATGCTCGATGTAGAGCAAGGAACAATATTAATCCTTATAAAGAGGATTCATAGTGGGTATGTATTAACTGTTTATATTGCAAAGTCCAGATTGAATTTCAGCTTGGCACAGCATTTCCCCTGCTCCTCTTCTCTCAAAAGTTAGCAGCTGAATAACAAAATAAATCTGTTATTAGTGGTGGAGCACAGAACTAGGGGCTGTCCAGGCCTCCCCTGTGCCCCAGGGTGGGTTATGTGAGATAGATACTTGTGTCCTTTCAGTTAATTACTTCCAGCGATTAAGAAATTACCACCTCCTTATGCACTCTAGTTTTGCTTCTCTTTTAACTGGGAAGTATTTTACAAATCTCAACTCTTTCTGTTGCAGTTAACAGTTTGTCTATCGCAATGATTCGTTTTCTGCAACCTAATCCAAAGATTATTAATGTGCTACTTAATTCAGCATCTTCCTCTCTCAGCAGTACAAACAAAACCTTTACCCCAGAGGTTTTGTTTGTACTGTAAGGTCTTACACTTACAGAGGTCTTACACTCTTCTTGCTTAAATATGGATTTTCTGCCTTTAGTTGACTACTCTTTGTCTTGAGCTATGTTGTCAAAAGCTGCACATGGTACCTGAATGGAGAACGTTACAAGAGTGACACATTTAAAGGACTTTTTTTTTTTTTTTATTTCTCTGCTCTGTTCGTATATCTGTCACCCTGAGTGGTGTTCCCTCTTCCCTGGTACCAGTGCAACTTCTTATTCTTGCCACCTACAACTCTTTAATCTTGCAAACTGCTTGAATGCAAAGTCCCTTCATATCCTTTTTGTCAAATCTCTCCATCCTGGAGCAATGTAAGAAATAAATTATTATAAACTCTACAAGACATTTTGCCTGGCAACAGTGCTCCAGAAAAAAAAAAAAAGTCTAATTTGGCACTTCCATGGATGTTGCTGAATGTTTTCTCAAGCTAATGCAAGGCATACATTCTTACTGCATTTTCATGAAATCATCTTGGTCACACCTCCATAACAGAATGGAAAAGGGCAGTGGAAAGAACAAAGGAAATAAGAGGGCAAGTATTGAGGTGGCATTGAGCTCCTCTTGGAGCTCAGGGTTTGTTTGCTTTTGGCTGACTTCTTAAAAATAGCACATCAAACAGCTGAGGTGGAGCTCGTGATACAGCACAACATCACACTGGTTTTATAGCAAGCTTTAGACAAATAAAGAAATGGGAAGTAAGAAAGAACTAACAAGTCAGAGGAACTTTTCATGAGTTAGGATACCTGGGGAGTTAAACATAATGATCCTGCCTCGTAACTATTGAATTTCTGCATTTCTGTTGATGCCTGGTGCAGCCTTCTTCTTTAAAAAGCCCTGGGCTTTTGTAATTATGATGTCCTTCTCAGCAGTTCAAGCACTTGCTTCCTTCAACATTGTACATATCCTAGGAAATTTACATCTCAAATATGCAGTGATGCAGGTGGTTTTGGGAAGTGATTAAATATTTTTACATCCATGGTGAATTCTCTATACTTTCATTTGACGTTAAAAAAAAAAATTCATGAAGGGTCTCTTCCCTCTTCCTTACTTCTTTGGTACTTGTGGTGGGCATCAGATTTCCTCAATTTTGATTCCACTGAAGCTCTATTCCCGTGGTGTGGGCTGGGAGGCACACAGCAGAACACAAACATGTTTTACCCATGTTGAGCACATACAAAATTTTATTTTCATTTAGCTGATTAAGACAGGGAGACCATGAAATTCTGCAGATATGGCTGTGCCCACACAGGCTGCATCCTTAATCCTGTATGCAGAAGAGATGGTGGTTTGTGGAGATATGGCTCATGCTCCAGTGAACAGGCATGCTGTGGTTTCTTTCCTTCCCCCTTCAAATTGTGAGGAGCTTGAAATCCTGTTAGGCCTATAGACAAGGAGAGCTTGTGTGGCACCCAAATAACCTGGGTTGACAGAACTTGTGTTTGCTGCTCCTCAAATGCACCCACTTGAGCACTGCCCTGCCTCCCCAGTGCACCCTGGAGCTGGAATTAGTAATGCCAACACCTCGGCAGCAATGCTTCCTGATTGGGACCCAAATTGCAGGCAGCACCTCAGACTGACATGCTGAGACAGTTGGGGAATCTTGGCATAATAATTTTCTCTCCAGGGTTATTAAGTGCCTCAGAGAGGCGTCTGTCTGGCAGGCAGGTCAGCAAGGCCCAGGTTCAGAGCTCAGGAAGTGCCTTCTACCCCTGTGCATCCCAGGGCAGAGCCAAACTGGTCCAGCGAGGGCTTGAACAAGGTCAGTTTCTGGTTACACTTTGGGCAGTAACTGATCTTCTGAGAGTTCCACTTAGGTTACATGTATCAAAGCAAAACTTCTGAGGATTATTAGGCTGTCCTAGTGTCTTGGCACACTGAAAGAAATGTTTTAAAGAAAGTAACTCTGGAAAGTTCTGGGTAATGTGTTGGTATTTGAGGCTCCTTAATCCAGATGTGGTATTCCTTATCATGTGGGTCAGCTATGAAATATCACAGGCATCTCCTGCCATATGGTGTTACCATGTGTCTGCTTTCTCCCTGCTAGTGGCACAACACCAAGGAAGGTTAACTCCATGATAAGCAGTCCCTATCTGAACTGTAAAACTGAGTCACCAGCACAGCCCAATAAGGACTGGAAAAGGCAGAATGTGTTACAAAGTTTAAATTGTGGTTTAGGACTTCAGGATATATTCTCTTCTAGAGAACATCTTATATTTAGCGTAGGTCTAAAATCTCTCTCATCTTTCACTGGGAAACAGGTTTGAACATGAATGTTTTCTTTTAATTTCTTTTAATCCTTTCTTAAGGATTTTCCAAAGATCTCAAGTGGTCTCTATGCCTACCCCTACCACACTTTGCAGAAGGTGATATGATACATGTCTTAGAAGAGTGTGCTGTTTCTCAGAGGTGACAGTTCCTTTTCTCAGCAACAGAAGGCTACAACACTTTCCACTGAAGTCAAATGCTACAGAACTCTACTGCCTTTATGCCAGCTTTGCATGAGAAACAAGGGAAGGCTCTAGAGAAGATACAGGGGTTTTCTTCGTTTCTGTAGGTGCTAATTAAATATATGTCAATATACATGCTGCAGCTTGTTTTATACACCTAATATACATCTATGTGCCTTCTGCCAGATGCTATGTGCTCATGTGTTTCACATTAACTTAATGTTTACGGCTAATAGATCACTTTTAAACATACAAAAAGGTAAATAATACTAAGCCAAAATAATAAGCTCTTTCACAACAATCATGGGGTCATCACAAAAAAATTCCTGTATATTCATTTTTAGAACCGAAGTCTTGAGAAAATCCTACTTGTACAGCTTTCAAGACATTTCAGTTGGGCACTTTCCTTAGTCTAAGTCAAGTTTCCACGTGAAGGCAGGCTTTCAAATTTAAGGAGACAAACTGGTATCATTAGAGATCACCATGCAGCTGAAGATGAACTACATAATCAGACATAATTCCCCAAAAATGCTACACGTGGCTGAGCAAGTATTGAAGAAGCTACATCACAAGCCTTTTGGAATACATTATTTTAATTTATTCTGCAGTTGCACTCAAAATACAAATACAATCACTTAAATGCTGAACACAGGAAGTTAAACCCACTGATAAAACAGACTTTGACTTTCACAGGCACAACTTGACTGGTTTCTCTAGAATTAGGGCTATTTTTACAACAGTGAACCTCCTAGGTTGAACCACCAGGTCACACTGTCAAAATTGTTCTGGCTACTTATGATTACGGGAGGAATAATATGCTCTGTGTTTTGTAAGTTCATAATGTTTCACATTTATAAATTCACCAACTTTGAGATCAGGGAGTGTGCACTAAAGTACTAGTCCACCTCTCAGCCAGCTGTGGTAAGAGTACTTTGCCTCTAAACTGAGCTTAACCCCACCTCTGCATCTTCTGCACATCTACAGGCAAGGTTTAATGCTGGAGGTTTCAGATGAGGAACACAACACAAACATGAAAATTGTCCTATCTTCAGTCACCTTTCCCACACATATATAAAGCACCTAGTTAAAGTGCCAAAGAATAAAGTGTCACATTGCCCAAACCTCTAAAAAATTAAGTTTTTAAAAAAATTATTAGCCATATAAAAATAATTTTGATGTGTCTACATACATGCTATTTGTCTAGCAAAATCAGATCTCTGCTATTCTTGGGCAATTTGTTCAGAAGTCACTTCCGGATAACTATATTCCTAAGTGATAGAAATCTATACTAAGCATTTACTTTGTCTCCCATTTCTTCTGCATAAGCAAAACATGGGTTCCTGCACTTAGTCCTTGCCACTGGTTTCCTGTTTTAACCCTCTTGGCTCCACCTACATTGTTCCACTAACATGCAACAGTGGGAGAAGAGGCTCTGATATTGTGGCTTTCTTGGTTCTGATGTACTCTGGTTAAAGAACAGAATGAACTTCTTCCCTCTGCATCTATACCTATATAAAAATAATATAAATTTCAGGTTCAAATAAATACATTTTAAATTGGACATATTTTTTCTAGTTCTGTATTAGTCTGTAGATGAAATTTTTATTAGGAGTATCAATATATAAAAATACACTAGCAAATTTCTTACTTTAGCTCAAATTCTTCTTTCTTCAGCTGCTCTGTGCTTTACCAACTTGTCTTTACTGAAAGCAGAAAAAAACATTTCACTGGATACTAAATAAGGATAGATACTGTATATGTATCAGAGCCACTAAAATGGGTGTTTGGAACAATTACTTCTTCAGTGCCTGGTGCTGTACAAACATCCTCCTGTAAGTGTCTTGTGCTCCTTCTGACCCATTTCTCCAGCACTGAAGTGCCTCTGTGCAGATTTAAATTGGGCTTTTTACACAAAGAGGCAGTATTTTTCTCTACGCACATCTGTATTACAACCCCTCCATTAGTCAGTCCCATCAGCTCTAAAAAGAGAAGACATGAATATGCAGATTCACTGCACATGTAATCTTTGTAACTGGGAAGAAAAAATAGGATACACTTCAAACAGTTTCCTCTACAAACATGTCATCATTCACCCCATGGAGCAGCACTGCCAGAGATTTCATAATTGCCTCTGTACTAGTACTAGAAAGGATATGATCCTGGCAGCAATTCCTTGGTGTCCTTGGTGGTAGAAGATCACCTTGTGAGCTTGCAGTATTTTGGCAGACATGAGGAAGGTAGGAAAAAAATGGCAAGACTAATCGAGGGGTTTAAAGGGAAATGCAGAATACACAAAACCTAACAAGGAGCTCTCATTTTCTGCCCATGAAGACACCAAAGGCTGTTTGATGCATTGTTTTTAACAATCTTAAATAGTACTAAATACCTTAAAACATGAAGCAGGTTGAAAAAGCCCCCACTGTATTTGGTATTATGTTTTTTCTACCTCTTTGATTGAGCAATGAGAAAGGAAAGTCCCCACTATTCAGAGTTCAGTTAGTGGCCAGTGTCAAAAAAGCCAATACTGCTGGGGACTTTCATCTGCATTTTTATTTTTTTGAGAGTCCACGACCTGTCCCTGGATTGTATGCATACAACTGGCTCCACAATACCAGGGATCCAAGATATTTCCCTAACTCCTACACAGTTAAACTTGCTAGTGTGAGCACTGGCAAAGCATGGGGATAACTACAATGTCACCTGAGCAAATGACACATACCAACATTAAAGGCTTAACATCAGATTTGAAAGAGAATTCATGCTCCTAGCAGGAACAGTGTTATTTTTCAAATGCCCTGCTATGTATCTGTCAGAATCACTAGATCTGAGCAATTCTGCAGCTTGAGCTTTGGCCTTCAGTCGTTCATATTTTAAGATGTTAATTTGTTGCAAAGATCAATCTAGAGGCAGTACCACAGAACACCCCACAGCACCAGAACACTGGCAAGTCTGTGCTGTTGTGGCTACAGCAACACCTACCCCTGAAGCAAACGAGTGGCTCTTTCTGTTGCTTTTGTAATTCCAGGATTTGGAGTTAAAGAAACACAGAAAGAAAACCCTCCAAAAACCCAACCAAATTAAATCCCCCCACACATAATTACATGCAAGTCTAAGTAAAAAACTCCTTAGGAGTTTTTTTTTCAATGAAGATCCATTGAAGGTTTGCTATTTTGACTACTGTGTGATTAAAAGCCCACAAAAAAAAACCCTATGGAAATACACCTGATGACCTAAATTAGCTTTGGATCAGCTGTAAGGCCATTTCTTTATGCACTAAGATTGTTGTATACAACAGCAAATAAGTTACAGTTACAACATTGAAGAAATGCCAATAATGAACACTTATTTTTGCTCTCAAGTATGAATAGCTTTCTTATGAATAGTATCATTTAACAACTTAGCTGTATAATAGCCATATGATACATCAAAGCAAATATTAAAAACAAATTACAGACGCAGCTGAACAAACTTAAAAAAAAAAATCAAAAAATTTAGGTAAATATAAATACATATATATTACAAAATTACATCTTCAACGAGATGCTGTCTGTACAGCAACCTGCATCACCAAAATCCTGAGCACCTGGCTCCCAAAACTGAGAGCTGAACTTAGGCTGCATTTTTCAAGCCCACACAGACATCCTGTGCTTTCTACTGAGGAAGCTAGCTGTTCAGAGATTCAGGCTATTCCTCACAAAGCTGCAGAGTGCTGAGCAGCAAAAAGCATCTCGCACTGTGCACTGGGAACGTGTGCCAATTACCACATCAAAAAGCGCTTGCTGAAGTTGTTTGGATCCTCAACACAAAGGTTCGGGTGTCACTCAGGACGTGTGTTACCTCAATTTAGCAGGTAACCTATGCTAAGGTAAACAACATAATCTGATTGCAAGGAATGCACTGGCTTTTAAGTCACTGTTTGTCTATGTTTTGAGTGCCTTTTTGAGGTCAGAGTAGAAATTGGCCAGGGTACTAGACATGGCAGTGTCTACTGCAGACTGTGGTAGCATCCCTCGCAGCTCAGTCTGGATGTAGCCTGTCAAAAGACTGTGGCAGGGAGAGTCCTTGAGAGGGACGCAGAACCAACCGCAAGGGTGATTGAATCCACGGACAAAGTTTGGTCTCACCTCTCCATAGTCCAGGCTTATACCTATCAAGGAAAATAAAACAAACTAACAAAAATGGAAATTATTTTGAGAGAGATTAAAAAAAAATAATGTGCATTAAATTTGAAAAATATAAGCTTCTGGTTAGGGAATTTAGTAGTAGTGACAGGTACACTACAAGCTTCTGGGTATTTTCATGCATGGAATTTGCTGTTCTTCCAAACTCTGTTACAGACAGGAGAGCATGATGAGCAAAAATCCAAATGTTAAAAGAGGACATTCCTCCCATTTACAAGAAGCAAGTTGTTACTCATCCCAGTTTACTCGAAGACCTGAGCTGGAAGACTCAACTTGTCTCTAACACTCCTGCCTCACAGCTGCAATAAGTGAAACCTGGCAGAAAGGAATGGCTCATGGGTAAACCAGTAACTTGTACACTTCTTTAAATATGTAACATGTTAAAACACCTTTAAACTTGTTAAAACACCTTGAATTTATTTGTTGAAGACCATCTTAGACTATTTTCGGAATGCTTACTACTACTAAATCTGAATCAGACCTTAAGCCAAGCAACTGTTGCAAAATAAGAATTTAGCAGAGGCAGGTGGTGGCTTACCACATGTTAGAAGCCCATCTTCATAGCTTGTAGTGTAAGAGAAATCAACAAACTCCCTTGGTGCTATGATGTTCCAGAGCTGGCCAGCAGTTGTATAGCGCATCACACAGCAGTTCTTGTTGAGTGACAGAATTACAAGGGCAAGAAAATAAATATATATTAGTATAATGAACACAGGAAAACATAATGCTCACAGGCAGGTAACATTTTTCATGAAGATCATGGCCTCTCTAAACTACACTGCAAATACAGGGATGTCTGAATGGCTGTGCCATTCTCAACCTAAAAGCTGGAAGTTGTAAAGAGTCGTGGTCTACAACTGAGAGCTGTGGGAGCAGAGAATATCTAGTGCCATAAAGGTTTAAAAATCTAAAGCTAGAGAACTCTGGCATGCCTGAGAACTGAAAGCCACATGGCTCTTACGTTGCCAAGGAGCACTTGGGAAGTCAAAAAGGACCAGGAACAAATTTCAAGAGGAATCTATTGGTACTAAGATACTCTATAAAATACTTTTAATCCACTAAATGAAAAATAAAATGGAATGTGAATAATTCTTCAAAACAGGAAGAATTATTATTTCTTATAATACAGTAGAGTCTGTATAAATTTTATGCAGACAAAATACCTTGTCATATAAATCTTCCTTCAGAGAAGGAGCAAAAGACAATCCATGTTCAAGCCAGGCGTCCAGATGAGGGTTTTGAACTCATACTGAATATCTGCATTAACCAAAGCAAGGCTACTAGCTGTTCTGTAACCAGCTTCAAACCTATCTTTCTTTTATCAAGTCCCAACCCTCAGTATGAACTATTTTGTGTCTCAGCCATGCTAAACAAGTCAGCCCTTCAGGAAGAGGGGGAGGTTGCAGCTTCCGTATGTGTGGACTATTACTATTGTTTTTGTCAAATGGAAGAAAACAAGCTGTATGAAATGGCTTTGGCATACACATTATCACACTGTAGCCCTCTGTATGTGAATTTCATCAGAGGCTACCAGAGCTCCTAGGTTCAAGAGAATTGTGACTGACGCCTTTATTTCTAGCATTAATGGAAAGATGAACTTCAAGCTTCAGAATAGGACTGTGCTGCCAGAGAGCCTGATCTGCAGTCACACAAAGCATGTATGCACAAAGCTGCTCAGGCATGCAAAAAAGAAGGCTGAAAAAGGTTCATATCTGTTGGAATTGCTCTGCTCTACATGAATGTATTCATCAATACACATTTCCCTCAAGAATCTAAACAAGTCTTCACCTCTTCAAATGTTTCCATGATGTCCATTGAAGTCATTAGGCTGTCCCAGTCTAGCCTGTATGGTCCAGGGCGAATATGATCCACTATTCTGTTAGTAACATCTTCCACCACTCCTTGAGCTTTGTAGCTAGAAAAATGTGTTTACATTTAGTAAGAAATTATTTATATTCCATTAATTTTCAACAGTACACTTATATTAACACCATGGTACCAGGAAGTACAGTCCGTGGACAATTGCATCAGAGAAACAGTACAGGAAAAGACCTATGGGTGCATCTATTCTTCTCTACAAGAAATTTTCTTCCGAAAAAAATTGTCTTTTTTTATACAGTTAGTATTTTATAAATGGCAAATTCCTTCCTTGGATAAAAATTATCTTGTTTATTTCTCTAACAACTGTAATAACTTGTTATTTTACTCCTATTGCTTGGCTAGCAAGGGAGTTCACCAGAGATAAGTAAACCTAAAGTAAAAAGGAGATCAGGAATATAATGGGAAAAACATTTCTCATAAAGCACAAGTAACAGGATGTTGGAGATTGAAATGCTATGGTTTATGGTTCAAAGAGTTTTATGAAGGACTTTTGCCTATTACAGCAGAACTGTGTAACAAAAGCTGCACAGAAGCAGCGTTAATGGGCCTCTTGACTGAGGCCCTGGACTGTAAGTTGATTTGAGATAAGATAAAGTGACTCAGGTCTGGGCTGGGGGAGAAAAATACTTTCACAGGATTGAACCCAGCACCTTTGGGGTGGAGGCCACAGCCCCAGACTTATCTGCTGTCGGGCTGGAACAGATCTTCACACCAAAAGGGGGAGGAGAAGAAGTTTTGGGTGTGTGGTGAAAAAGCCTCTGCTCAGAGGCAGTGCAAGGTGATCCTTTGCTGTGCACACCAGCTCAGCTGTGGGGCCTCCTCACCCCAGTGAAGCCACATCTAAGGGATATCCACATGAGGGACAGCAGAAGGGCTGTCATGGCCCATTAAAGGGCCCCCCCAAAGGGGGTCCTGGACCCTGCACCAGAGCTGCACATGATGCAAAATGATGCAACAGGTCCAGAGTCATACATGGGACAGTGTCAAACTTGCCCCCCTCAGGGGAGGGATCTGACCACTCCCAACTGCCCAAACATATATTAATCCATGGGATTCTATACTTTTGGATGGGGGACCCTCACCACCAGGAAGACTAGATTGAGGGGAACAATGAGACATCATTGGGACCCACAGAGGTGGGTCCCAGAGGTTTCTGTTTAACCTACCTCTGTCACTCTCCCTGTCTCCCCAAACACACCTCCCTTTTTCTATTTCTTTATTTCTTTTTCTTCCTTTTTTTTTTGCCTCTTTTACTAGTAAATAAAATTTATCAATTTTTCAGTACCAACATCTAGCCTTGTTTGGTTTCAATCAAGTTTTAGAGACTATTCAAATGTTTCTGCATTTATTCTGCTTTATTCACAGAGAGTTAGTTCTCTTTAGTCCTCTGTGATTAGAGAAGATCATAACACAGAAGTAGAATCAAGCTAATGAGAAACTACATTATGCTTTAATGGCATATGATTACCAAATAAAATAATCTGGTACATGACATTACCGAACATTCATTTGTAATTAGATATTTTAGTAGACACCAGAGATTTTGTTTTCTTGAGTTACTGGGCCTCCAAATCCTGAAGGGGAAGAATCCATCAAAATAATTATTTTCAAAATACTTTATATTCATTAGGATGTTCTTATTGATAGCAAATAATCAAGCAACAGATTCACCGCTACACTTGTGCAGTTCACCCATATTCACTCATAATCATCTGTATCGAGCCCATCTCAGGTGTATACTTGGAACTGGAGGACCACGTGAAGAGGTCAGTGGCTTCCAGGCAGGTCTCTGGAAAGCTCTTCAAAGTGTCCTTTAGTTCTCCAGGTGCATAAACAACCCTGGGGACTTCACCTGCACACAGCAGTCACTGCCCTCCTGGCAATGGCTCATCTACACAACCTGCTGGTGCCAGTGGGCCCAGGGAACTCTTGGTGTCTGGGGCCATCAGCTCTTGCAGATTCAACAGAACTTAAATTCCGTGAGATGTATTAGTCTTTGAGATAATTTTAAACACTACCTTTTCATAGGAATTCCTGTTTCTTCAGAGTGCTGTTTTTTAATAACTATTTCTCTACCTAAACCTACAGATACCAACAGAACCCAGTGAAAGACACTCACACAGGAAGGGCCTTCATTTCACACAAAC
This sequence comes from Leptocoma aspasia, assembly GCA_013399835.1. Lineage (NCBI taxonomy): Eukaryota > Metazoa > Chordata > Aves > Passeriformes > Nectariniidae > Leptocoma > Leptocoma aspasia. The sequence continues at coordinate 319,140 of VXAX01000379.1, forward strand.
AACCCCACACAACCCTCTCACAACCCCACAACTGGTATTCTGAAGTTGCACAACCAGTGCAAGAGTCCAAGGACTGACTGAGCTGTCACCCACCCAGCAACCCTTCACGACTACTGATTCTGAGCTTTACAGGCCATCATTTCTGGGCAGATGCTGTAGCCCACTTCAGCCAGTGGGAGTCCTGTGGTGTGCTCCACAGATTTCACTGCTGTTCTAGACACCATGCAATGCAAAAGTATCAAATGAAAAGCTAGGAAGGAATCCTACAGTCACAATAGGTAATCCATTTAGCTTCCCCTCTGGAGGATCTGTGTAGCTGAGGGCTGTAGAATTCACAGTCTTAATTTCTAAATGCTACAGAACACCACTATGGAACATTAAAAATGTATCTCTTGTGCAGGCAAACTTACAGGTATCCACTGAATTCCTCTGATGGTTTACGCCACACAGTTGCATCTTTCTGAAAGAAAATATAAGACACAATGTTAATTGTCACTTGGATACAAGAAGACCAGAAAATGCTTCAACTTTCTTGAAGAAAAGCAGCCAACTTTATCATTAGCCATGGTTCATGGGCACCACTGCACACTTTTCTACAGATTTCTCAGATATCCTTTACTTCTAATTTTCTATTATTTAAAAAAAAATCAGAAAATTTGCTTTCTCAGAGCCAAATGCTAGAACTCTGTGCAGAAGTAGGTTTTGGTAGGCCAAGTCAATTGACTGTGAAAACACACAGAATAATGGAACAATATTAGCAGGGAAAGCCATTCAATTGCAAGGCCACTGGAAAGCCAACAGGGGGATGCTACTCAGACAGGAGACCACATTACTTCTTGCACTCCTGTAAAACAAGTTACAGAAGTGTGCATGAGGTGCAGGTGCAGACAAGAAAGTTCAATTACCTTTCTCTCCTAGATGCCTGACTAGAAGGGTCTTGCAAGCAGTAGTCTATTTATTTTAAAGTTACTCAGAGAAAATAGAGAAATCAGTATCTTCTGATTTTACGTAACTATGACATGGAAGCTCTGTACAAAATCTCTGAATTTTGGTGTTGAAAGGAGCACCATATGGCACCACTTTACTTGGAACCATGATTATATAACCACAAAGAGCCAAATGTCCTAAAGAACAGTACTATTAAATACCACATCCAGAAACATCTAAGATGTTTTGGGGCACAACACATCTCCTTGTGGTAGGTAAAGCTCTGAATGTCTTTTATACGCCACAATACCAAAATGGAAAGAAGGGAGGGAGGAAGGAAAGAGGAGAGGAAGGAAAGGCTGGAGGAAGGGGTAAAATCTGCAGATTTGAAATACAAGGATGCAGGTAACTTTTTAAAGGAATACAGTAGTAGTTAATATAACAACACAGGAATATTAATACAGGAATAGACAACATTTAGTACAGTAGAAGTGGTACAGGTGTATTGCAAGAGTGAAAGGTTTGGATGCTCTGTTTCTCCCTCTCCAGCCAGCAAATTTGTTAATTTTGCAAATAATCCAGTTACATTTGGATCAGTTGCCTCTGTCTTATCAGTGTCTCCTCATGATGGAAGAAAAAATAAAAGCACTACTCAAATAACTGTAATAAAAATACAAAGATAGAAATTTACAACACTAGTCCTACCATATTGCTACACTTCTACTTTCTGTGGAGGACAGCACTAAAAGTATTCACTCAGCCTAGAACTGATGCACAAGGAAAGGCTATTTAGCCTTGAAGCACAACTCAAAAAAACCAGGCAGCTCAAAAGAAGAGGATGGCAAACTGCTTGGAGAAAGCAGGAACTCTCTTCCCTTTCAAGGAAGGAAACTTAGGATAATGTGTGGTCTCTAAAGCAAAGAACAGAAAAGTGAAACAGTATGAGAGGAAGACATTTGAAAACTGAAATATGATGAACTACTTATTGACAAGAGATTCCAGAGGCCGGCAGGCTGTGTCTGCTTTGCGCAAAGCACACGTGAGCCTCTTGCAATACTATTAATGCTAAGTACTTCACCTTTTGCTCTAAGTCAAGCCTATAATCCTACACAGATAGGATTCTTCCGTGAGATACTCCCCTGAAAATGGGTAGAAAAAATGACAGAGTATGCCTGAGAACAGGAAAAACACATCCTGCCATCTAAAGATATTCTAGAGGGATGGTTTCACAGCGTCTGTCAGTTTAAAGTCCTGCAGGGCCCGGCCAAGTGTTTCTCGGCCGTGTGACACGGCACAGCGGGCTCTTTCCGCCGCACCGGTGATCCACACTTTCCGGTGGAGCACGAACCGGGAAGCCGCCGGAGTACTCACGGTTTTCTTGGCCACTCGCCACTCGCCGTCTCCGATGCTGTGGTACCGAACCAGCGTGTTCCGCAGCTTCGAGGCCAGGGGCGCGGGACTGGGCAGGGGATCCATTTGCTTCCCTCGTGCGCGAAGATCCCTAATCACAGACACACAGCAGAATAAGGCACGGAGTCAGGGATGCCAACAACAGCGCGGATCTTCCAAACCCAAACGGAGGATGCGGAAAACACCGCCGCGCGCACACACGCACATCTCCCAGCCGGGTTCGGGTGGCAGCGAGCGGCTGCCAGGGGCTCAGGCCGAGGGCCAGCAGCCGCCACCCACCACCCACCACTCGCCGTCTCCCAGCGCCAGCCCCGTCCCGGGATCCGCCGGGAACGCGGGACAGGCGCGCTCCCCTCCCGGCCGCGCCGCCGCCCCGGCTCCGCGCGCACCGCCCGACAGCGCGCGATACCGGCAGCCAATCAGCGCGCGACCGCCCCGCCGGGGTAGCCAATGGCGACGCGGTCCGCCGGGGGAGGGGGCGGGGAGGTCACCGCCCCTTTGCGTCACGCGACCTCACGACATGTCGCGGTCGTGACGTCATGGGCTAGGGGCGGAGCCGCGGCCCCGATTGGGAATGG